>SSNP01000115.1:1665739-1681878 GCA_006937955.1 Pachypanchax playfairii | reverse complement strand
GGGAGACCTGTTGGTCTTAACTGGACTGGACTGGGAGACCTGTTGGTCTTAACTGGACTGGACTGGACTGGGAGACCTGTTGGTCTTAACTGGACTGGACTGGACTGGACTGGGAGACCTGTTGGTCTTAACTGGACTGGACTGGACTGGGAGACCTGCTGGTCTTCTGTGGTTTTGTAAAGATGACCTGATCTCTAACTGACCCAGAACCCTGCAGGTCCTGGTTCAGTTTTAAGGTGGACTGTGATGGAATGTGGGTCAGTGTTCCTCCATCTTTTACCATGAAGCAGCTGAGCTTCTCCGACCCTGATTATGTTTCCAGATGTGGAGCAGCTGCTGGAGGCTCAAACCTGGATGGATGTCAGACATAAAACTGGAATGATTTAACCTCCAGGACCTGTTCCCAGGTTCAGGTCCTCCCTGAGAACCGCCTGCCTGTTACAGTTGTGTTGATTCATGCGTTTGGTGTCGACACACCCAGTTCCCAACCTGTTCGCCCTGTTTGGAGGAATGTCCCTGAAGGGAAGCGCAACTTTTATACTATTAACCTCTTCAGCACATTGATCCTCCACCAGGAGGTCTTCAGAGCCCAGCAGAGTCTAGAGAACTGCTCCTCTTCATCACCTCAGCAAAAAGTTTAACTGCAGAGAGCAGAGTGGGCGGAGTCACAGAGTTAGAAACATTCACATCAATAATTTTAAACAGCTGCTGTTTAAATCACTTTAGACCAGGTACTCTGCAGGTCTGCCTCCAGACCTGGTCCTGTTGGGTTTGTGTGAGTCTGTGAGACCAGCTGCAGGTCTTGAACCAGCTGGAGTTTCTGCAGCATCTGTTTTCTACATGCTGGAATCATGTGATCGACGCTTTCAGCTGCAGAAGGTCTCGTGTTTCAGCGGGACTCGAACCTGTGACCACCTGTGTGTTTCAGCCGTGTGTTCGAGTGTCGCCGCTCGTGTTGTGGCTGGCGAGCGTTTTGTCAACCCTCCTGACTGCAGCGTTGCCATAGAAACCTGCTCAACCCACTCCTTTCAAATCCAACTGGTTTACCTTGTTGTTATGTTAAGCTCCTCCCCCTCTTCCTCCAGACGTGCTTCAACAGGGTGCAACACTGCAGTCGATCAGCTGATCAATTACAGAGACTCTGTGTCTTCTGGTTTAATGTTTGAGACGTAGTTCATCAGACACGCTGGAGGACGGCGTGTCATCAGGCTGCATCAGCGGGACGATCAGATGAATCTGAAGCAACATTCACAGCGTCTGACTGACGGTTTAACCCCATCATGATCACAACAGCTGCTTTCCACCACATGTTCAGGTGTTTGGGGTTTATTTACACCACACATTGAACTCCAGCGTGTCACTTCACACACACACGTGCACGTGCATCAGGTCGCCCTGACGTGTGAAAACCTTTTGAGAAAGTCTACGTTGTGTTTTTCATGTTATAAAGATAAATAAAATGTTGCTGGTTGAATGATGACATCATGCTGACTGTGCTGAGTGGACGCCGCCTGGTCCACATGTCCACGTGTCTCTATAGAAGAACCTGTAAAGTGTCTCAGACGTTCTCTGCTGGTCTGTGAAGAGACTCCGTGACTTCATGGGTGTCACTGAGGACACGGCTGCGTTTCAGAAGGCTGCAGCGTGTCGGGTTTCCTCTTTTGTTGCAACACAGAGAGTTCTGAAAGCTGCTGTTGTGTCAGGTGGGGGTGGGGGTGGGTGGGGGGAGGGGGGGTGGTTCTCAGGTGGGAAGGCTGCAGGTAAAATGTCCCAGATGTCCCTTCGTTAACTGAAGACATTTTCACGTGCTCAGTCTTCATGCAGAGGACGCTGCGTGTGATGAACAGTGTGTATCTTTGTTGTTGTGAAATTTAAATTTGTGTTGATGGAAACAACGAGGTCGATTGTTCCTGGAGACGTGGACGCCGTGACCCGCTGCCAAACCCCGGACGAGTGAATCACTCAAACGTTCCTTTGACTCCGCGTGTTGAAGCGTCTCGTCGAGTCTGAACCCTCCAGGTGAAGAAGTCACAGTGCAGGACTGCAGGGTGTGAGCCGGGGGGGGGGGGGGGGGGGGGGGGGGGGGGGGGGGGGGGGGGGGGGGGGGGGGGGGGGGGGGTTGCATCATCAGCCAGGCTCGGTGTGAACAGGTGGACCAGATCGGCTGTATTCACACGCATGTACACACATGCACACACCCAGACACACACACACACACCTGGACCAAACAGCTGCAGGTGAGCTTTAGGTCTGAGGATCCTGAATGTTTTTATTCTGACTGATTTGCTTCAGTTTGTTACACGAACCTTCAGTCTGACATGAAACTCGATGCTTCTTGTTTATCAGACATCTTTATATTTAAATGAACTTTAGAATCGTGACCTGCAGCAGATCGAGATCAGAAGACTGAGACCTGTTCTTATCTGGACGGATTCTTCTCGATGTGGTTGCATCACTCTGAGCTGCGTGTTGATGGTGCCTGGTACAACATGAAGCTGGAGGAGGAGGAGCGTCGGGATGAAGGAAGGGCCTGCAGATGATGATGATGATGATGATGATGATGATGATGATGATGATGATGATGGTGGTTTGAGGCCAGCCTGAACACGCAGCAGGAAGCCGTTTGTTTTCAGGCTCTTTGCACGTTTCTTCCAAATGTGACGATTTTCTGAGACTTCCTGCTGTTAAATCTGCACGTTCAGCTTCTCCGGTTGATCACAGCAACTCATATCACACAGACGATCAAACCTAGAGGTCAAAGTTCATCTGTAATGAGATTAGTGTGGATCTGATGACTGCAGTTAGTTTCTGTTTCTGAATGAAACGTTCTGCTTCAGTCTGAATCCGTCTGAAGGTTTTCACTTGGTTTAATTAGTGCACGACATTCTTCAGTTTACGTGCATGAACACGAGTTTCCCGCCCTCGATACAGAGGTTCTGTTATTAAACATGATGTTCTGGTTTCAGGAACCTCGTTAATGTTCTCCATGGTTGTGTAAAGATTAACAAACACAGTTTTAACTAAACTAACCCGTGTGTGTGGGGGGGGGACAGTCCAGTTTCCAATGTCTCTGTGAACGGGGTCAGAACACCTGTTTGCTTCACACAGTGCAGAAACTGTGGTACGTGCGTGTGTGTGCACGTACACGTGCAGAAAGTGTTACATCTCTTCTGGTTGATTGTAAATATAAACAGCTGATAAAGATTTAAGTGAAACCTCGAGTCTTTCTGCAGCTGCAGCGCCTTTTGGTTCCGTTCTGTTTCTAAATTTATCAGCTTTTTGTTTCAGAAGTTTTTTAACCCTAAAATCATTGTGATGTTGAAAACCTTCAGAACCAGAACTCAGAGTTCTGAGAGTTCTGCTCAGAGACTCGAACAGAGACGTTTCAGGTTCCATCAGAAGTCCTGAGTGAAGAAAATGTCCAGATAATAAAATGTAGTGAAAAAACAGACTTCAGTGTTTCTTAGTGACATAAATCTTATTATAACTAAAGTTTAGGATTGAGCTGAGAAATAAAAGTACAGAGACACGAATGATGAGGACGTCCTCCAACTGGACTTCCTGTTTGTTTCTGAACAAAATGTTTTAGCTTTTTCAGTAAATTCCAAGTCAAGAAGTATTAAGTTTATTTTTTTTACTGAAAAGGTATAAAACTGGATGTTGATGAGCTAATTCATCAGATTTATTTAGAACATGTTGTTCTAGTTAAACCTGGATTCTATTAAAGTTTCCCCAGTTCTGTTTGTTCTCCAGAGTAACTTCCATCTGGATGAACGGGGTAGTTTATCTCTCCCATCACCCTCGAGGTGACCCCCCCCCCCGACAGTCCTGTAACAGTAACCCATTTACAGTGATGGGAAAGTGGGTCGGCTGTGGAGCTTCAGCGCCGGGAGGAAACATCAAACGACCTCCATATTTCACCCACATGGATTTATTGGACAGTAAAGGACGTCAGTGTGGAATGTGCTGCGTTCAGGTTCACATGGATTTTCCATCAACATGACTCATCGCATGTTTGTGGTGCATTAAACTTCTCAGTCGTTCGTACAGAGAAATTTAGGTTGATGTGATCAAATCAGAAACAAGAACGCCGAACATGAGATCTGGATCCAGACTGTAAGAACCAGATGATCTTCCTCTGTAGGGGGCGGGGTCAGCTTTAGAGACAAGGGGAGGAGCTTGAATTAGAGCTGCTCCTCCACATCAAAACGATTCAGCTGAGGTGGTTCAGCATCGGGTCAGGATGCATCCTGGTCTCTGTTCTGGTAATGTCTGGGGGGCGGTATGTTACCTGGATCATGGATACTGGGTAGATACCTGCAGGTGTGTTTCAGACTAGATGAATCAGCAGTATTTTAGCCACGCCCACACCAACCTGCTGTGAATCTGAAGCTCTGATGATGGAGGATTTCATGTGAGAGGAAGTCGTAGAGGGTTGAAGATGGACCCCTCCTCCACGGGCTCACAGATTGAGGTTGGGCTGGTTTGTGGGTGTAATCCCAGAGACCCCCCCCCTTTCCCCCCCCCGTCACCACCTTCAGTCCTGATCATGATGATCCCGACCAGCTGAGTCACAGAGCCCGAGCTTCTTACAGCATCTGTCAGCGTTTCTCTGAACGCGTGATGTTTGTGATCTGATCAGTTTCTTCTGTTTTCAGATCAGACAATATGGGGAAAGGCTGTTTTAAAGTAAACAAGTACTTCCTGTTCCTCTTCAACCTCATCTTCTTTGTGAGTATTTCATCGTTCTCACATTACATCAGATTTACTTCCCATTTACACTTCAGTAAATACTGATCCTCAGTTTATCTGCAGTGTTTTAATATTTCAGATGTTTTAGAATCTGTTCCAGTCTCACAGTACTACACAAGTACTTTTACCATGTACTTCTGTAGTACTAAGGGTTCTGTAGCAGAGTCCTGATACGGCAGTGTTAATGTTTGACACAGTATTTGCAGAAAACCATGTGATAAACATCTCAAAGTACCACACAAACCTCAGAGTACCACAAGAACTCAGTAGTACAGCATCAACCCAGCTGATGTACCACAACACGATGAAACAAACACGCCGCTGCGTTTACATCTGCAGAGCCGAGCGAGAAGGATGTTCATGGACAAACGTCACATTAAAGTCAAACACGAGAACTTTTAAACACATTCAACATGTTTTCATCAACGTGAAACTTAAAATGTTTCATTTTCAGGATGTTTTCATGAATCAGGTATAAATTCTGGATGTTTTATGTTGTTTTGGGTTCCAGTAAAGTGAGAAGTGAATTCTGGGAGTTTTATACAGATTTATTTCTGTAGATTCATATAAAATAATTTTTTCAGCTGAACTGAATTAAACAGTAAATTCAGAACGAGCAACGAGACGAATTCCTCTGATATGAAGCAGGAACTTTGTTTTCCAGCTCCATGTTTTTGTTTACAGACGTGTGGGATTATCAGTGTCTGAAAACACGACACATACTTTTTATTTGTTCTGGTTTTGATTATTTGGAGTTATTTCTCCACATTGTGGCCGTCTGGCAGCTTGAATGAAGCATATGTCGCTCGGTTGTTCTGGTTTTTAATTACAGCGCAGATGAAGCGCTTGTGGCCCAGTTACCAGACGGGCCTCTCGTTTCCTCCATCTGGTAGAATAAAATCTGTGATCTGAGGTTAAGAGCTCAGCAGCCTCGTGGACACGCGTGTGTTTCATCACAGTAACTTCAGATAAAGGAGTTTGAGATTCTTTCTTATATTATTTACATTAAAACTTGTTTCTATCAGAGGCGTTCTGAAGCTCTCGAAATGCCGGGTGCTGGAATTGCACCATCTGCAGGGTCTGCAGGATCGGACCATCTGCAGGGTCTGCAGGATCGGACCATCTGCAGGGTCTGCAGGATCGGACCATCTGCAGGGTCTGCAGGATCGGACCATCTGCAAGGTCTGCAGGATCGGACCGTCTGCAGGGTCTGCAGGATCGGACCATCTGCAGAGTCTGCAGGATCGGACCGTCTGCAGGGTCTGCAGGATCGGACCATCTGCAGGGTCTGCAGGATCGGACAGTCTGCAAGGTCTGCAGGATCGGACCGTCTGCAGGATCGGACCGTCTGCAGGGTCTGCAGGATCGGACCGTCTGCAGGATTGGACCGTCTGCAGGGTCTGCAGGATCGGACCGTCTGCAGGATCAGACCGTCTGCAGAGTCTGCAGGATCGGACCGTCTGCAGGGTCTGCAGGATAGGACCATCTGCAGTCTCTGTGACTGTAGCGTCTCAGTGACTGTAGCGTCTCTACAGATGCATCATGTTTTAATCTGACACGTGTTTTTGTTCCGTGTTTCCAGCTGTTTGGCACCGCCATGCTGGGCTTCGGACTCTGGCTCCTCCTGGACAATCAGAGCTTCATTGTGGTCCTCAGTAAGTGTGTGTTCATGTTAATGGTGTGTGTGTGTGTGTGTGGGGGGGGGGTTATTATTGGTAAATGTAAGACATCTAGCAAATTAAACAATAAGTATAAAGTTTCAAACATTTTCTCCTGATCTGGGATTAAATAGATTTGTGTTTTACTGATATTCACTGGAAGTGTTTAGACGAGTCTTTCTCAGCCGGGTGACAGGAGAGGACGAGTTGAGACATAAAAGCATTGAGACGACTGATGAAGGCTTGATGCAGAAATATGGAGACAAACACTGAGCGAGTGTAAGAGACAGAGCAGCGAGCGTCACTGAGGACGTTTGTCTGCTCAGCAGGTGTCCTCCATCACACACTGGCTTCTTTCTGTTCTGTTCAGCATCAGCATGCATCACATCAGCCCAGTGCGCTCACTGCCTCGCTCGTCACTACACACTCAGCCCACACTGCATCATCGAGTCCGGGGTTTGTCATACCACGCAAACCTCACACACCGACCCTTCAAGTCCACGGCGCTGTTCAGCCTCGTCTCTGTACATAAATGACCCGTATTGATGTTCAGTGGAACATTTCATGAAGCTGACCCAGTGACTCGTTACGGGTCTGTGGTGTCACAGTCTGTCAGGATGAATCAATGAGCTGCAGCGTGCGTCATGTGAGATGACATCAGAGATGGAGCGAGTCAGAACCAGACCTGATCTGAACTCCTGGATTATTAACATCATGTTTAACCTCATTCTGTTTATAATCTCTAGACTCAAAGTAACTGAGATTAAAGTAACTGAGATTAAAGTAATTGAGATTAAAGTACCTGGGATTAAAGTAACTGAGATTAAAGTAACTGGGATTAAAGTAACTGAGATTAAAGTAACTGGGATTAAAGTAACTGAGATTAAAGTAACTGAGATTAAAGTAATTGAGATTAAAGTAACTGGGATTAAAGTAACTGGGATTAAAGTACCTGGGATTAAAGTTGTGCTCTTCGTTCTCTGTAACACAAACAGAAAATCACCAACGGATGTCGTTTCATCTGTTTCACTTTAGCATAAAATACAGAAGAATCGCTTTTTGCACTGTGACGAGATGTTTTAAATCTTTGTGCTGGTTTTGATGAATCTTTCCACTGCAGCTGTGTTGGAGTTTTATTTAACAGATGTTTCTTTTGTCTGTTATACATCATATTTAATCCCACCACATCTGGAGTACCTCAGGGGTCTGTACTTGGTCCTGTAGCAGTCATGTGACCAGCAGTTCTGGGTGAAACCAGGAAGATTGAAGCTTTTACTGAGTTTTATGTTTGAGCAGTCTGCTGTTCATGTTCAAATCTAACACACTGTCAGTGTTTCAGTATCTGTGTAAAAGGTTTTCAGTGTTTGTGTCTCACCTGCAGCAGCAAACAGAAACTTAATAAGCTGCTGATTTTTAAACTGTTTGTAGTTTCTTCATATTTAAACCATGAGTGTTTCTGTAAATGTGTTTGGAACAGTAGACACGTGTTTACACTTGAATGTTTACATGTTACAAATGACACGCCCCTCTTGAACAGACGTGTGATTCTGACTTCATGTAAAAAGAGATTTACAGCTTTCATTTCCTGTCCTGAAGTGACCTTTCACCCTGACCCAGAGTAACCTTTCTGTTTGGTTTGACACAGCCCGGCTGTCTCGTGTTTCTTTCAGGTGGTTCCGGTCCACTTCATCTTTAACTCTTTTTGTCTCTGAAACTTTTCTGATGGTTCCGTCTGATGATTTTTGGATCTCGGGCCTGAGAGTTGCTTCCAGCTGAGTTTCTAATACACGTGTTTCTCTGCAGATAACTCTCCAGATGTGACAGATGTGAACATAGCCTGTTACATCCTCATCAGTGTCGGAGCGTTCTCCGTGCTCATCAGTTTTCTCGGCTGCCTCGGAGCCATTTATGAGGTCCAATGTCTGCTGGGCCTGGTCAGTCTCACCACTCACACCCGATCACTGTGAAATAAAAAGGCTTTTACTGTGAAATTCAAATGGGAGGAAATTTATCAGGAAACACAGGAAACGTTTTCTAAAATGTACTTAGTGATTTAATTTAACTCTATTTTGATAATGTAAATAATTTAAAAATGTAGATACTTTAGTATTTTCACATAAATCACATATTGAGAATTTTTTATAAAGTTCAGTTTGGTTTAATTTAAATTTGTCAAAGTATCAAATAATTTAACAGACAACATATTTTAACATGTTCAGTAAATCTTGATCATCACATAGACACAACAGACTCAACGTTTAGTTTTGGTTTCTTTTTAAAGACTTGAGACAGTCAGAAGGAATCGATGTTCCACTGACACACAGGATTTTAAGGGTTTTGTGTATTTTTGATCCTTTAAAATAAAGTTGTGTGTTTTGTTGGTTGAGATGTTAAACAGATGTTTGAGAGTCCAGATGTTTGTCTCATTCTTTCTCCTCTTCCTCAGTACTTCACATGTCTCCTACTGATCCTCATCGCTCAGATAGCAGCCGGTGTGCTCATCTACATCCAGAAGGAGGTGGTGAGTGATGTCACTTCCTCCTTAAACATCATAAAGAATTTAACTTTATCTTAAATGTTGGTTTTCACTCGTATCATCAGACAAACTTTCTGGCTGCTGTTTTTAATGACACATGTTGAATAACGTGATGCTTCATGTGTGGAAAAAGCTTCTAGTCATAAACAGCTGGAGCTGTGGCGCCCCCTGGTGTTAACATGATGCCCCCGCCCCGCCGCTCTAAAAGAAATATTGTTTATTTCGAAATTGAAATGTTGTTTAATAGATTTTTAAGATGTTAAATTAAATTTCACAGCTCAAAAACTGATTTTATCTTTAGAAAGTGAACTTTGTGTTGTTGTTTTCATTACATTGAACTATTAGACAAGATTTTTACACAAATCTGAACAAAAGTCTGAACTAAAAGCTCAGGCTTGGATTAAACCTGCTGCTCCTGTAGGTTGTTTGTGTCTCCATGGTTACCTGCTGGTTGTGTTTCAGCTGCATGAGAGGATGGCGAAGATCGTCACCAAGGTGTTGGACAGCTATCCAGGAGACAACTCGAGCTCCGAACAGGCCTGGGACTACATCCAGAGGAACGTGAGTCTCTAAATCCGTTAAAACAGAGTCTCGGGTTTCCATCCAATCAGCTTCAGTTTGAAGATAAATAATTCTTTCAACACTTTTTATGTCAAATGGAAAAACCAAAACTAAAATAAAAAAAGTTTTACTTAAAGACAAAAGGGTTGAAAAAATAGTTTTATCTCTTCTTTGGCTCAGTTTTCTCAGATTTAGAATTTCAGTCTGTTTTTGTTTTTTTATTTACATGAAGGTTGACTTTAGTCACAAAGAGGCTCCAACGTTGGATTTTTACATTATTTGGAAGAAAATTAGATTAATAATTATGTTTTCAGGAAGAATTTAAATGAGTTTAAAAAAGATCAAAGAAGAATATTCAGCTTTCACATGAAGAGTTTATTCTGACCACTAGGGGGAACCAGATTAGGTTTATTATTCGATTATTCAGGTTTATTTTACAAATTATTTAGTTTTAAGGAAATTCTGACTTTAAATATTCAGTTTCTAGTTTGAAGGACTCAGTTTGAATGAAGTTATTTGCAGCAGCAGTAAATAGCAAGATAGTATAAAGTAATAAAAGAGAATAAAAACATGATAAAATACATGAAATCTGCTCGTGTGTAGCACTCGAGGTAAAATCCAGATGTTACATCATTATATAGTTTTGGTTTAAACAGAAGCTGCAGCTGAAAGTCTAATTCTAAAGCATCAACACATGAATAAGACGTGTTAATGGCATGTTTTTTCTGCTGCGAGCTTCATGAACCTTCTTCTGGACGTTCTATAGATGAAATGCTGCGGCTGGTCCAGCCATGAGGACTGGAACGGTAACGAGGTGATCACCAACAGGTCCCGCTCCCTGTTTCCCTGCTCCTGCCAGAACTTCTCCCTTTCCTCAGAGAACTTCTCCGACAGCGGATTCTGTGAGGCTCATACGACCGACTGGCCCGTATACGATGTGGTAAACAACACTTCCTGTTAGCTTTAGCGCAGCTTCTTTTTGTATTGATTGATGACATCATCGTGTTTTGATCAGGGATGTGCTGCCAGCGTGGAGAACTGGCTCCTCACCAACATCGGGATTGTCCTGGGGATCTGTCTTGGAGTGGCTTTTATTGAGGTACGGAGGCGTTTTTATTCACAGATTGAGTCTCAGCTAGTTTAACAGAATAATACAAATATGAAAATATACATTTATGTTTACTGTTCAGTCTATAATCACAGCTGATGGTCAATCAAATAAAGGACATTAAATATTTTACACCCATCAAAGCTCAAACTATAAAACTATCAAATCAAACCTGCCTTTCAGATTAATGGTCATTAATATATCACAGAACAATAAACAAAGTCTGGCGGTCTGTATTTTACCAAGAAAAAACAAAAAGTAATTATTTGAGGCACAAAAAACCGAAACTTTATTCTACATTAATATTTCTGCAGCGGTTACGATGAGATCAACGATACTTACAGTAACTATTATTGATATTAACTTTATTCTATAATAAAAAACCATGAAATGAAAGAGTACTGAGACCAGCTCCCTGAGGAACACCACCTTCAACACAAGCAGGATCACCTGATAATTTGCATATTGAACTGTGTTTTTTGTATTTTTCATAGATTCTGGGGATGGTTCTGTCCATCTGCCTGTGTAAAAACATCCCAGAGGAGCCTTACACCAAAGTCCCAAAGTTCTGAGGTCACATGGTTAACCTGATGACACAGAAATAAGGAATTCAAATAACTTTTTCCAGCCTGTATTTGATGGAAATGTGTCCAAATGTAAAATAATTACTTTTTTCTTTGTTTTATTAAATATGTCTTCTAAGACTTTTTATTTTTTCATTCTAGTTTTTAAGCACTTTAGAAGCGTTTTTAGTTTTAAAGTTTGGATCCGAGTGATGCTGAAAAGTAAAAAGTGACGTTTCTGGAGAAGCTCGTAAAGTAAAAACTCCTGCTTTTAATTTCCTGTTAAAATCTGAATGAAGTTTGTCTGAAAGTTTGAGAGATTCAGTGTGAGAAAAGGACGAACTTTCACTCCTTCCTTTTTATACACCAGTACTTTGTATATAATTTTAGTGATTATTTGTATGAATTTGATCCAACAAATATTCCTGTCATTGTTTTTGTTTTCATCTGGTCTCTGTGATTTATAAAGTTGCTTTCTTGTTCATTTCTTGTGTTTTTATAGAAAGTAATTGAAACAAGCTGATGATTTATTCCCAGTTTACATGCAGACAGACTTGTTTCAGCTTTGCAGCTCAGTTTAACCCTGAAATGTTTCTTTTAACCACATTATAAATGTGTTTTAGTGTAAAACTGATGGTTTAGTTTAAAGTTTTTTGTAGGAGTGAGTCGTCCTAATAAATCATTAGGATTGTTTTATATTATCAGTTTTTTTGCTTCTGTGTGGAAAAAGAACGTCATTAACCTCTTAACGAGTTCTAAGACAAAAAGGGAATGTTTGGTGTTGTAAGCTAGAGTCATTAATGTGTACTCACATTTACTTAGTTTCATTTTGTCAATAAACGAATTAAAATCAGCTGGTTTTGTGTTTATGTTCTGTTGTTGATTTAAACACTGTTAGATGCTGTGAGCTGATTCTCGGGGACTCCGGTTCAGTTTTTTGGCTCTTTGGATCAGACTTCTAGCAGCACGACACTGGAGATCTTTTAAAGTCTAAAGTTTAACATTTAAAACTAAAACCACACGAAGGTTTTTAGATTCAACAACATCCAGGAGGTTTAGTGCAGTTACATCATCACCGCCGTGTTTGTGTGATACGGCGACTCCATCACACGGATCACGTCACATTCATGTCATGGACATTCAGGACCAGATCAGGAGGTTTAAACAGGACCAGATCAGGAGGTTTAAACAGGACCGGATCAGGAGGTTTAAACAGGACCGGATCAGGAGGTTTAAACAGGACCGGATCAGGAGGTTTTTAAACAAACCTGATTTATTTAACATTCTGGTTTTATCTATTATAATTTTTAAAACTACATTTTTTGTATTTATTTTCATTTATTTCATATTGTGTGTTTAAATCTTTTTATTTGTTTTGGTTCTGTTATATTTTTCTGCTTTAAGCATAAAACATCTGACATGATGTCGGAGCTGTTTGTGGTTCTGAACAACATTTTCTCGGGTTTAAACTTTAATATTTTATCAAATCAAGAGCAGCTTTCTACCAATCACAGCCTGAATCTACCCCCCGCATGAGCAGAGATGAAGTCCTTGAAGCTCCTCTGGAAGCCTGTCAGGGTTCATCCATCAGACGCCTGCAGCGAGGACCTCT
Source organism: Pachypanchax playfairii (assembly GCA_006937955.1). Classification (NCBI taxonomy): domain Eukaryota; kingdom Metazoa; phylum Chordata; class Actinopteri; order Cyprinodontiformes; family Aplocheilidae; genus Pachypanchax; species Pachypanchax playfairii. The sequence goes on along the minus strand of SSNP01000115.1, from coordinate 1,669,088 downwards.
GAGGCGTCGCATGTGGCAGGAGGACGGGCTGCACTCCAACAACACAACAGAAGCTTTTTACTCATGTTTTCATGTCCTGCATGTCGTCCTTCAGACGTGGAAACGGACTGAGAAGCTTAATTTAAACAGGAGGTGGACGGATGATCTGAGACTGACAGGCCGTCATGTTGGTGGCAGGTGATGGTTTCTGTGAAGTCCTTTATATGCAGGAGAAGCTGAGCAGTTCACTCTTAAACTGGATTTAAGGACCTGGATTCAAACATCAATGCAACAAGTGTAGACAAACCTGGACCGGACCGACCCGTGACTCATGTGGATCTGGATCAGCTGTGTGAGGCTGGACTGAAGATGATGGACAAACCAACCAAGTGTTTTTCTATCAGTTCAGTGTTTGTATTAGTCTGAGTTCTGCTTTCTGTTTCCTCACATAATTATGTAAAACTTAGTTATTCTGATAAAACTGGTTTAAATTCCATATTTGTGAAATTAATAAAACTGATCTCAGAATCAGAAAACAGGACCGGTTCAGTCCACCTTGTAAAACCAGCTGAACAGAGTCGCAGCACCGCTCTGTGGTATTTACTGTAATCTAGTTGAGAGAAGGATGTAGAAATAAACATGACCATGAGAAGGACCATGAGGCTGTGAGTCGAGGTTCCTGATCCGTTTGAGCTCCTTGCTGACTTCAAAGACCCTGAAGGTTTCTAAGGTGGAGCTCTGCTGTCAGCACTGAGGGCGTCCTGCGTCCTGCAGGTAGTCTGAGCTGTGGCTTAAAGCAGGATTTCCACACAGGTGTAACCTGGGACCCCATGTACACAGGCAGGTAAAACGTTACAGGTGTGGTAATTACTGTATCTAACGCGGGCCGATTGAGCTTGAAACCAGGCAACAACAACAATAATACAAACAAAACTGAAAGTTCTTTTTCTTCAACATTTCAGGTGTGAATACACTTATTTTTTGTACATTTCTAAAAATTAAAGGTAATAAACATGAGAAATGATTTATTATGAACCACAAAAAGGTAAAAATCAGGTACAAAAACCACCAGCAGGAAGAAATCAGACAGAACCAGATGTAAAAACCTGAAGCTTCTTTAGGAAAAACCTCCAAAGATCCAGCTGCAGGTCGCCTTGCCCGAGGCCCCAAGGCACCGCGGCACTGAGGCCCCAAGGCACCGCGGCACTGAGGCCCCGAGGCACTGAGGCCCCTAAGGCACCGCGGTGCTGAGGCCCCAAGGCACTGAGGCCCCAAGGCACCGCGGCACTGAGGCCCCAAGGCACCGCGGCACTGAGGCACCGCGGCGCTGAGGCCCCAAGGCACTGAGGCCCCAAGGCACTGAGGCCCCAAGGCACTGAGGCCCCAAGGCACTGAGGCCCCAAGGCACTGCGGCACTGAGGCCCCAAGGCACCGTGGCACTGAGGCCCCAAGGCACCGCGGCGCTGAGGCCCCAAGGCACCGCGGCGCTGAGGCCCCAAGGCACCGCGGCACTGAGGCCCCAAGGCGCTGAGGCCCCAAGGCGCTGAGGCCCCAAGGCACCGTGGCACTGAGGCCCCCCCAAGGCGCTGAGGCCCCAAGGCACCGTGGCACTGAGGCCCCAAGGCGCTGAGGCCCCAAGGCGCTGAGGCCCCAAGGCAATGTGGCACCACCAGTTAATCTGCTGGATCAAAGACTCAGACCTGCACCAGTTTAATCAGTCAATCAGGCTTTATGTTCAACACTGTGAGTTAATTTATTTAATTGTTTCTTAATGAGATAAATAAAGAAGTTCTGAATGAATCTGGAGAAATTCTCAGGATCGGTTGGGAATTAAATTAGGAACCATCAAATGTTCTGGATCACAGTCTGGACCCAGGAACCTACTACTGTCATTTAGCAGACGCTTTTATCCAAACCTCTCTGAAGAATTCTGTTCAGGTCTCTGAAGGTCCACCAGCGTCTCAGTCAGGTTCAGGTCTCTGAAGGTCCACCAGCATCTCAGTCAGGTCCAGGTCTCTGAAGGTCCCAGCAGAACTGTGAAGTCTGTCCTAAATGTTTTCCACTTGTAAATAATCACAACAGTCACATGATTCTCTCCTGAATCTGATAAACAATGTTAAGATGAACTTGTAGTTATGGTAACTGGTAACTGGTGGCTACTGTGCTTTTATTCTGAAGAGTCCAGAGGAAGTGCGTGCGTGCGTGTGTGTGTGTGCGTGCATGTGCTTTGTCGGTGGGTTGCTCATCATCAGTCTGACTGAGCAGAGCACCGTGATCCCGCTCACCGGGCTGCAGCCGCCGCACGCGGACAGTTTGTGGGATTTATGATCGGGAAACACGTGACACGTCTTTAACACGGAGAATCCCGGTGAGTTACCGGTTCAGTATGTCCTCCGCAGGTGTGTTTCTCAGATAACGAGGTCTGGGACTAAATGAGTGGTTTTAACTTTTATTTTACTCTTAATTAACTCCCGTTTAAAAAAACAAACTGGCTGTAAAGCAGATAAAATGTGTTAAAAGGTGAGTCCCACCTGTGCAGGTGTGTTCTGATTGTTAAACGTCTAATAACAAAATAATTTCTTAAAGCTTGAGTGTTTCTGTGTCTGATGGTATTTCAGCGCTGGTTTTGGTTTTTAAGTGATTCAGGTGCGTTTGGGGTTTTTAGACTTTAATGTTACTTAGAGATCAAAACAATCTGTGCGAACAGAACTGAGTTTCTGTAGGTAGAATATTAACACTGAGAGAAAAAAGAAAAGCCATTTTATTATAATATTTCGTTCATGTTGTTTATCATGTGATTAGAAATGACGTCACTCAGGTGTTTAACAGTGAGCGTCCACCTGATCAGATCAGAGAATTTGGATCTGGTCTAAATTCCAACAATTAGAAATAAAGGCAGCAAACCATCTGAAGAGAAGTTCTGATGGTTCTGATCCACATCTGTAATGAAACCAGGACTCTACAGTCAGTTTGAATCTTTACTCCATTAATAGGAAGATTTTTTATTCAGATATTATAATATTTTATTCCCTCGTGCAGGTTCCAGTCTGTGTGGTCACAAGTCCAAATACACTAAAAATAAAAACCTAAAGTGGGACACAAACAGCAGATCAATGAGCTCCAGCTGATAGATACCGTCAGTCTGAGCGCCCGTGCATGTGCGTGTACGCGCAGCCATGTTCTTTACTGCAGCATTGCACATGAGTCACATGCACGCTGGAGATATTCTGTCAGTTACATGCATGTAATAATTATTCTTATTGTCAGGTGCATTTAATGTAGATGTGAACCAGAATACTGAGCGCTGTGAGCCTCGCCCACCTGAGTTAGTCCCAGTGTGTGTGTGCGCGTGTGTGTGTGTGTGTGTGTG
>SSNP01000115.1:1652096-1665688 GCA_006937955.1 Pachypanchax playfairii | reverse complement strand
TGTGGGGGGGGGGGGGTTAAAAGGTTATATGTATTGAGTTTTATTCTAGATCAGTTTGTATGACGATTCCACCCGTATCACACAAACAGACTTTGGAAAAGCAGAGTTAGGGGGTGGGGTCATTCTGTGGAGGGCGGGACTCACCATCTGCTTTTTAATTCAGTTAGTCTGAATTTAATCTTGTTAAAACCGGAGGGAGAGGTCGGAGAGAGAGGGCAGCAGGTCATCAGCTTCATGTGTCTTCAGTGTGTTTGAGGAGAAAAGGTTGCGTTAAAGCGTTAATTGAATCAACAGAAACAGTTAATGATCCTCTTCCTTCCTCCTGTCTGACTCTTCGTTAACCCTCAACTGAACACTCCTCATTAACAAACATCCATTCAGCCTCTGCAGGGTTCTTATTACCATCTATTTATTGATTAATACATTTTATTAAAATAGAAATGTTTAGGTTAAAGCATGTTGTTACAGCAGACTGAATCAGGACTTGAAGCATCCTGATTGTGCTGAAGTGCAGCTCTGTGTTTGTTTCTGTGGAGCCTCTTCAGTCCTTTTGTCAGACTGCAGTGATCACGCTGTGATCCTCAAATAGACTGAGTGTTTCAGACCTGCTCAGGAAAGGAGGCGACAGATGGACCTGTGGTTCCTCTCAGTGGAACACCAGTGGACGTCCCCCAGAGATGACTTGAACTTTGAAGGCGGTGACGACAAAGACCTGTTTATGGACTGGAGAAATGAGGATGGACGGATGGATGGATGGATGGATGGACGGACGGATGGATAAATGGATGGATGGATGGATGGATGGACGGACGGATGGATAAATGGATGGATGGATGGATGGATGGATGGGGGGACGGACGGAAGGAAGAGGGATGGATGGATGGATGGATAGATGGATGGATGGATGGATGGATGGATGGATGGATGGATGGATGGATGGATGGATGGATGGATGGATGGATGGATGGATGGATGGATGGACGGACGGACGGACGGACGGATGGATGGATGGATGATGGATGGATGGATGATGGATGGATGGACGGACGGACGGATGGATAAATGGATGGATGGATGGATGGATGGATGGATGGATGGATGGATGGACGGACGGACGGATGGATGGATGGATGGATGGATGGATGGATGGATGGATGGGGGACGGATGGATGGATGGATGGGTGGATGGAAGGAGGGATGGATGGATGGATGGATGGATGGATGGATGGGGGGACGGACGGAAGGAAGAGGGATGGATGGATGGATGGATGGATGGATGGATGGATGGATGGATGGATGGATGGATGGATGGATGGATGGATGGACGGACGGATGGATGGATGGATGGATGGATGGATGGATGGATGGATGGATGGATGGATGGATGGACGGACGGATGGATGGATGGATGGACGGATGGATGGATGGGGGGACGGACGGAAGGAAGAGGGATGGATGGATGGATGAGACAGGATGGATGGATGGATGGATGGATGGATGGATGGATGGATGGATGGACGGACGGACGGATGGATAAATGGATGGATGGATGGATGGATGGATGGATGGACGGACGGACGGACGGACGGACGGATGGATAAATGGATGGATGGATGGATGGATGGACGGATGGATGGATGGATGGATGGATGGATGGATGGATGGATGGATGGATGGATGGACGGATGGAAGGATGGAAGGATGGATGGACAGACGGATGGATAAATGGATGGATGGATGGATGGGTGGATGGATGGATGGATGGATGGATGGTTGGATGTATTGATGGATGGATGGATGGATGGATGGATGGATGGATGGATGGATGGGGGGACGGACGGAAGGAAGAGGGATGGATGGATGGATGGATGGATGGATGGATGGACGGACGGATGGATGGATGGATGGATGGATGGATGGATGGATGGATGGACGGATGGATGGATGGATGGATGGATGGATGGATGGATGGATGGATGGGGGGACGGACGGAAGGAAGGGGGATGGATGGATGGATGGATGGATGGATGGATGGATGGATGGATGGATGGATGGATGGATGGATGGATGGATGGATGGATGGATGGATGGATGGATGGAATGGATGGAAGGAGGGGTGGATGGATGGGTGGATGGATGGATGGATGGATGGATGGATGGATGGATGGACGGACGGACGGACGGATGGATAAATGGATGGATGGATGGATGGATGGACGGACGGATGGATAAATGGATGGATGGATGGATGGATGGATGGATGGATGGATGGATGGATGGATGGATGGATGGATGGATGGACGGACGGACGGACGGACGGACGGACGGACGGACGGACGGACGGACGGACGGACGGATGATGGATGGACGGACGGACGGACGGACGGACGGACGGACGGACGGATGGATGGATGATGGATGGATGATGGATGGAACGGTTTAAAAACACAAAGTTTCATGAAATTAAATGTTGAACATTTTTATAAAGTTATTTAACAACATAAAACCTCCATGGGGTGTTTAGAGGGTTGTAGAATGAAAATATAGTATTTCCTTTAAAAATTACATCTGAATTAAAATATAATAAAATATTTATTTTAATGGCACAGCGTTGGCATCATGTTTACATCTACGAGCCAATAGCAGCATCATTGCAGGTTGCTTAATACGGTAAATAGTCTGAGGCTGGTACTGTGGAAGGGGGCGGAGTCTGTAGGTCAAGCAGCTGCTTCAGAGTTCTTGAGGTTTCATTATCCTTCTCAGAAGAGGAGCGACCAGAGAAGATCAAACACCAGAGAGAGTAAGAATGTCTCACCTCGTATCAGCAGCGAGCATGGCGTCCCGACGGCTGGAAACATTGTTCTGTTGTTGGATTCTGGGGCGGCCATGTCTCAGACGGAAGAGCAGGTCGTCTGGTAACCAGCGTCTCCCAGTAAGACAAGGTGCATGCTGGGAGGTTAAGATTCCACATGTGAGAGTCAGATCTGGAGATGGATGAGATGAATCCAATGGAGGCGTCAGAGTTTGTTCTGTTTTTGTCGATGACTCAGCTGAATGTTTTTCTGATTCAGTCCGTTTGGGTTAATGAGTTCAAACATGTTTCTGTTCACTAACAGAAACCTGCAGAACCAGATGTTTCAGCTGATGTTCCTCTAATGGAGTGAAAGGTTCTGCATGGTGCTGAGACGTTCTCTGGACACCATGTGAACCCATTAGGACCTAACAGAACCTTCAGGTGGAAGCAGCCGTGCTGGTTTCAGACCAGGTCACAGATCTGAAGGGACTTTCAGTCTTTGAATCTTTGGTTCTTCACAGTGTTCTGATTGGCTGGAGAACATTTACATTCAACCAATCAGGATAGATAAAGTGATTGATCCTGTAGAAGGAGCCGACCGGTCGATGTGATCGATCTAGAAACTCATCTGAAACACAAACGCTTCATAAAGATTGAATTGTGTTGCATGTTGATCAGAGTGATGCTGTGTGTCACCAGCTGAATCACATCTTTGTTTTAAACAGATTTTAATGCTCCAATCTGTCACGACTCTTTTCACATTTTCTGCTTGTTTAGACAAAAACTTTCAAGTCACGAGTTAGAAAACAACAAAAGCGTGAGTCATGATCTGCACACGGCTCGATGAATCAGCCTCCTTCTCTTTCCCACGGCCGAACGTTCTGATGGAGCTGCAGCATCCTTCAGGATTTTATCCCTGCTCCCATCAGATGGTTGTCATAGTAACACCTACACTTTAGGTAGTCACAGTATGAACACGTGTACTTCATTTGGATTCTGTTATAGAGGTATGTTAGTGTGTGTGTGTGTGTGTGTGTGAGAGAGCTGCAGGGAAGAAGATGAACCAACCTGAAGATTCAGGATGTTTCAGGAGTTCCGTCATCGTCACAAAACTGAACTTTACTGTAACTTTTTAAATCTTTTTAAACGGTTCTGAATTAACAGAGTTTTTCTGTGGCAGGATTTCGGCTCAGTTTCAGTACTTTGACCAGAATGTTTGTGTTTATTACCTCCACCAAGGAGGTCATGTTTTCATCAGAGTCTGTCTGTCTGTCTGTCTGTCTGTCTTCAGGAAAAGTTAGAAATGACCCGAGGAAGAATTGATCCAGATTACCGTCTGGATCCAGGAAGTGTTTTAAGGATACAGACATAGTACTTTCTACTATATGTCCACTTGATGGAGGTCTGCGCTCTCTGAGTGCTTTTCTAGTTTGTTATGAATCATTCAGACTGAAACAGGCTCCAGATATCAAAGAAGTTCTGACGACACGTAACAGAAACTTATGAATTAATTTTAGTGCTCAGGTGTGACACCTGTTTACAGGTTGTGGCTGCAGACTCCTGTTTTATAACTGACTGAGATTTATTCAGATAAACTCTTCTCTCTCGTATCTGCAGCTTCTGTAAAGCAGCTCAGATGCTTCAGGAGCCATGATGCTCCTGCTGCTCCTCTGATCATGTTCAGAGAAGATCTGGACTGTGCAGCATCATCACCTAAAACTGTGTCTGCACTCACTAGTACAAGTCACACCTGAGAATCTGGTCGAATCGGGGAACCGCTTCATTTTTCAGCATCATGACGATCCAATAAAAAACAGGATGAATCTGCATCGATCTCCTGAGTCTGAAACTCACGGAAGCTGCGTTGGATCATCCTGACGGAGAACTGAAGACATCAGAACGTCCTGGAAAAAGAAAAGACAAATATAATAAATCTTCTCCGAGAAGCTAAATGAAGGTTGTTGAATGAGATACTGAGTTTATTAAAACCGAATGATTCAGTAAATCACTGCAGCTGGAAGCCTTTGAATAATCTCATGGATCTTTTCATTCTTTATTGATTTTGGTGTTGAGATAATTATTTAACTTGGTTAGTACAACAGAATTCCTGCTGAGTGTAAATCCCCTCTGAGCTCAAACATCTGATCTAATTAAGTCTAATAAAGCAGATTCATTAGTTTTGGGAGCTCAGCTGACTTGAACAGACTGACTGATGGTTCTAGAGCTGAAACACAGTGTGACTGTGGCAGATGGTCAGCTGACTGTTCAGCGTTCTCTCACCTCCGCTCATCATTAATGTTCATTTCAGATTAAACAGAATAATGATGGAGTTCGTCTCCGAGAAATAAAACCTGTTAAATGTTGATCAAATCTTAAAGTGACGTCAGTGCAGCAGTGGAATATTCAGAAAAACTGACGCGGCACGTTGGATAAACACTGATGTGTTCACTGACTCAACCCCGTCACACCTGAGACCTGCTTCACCTGCTGAAACGCGTCTCAGCAGCTTGTTGTCTCTGACAGTAACATGTAAACCAGCGTGTCTGATTAGTTTGATGTTTATTCAAATCAGCTGGTTCTCCTCTTCATCTCGCCGTGCTTCACTCCGCCCACTTTGAAACGCCCTCGTCTTCATGTGTTTTACACCCACCTGCTTCACCTGCTTTGCAGTTCGAAGACTTTCAGAATAAAAGTGTGTAAAAGCTGCTGATTTGTTGTTTCTACCTGACGGAGAAAAAATGTGGTCACTTTTCATAAACAGAAGCTTCAAGTCTCCTCGCCCGTCGGCCTTTACCCTCCTCGCCCGTCGGCCTTTACCCTCCTCACCTGTCGGTCTTCCTCCTCACCTGTCGTCTTTACCCTCCTCACCTGTCGGTCTTTACCCTCCTCACCTGTCAGTCTTTACCCTCCTCACCTGTCGGTCTTTACCCTCCTCACCTGTCGGTCTTTACCCTCCTCACCTGTCGGTCTTTACCCTCCTCACCTGTCGGCCTTTACCCTCCTCACCCGTCGGCCTTTACCCTCCTCACCTGTCGGTCTTCCTCCTCACCTGTCGGTCTTTAACCTCCTCACCTGTCGGTCTTTACCCTCCTCACCCATCGGTCTTCCTCCTCACCTGTCGGTCTTTACCCTCCTCACCTGTCGGTCTTCCTCCTCACCTGTCGGTCTTTACCCTCCTCACCTGTCGGCCTTTACCCTCCTCACCCGTCGGCCTTTACCCTCCTCACCTGTCGGTCTTCCTCCTCACCTGTCGTCTTTACCCTCCTCACCTGTCGGTCTTTACCCTCCTCACCCATCGGTCTTCCTCCTCACCTGTCGGTCTTTACCCTCCTCACCTGTCGGCCTTTACCCTCCTCACCCGTCGGCCTTTACCCTCCTCACCTGTCGGTCTTTACCCTCCTCACCTGTCAGTCTTTACCCTCCTCACCTGTCGGTCTTCCTCCTCACCTGTCGGTCTTTAACCTCCTCACCTGTCGGTCTTTACCCTCCTCACCTGTCGGTCTTTACCCTCCTCACCCATCGGTCTTCCTCCTCACCTGTCGGTCTTTACCCTCCTCACCTGTCGGTCTTCCTCCTCACCTGTCGTCTTTACCCTCCTCACCTGTCGGTCTTTACCCTCCTCACCTGTCAGTCTTTACCCTCCTCACCTGTCGGTCTTCCTCCTCACCTGTCGGTCTTTAACCTCCTCACCTGTCGGCCTTTACCCTCCTCACCTGTCAGTCTTTACCCTCCTCACCTGTCGGTCTTTACCCTCCTCACCTGTCGGTCTTTACCCTCCTCACCTGTCGGTCTTTACCCTCCTCACCTGTCGGTCTTTACCCTCCTCACCTGTTGGTCTTCCTCCTCACCTGTCGGTCTTTACCCTCCTCACCTGTCGGACCCTGACCCTGACCCTGATCCTGATCCTGATACTGACTCTGATCCTGATACTGACTCTGATCCTGACTCTGATCCTGATCCTGATCCTGACCCTGATCCTGATCTCAAACCTGATCCTGAAACCTGGAATCTGAAAGTTGATTCTTACAGAAACCAGCAGGTTGTTGATGTTTCATGTTGTTAAAGTAAACCGTTGCCGTGGTGATCTAATTACAAAATAAGGCCCATCAGAGTGATTTGATGCGTGTGCAGATACGGACGCGTCTGCTGCAGCGACAGGTGGCTGCATGTTGGTTTTAACGGGTAAACACCATCAGGGACCATAAGTGCACAGTTGGTCCTGTTCACACTCCAGCTGATGGTCCTTCGCTGTGGCTGCCAACGTCCCTCCATGTGCCACAGTGTCTCACGAGTACAGCCTGTCAGTGTCACGTCCCCACGACTGACACAAACTGTTTGTGCTGACGTGTCGTGCAGCTCTGAGTTCTCATGATCTAATTCAACTCTGATCATGGAACCGACTGCCAACTCGTTTCCTGCAGCGTTTAGGCTTTATGAAACATAAAAGATCTGTTGTGTTTCACATGTTTCATCTCCTGAGAGTCGTAGATCTTTGTTCTGAGATCAGAGAGGATCTCTCACCACGATCTTCTGCAAACATGTGAACAACAGCTGCAGGTTTATTCAGAAGACTTTAAACAAAATAAACTCTTCAAACAAACCAGCTGGTGTAATTAGAGTTAATTAGAGTTAATTAGTGAGACAGATTCATGGAGATTAAACTGAGCTGCAGTTTGTTCCAGATGAAGAAGGTAAGCAGCTTCTGGACGTTGACGGTGATTCAAACGTCAGACATTAAATTAATAAACATTCAGATGAAATGATTCTCACCTCAGATGAAGCCTGAAACAACTGGATTTTACTGCAGAACGTTTGTGTTTCTGCAGGAGCTGGAAGACGTTTCAGAGACGGTCTCAGTCATGGAGGGCGACTGTCTCAGCTGCATGAAGTACCTGATGTTCCTCTTCAACTTCTTCATCTTTGTGAGGCTGAAGAACATCCAGAGAATCTTTCTGTTAAAAACACTAAATGTTAACGAACCTGACAGACATCAGACCTTCAGCAGTTCCTTCTTGTCTCACAGCTCGGGGGCTCGGTCCTGCTCGGTGTCGGCGTCTGGGTGTTGGTGGACCCCATGGGCTTCAGGGAGATCGTGGCGGTCAACCCCCTGCTGTTTACGGGGGTCTACGTCATCCTGGCCATGGGGGCCATGCTGTTCCTGCTGGGCTTCCTGGGATGCTGCGGAGCCATTCGTGAGAACAAATGTCTGCTGCTCTTTGTGAGTTCAGAGATCGATTCTTACAAGTCTGACCGTAGACCGGTTCTAAAGTCCTGATCCGGTCCTCTTTAGATGATCCTTCCAAGCATCCAGACCAGGTTCAAAGGTTTCCAGACTTCATGAACGTTGTTGTTTCTCAGAGAGTCAGAAGGAAAAGAACGAAGGACCGGATCAGAACTTTTGAACGCTGACTCATCGAGTTCTGCTCTTAGTTTTTCCTGTAATGCAGGAACATCAAAGTTCTGCTTCACCTGAGGGGATGAAGGTGAGGTCTTCCTCACGGTCTCTCAGACCTTCTGTGTTTTTATTTGATCCTGAACCTGTAAATCAGATTGTTTATAGAACCTTTCGTGTGACAGAACCCGAGCGACTGGCGGCAGCACGTGTCTCTGACGTGTTCAGAGTGAGTCCTGCTTCACCGTGTCTCATCTGTTTTGTCTCAGTTCTTCATGCTGATCCTCTTCATCTTCCTGGCGGAGTTGGCTGCTGCCATCCTGGCGTTCCTCTTCAGGGACCACGTGAGTTCTGTTTCTGGATCAGTTCTTACAGAAAGAAAATAAATCTTGTAACCACAGATCTCATTCAGTCCCGTCCTGGTTCTGTTCTGGGTTTCTGAACCAGGACAGAATGAAGACTCTCTCAGTTGGACACTTTGTCCTGACATGATTGTTTCTGATTGTCAGACTCTGAATCAGACCACAGACCAGGTTTTAGTTTTGTTTTGGACTCAGATTTAAGACCTGAAGTTAGACTGGACCTGGACCGGTTGAGACCGTTTGGACTGGATTCAGTCTGACTGGGAATTCATCAGATTGGGATCTTGGTTTCAGTCTAGATTTGGGGCTTGTTTTAAACTGGTTTTGGATCCGGTTTATGGTTCTATATTTGTGTTCATCTGGGAGTTCGGTTCCTCCCGTCTCGGGTCGGCGTGAACTCGGCTGCTGGTGATTCAGGACGTCCAACAGTTGGTGTGTTTGTGTGTGTCACAGTTAACCAGAGAGTATTTCACCAGGGAGCTGAAACGTCACTATCAAGGTCGCAACAACACTGACGTCTTTACGTCCACATGGAACGTCATCATGACCACGGTGAGATGTCCCTCTGTTGAAGCTCCGCCCACATGAAGAACAGCAATCATCACCATCTTGTTCCTTCCTTCCGTGCAGTTCGACTGCTGCGGCGTGAGCGGACCTGAAGACTTCGAGGAGAGCCTCTTCAGGCTCCTCAACCCGACCAAGATGGTTCCTGAGGTGTGTTGCCAGAAGAACGGTTACCTGGGAGACCTCGGTGTGGAGCAGTGCGTGAGCGGCAGCGTAGCCTTCCAACACAACAAGGTGAGGAACTAAACGCCTCATCAGGATGTCGGTTTGTTTGTTGTAACGGAATATATTACAGATGTAAACATGAAGACTGTGTGTGTGTGTCTGTGTGTGTGCACATGTGTGTGTGCATGTTTGTGTGTGTGCACGTGTGTGTGCGTGTTTGTGTGTGTGCACATGTGTGTGTGCATGCATCTCTGTATGTGTGCATGCATGCGTGTGCATGCATGCGTGTGTGTTTGTGTTTCACCTGCAGGGTTGCTACTCAGCGATGATGGAGTACTTTCAGACCTACATCTACTCAGCAGGAACTCTCGCCATCGTGGTTCTTTCAATCGAAGTTTGTGTTGTTTTTATTTATTTAATAAGTTATTTGTTTAGTTTGTGTTTGTCCTGTCACTCATTCCGTGTGTCTCCTCCCTCCAGCTCTTCGCCATGATGTTCGCCATGTGTTTATTCAGAGGCATCCAGTGACGACCTCCTCCTCTTCATCATCTTCCTCCTCGGCGGCAGGAGGAGCTGTGATTTGTACACTTTTGGCTTTTGTCTTGTTGGTTTAGTGATCAACATCATTTTATACAGCTGCAGGATAAACCACAAACAGGAAGTGGTTCGGCGCTGTGGACAGACCCGAAGCTGTTTCTAACCTTGGGGTTGGAACCAGAACCGAGTGTGAACACAGGATCAGATTTAATTACGTGGTTTGAACAGATGTTGACTGAACGTGTGGAGGTGCGTTCAGGAACCTCTTTCTCTGTCTGGTTTCCTTCAGCCTGCTGTGAGTCTCTTGAACATGTCTGCTGGAGAAACTCAGTGATTGTTTTTTTTGACGGACCGTCAGCATGAGATGAAGAATAAACCCCGCCTCTGAGTTTGTACAGATCAGCTGATGAGCAGCAGAACCGGGTGTACTGTTTAACATCCAGCTGAATGTTTGACGTGTTAATGAGACAAGCAGCAGGCTGAAACAAACAGGTTCTTTATTTAACTGTAAAAAGTTTCCATTTCAAATTGAATCACAAACACGTGGCGCCACCTGGTGGCAGATTCTTACCTTTCATCAAATCTCCTGACACGTGGTCAGTTTATCTCTGAGTGTGTAAATAATAACTAGAGGAGTTCAGTATTTAATCTGATCAGTGTAAATAATCCACGTCTTCTTGTTGTATCAGATTTATGTCTTCAGTACTTTAGCTGATGTTAAATAATAAAGTTCTTTCTGGTTTTATGAGTCTTGCTGCGTTTGTTTTTCATGCATCTTTATGTCTCAGTGGAACTGATTGTTCCTCGTGTCGTTCTGTAACAGGATGCTTTTAATACTCAGCTGGGACTTTTCCTTTCAAGCATCTTGTCTCTTCTCACCTTACTTGGTGTTTTTAGTGACAGTAATGAAGACAGATCCTCCTCTTCCTCTCCTGGTGGCAGCAGGGTTCCTCTGATGGATGTAATCCAACACTTCAGGCTTGTAAACTGACACACCTGTGAAAATAAAAGTGATTACTGGACAGCGTCCCTGCAGAACTCCAGACTCAGAGTTCTTGATGCTGGTTTCAAGAATTTAAAGCTGTTGGTTTTATTCTTTAACAAATGTGGACGACAGCTGTGGATCAGACTGGGACGGCTGCTCTGTACCTTGGACTGCTTCTGTCACACCTGGTTGGAGAAGGTAAGTTGAACTGGTTGTATTAACACGTTCTGAAAGGATTTCCTTTTAATTCTTGAAAATAAGCTGCAGCATGTTTGAAGGAAAGATGGAGGCGTTATAAGAGGAATCCATCTGCGCTCCTCAGATCTGATAAAGGTAGTTGTTTTGGCGTGACATCAGCGTGCGGTTCACACGTCAGAGGAGGATCCAAACCAAAGAAGAAGAAGAGACGTCCTGAAAGCTGCAGCAGGTCTCTGATTCTTTCACACCACAATCACTGCAAACATTTAACTTTTGCAGAGAGTTTTTATTTTTAGGATTTAACTCATAACTCTGTTGTGAGTTTTGGGCTCTGGCTGTTGCCATGGTGATGTAACCTGGTTGAAATGGAGATGCTGTGGTGATACTGAAACCTCCTCCCAGCAGGTCTGAGTCACCTGAACATTTACTGTGTCTGTCTCTTCGATTTGCTGGTTCTGGATCCACGAGCTGCTTCTTCTCACCTCGTTTGACCTTCAGACATGAAGCTCTCTGATCAGCTGATCAGACGTGTTTGTTGTTGAACATGGAAAATACATGCTGAAGTTTGAACATATAGCAGCATGAAACAGAACCATCCTGAAGGTTCTGGAGCAGATTGTCTCTGATTTCCCTGCTGGTGTCTCAGTCATCAGAACCGTCCTGAAGGTTTAATTCAGCAGAAACCTTTAGATGTCAGTTCTGTTGGTTCTGCTCGTAGGATGGTTCTGGTGGGTCACCTTCAGCTCTTGTGTCTCCAGGCTGTTCTGTGAAGGTGTTCTGTCGACCCGGTCAGAGTGTCACTTTGCCTTGTTCTTACCACTATGAGGACCAGCGGAACATCTCACAGCTCTCCCTGCAGTGGAGGAGTCCTCATAACGAGCTGCTGTGTCACTACATCAAACACAAATCCTTCCAGAACTGCAGCTCCGGCTACACCATCAGGTACCAACCCGGCAGCATCACGCTCATCATCCAGCAGGTCCGGACTCAGGACATCGGAACTCACGTCTGTTCTGTCAGCAAACGCCACCATTTCTCTGACTTCAGCATTGAGCTGGACACGATGGCAGGTGGGTGTGTCAGGTGAGGGGCGGGGCTTTACACAGCACCAGAATGGATGCTGATCTTTGGAAGGTTCTGGTTCTGTTCTACAGCCTTCAACTGGACGACTTCATCTGATTTTTCAACCTGTCGGGAGGATGATCAGTATTTACAGACTAAAACAGGAAACATTCAGTAAAATGTTTTTAAACCATAAAATATTCTAACGGACAAAATCAAATATAAAATCATCTGCAAACAGCGTGACATTGTTCTGTTGATATGAGTCATGTTCAGATTATTTATCAGATTATTAATCTGATCTGTGAAATAAAAAAAAAATCTAAATACAAACATCTGAACATGAGTTGGAGTTTTAAATTCTAAGAACTTTTGATGAAGATGGTTTTAAAAAGGAAGTTCAGACTGCTGGAAGGAAGAACTGGATCAGAACTTTGTCTCGGTTCTGTTGCTGGGATGTGGAGCAGAACAAACTCTGACTTCTTTTTAGACATTCATGCAAATGAATATAAACACTTAACGAGGCTTTTCAGGTTTTAAATAAATTCATGTGATGTTACTGATTCATCTTGTTTGAACTGAAATCTGAGTTTCATTCTGTAAGAAGATCAAAGTCAGAGAAACAAACCTGATGTAACACTAACGGGTCCTTTGTTTTCCTTTAGAGTCTCTTACTTCAGCACCGATGGGCGGAGTCAATCTCTCAGGTATGTTCACAACCTGCCCCATCATCATCATCAGATAATAAATTTAATTCTAGAACATATCAGACATTTAACATGTTTCTTTGTGTCTTTAGGCTTCAACTGGATTCTCGTTGTTCTGCAGGTTTTGACTTGTTTCATTATTTTCATGTGAAAAAAAACTGTAAGAAACATTGAAGGAACTTTGAATAAAAACTGCTGAGAAGAACCGGTTTCTCTCAGAACGTTCTTCTTCTTCTTGAGCATCACAAAGGAACAAACAGCTTCAGGTGAACAGGAAGTGGACGTGCACCATCACATGACACCATGAATGAAACCAGATGAGGGAGATTCATGTGTTCAAACTACATAAACAACAAACAAACAACAAACAAACACACAATGACAAAAGTAACAAAACCACTCAAATAAAAATTAATATTTATAGTCACAAAACAAAGCGCTTCATCATCATTCAGTCATTTTCTTTTATATTTATATTGAACATTCATTAACAAAAGTATGTTTTAATTACGCAATCGATTGGGATATTCGATAGAATATTTGATTGCTAAAATATTCGATAGCTGCAGCCCTAGTGTGTATTTAATTAACCCACCTGCTTGTAACTGTTATGTTGTGTACTTGCACGCTGATCAATAAAGTTTTAAAAAAACCTGTGACCGTGAGAAACTTAAAAAGGTTTATAATTGGTCAGTGGATGTCACGTGGTGCCTGCACATGCGCATATAATTCTTTTCTGAACAGTTTAAGCAGATTATTTCTACAAGAAATATCGCCGACAAAGCTCTACATAAAGTAACAGGTCAGAAATGTCACTAGATTTATT
>SSNP01000115.1:1585086-1651959 GCA_006937955.1 Pachypanchax playfairii | reverse complement strand
TTAGATAAAAACATCTAATTTACCAGAATTTTGAGTGATTGGTTACACAATTAAGAAACAACAATGGTGATCCTGTTATAATTAATTAATGTATTTTATATGCAACAGGCTAATGTAATAATTTCTATTAAATTTCTTTAGAAATCCTTTAATGGTACCCTCCTAGGTACTTGGGGCCCTCCGCAGCCTGCGTACTTTGCGTATTGACAGCTGCGGCCAAAGAGCTGTGAACAATGTAAGTAACACACGTGCACGCGCACAATCGCTTTCTTAAAATAGTCTTTCATTTACTACATTTAGCATCAGAAACACGAGCTTCTGATGTCCTGCAACTTTTACTTATTTAAATTTTACTTGAACAAGATGAATCTGAGTGTGATCTGAGCTTGTGCAAAAATCTGGAATTATCGTTCTATATTTAGCTACATATTGTCTTTTCATCAGTTGTAATTTGTCTAAAACCTTCCAAACTCTGCTGATTCTGGGAATCAGGCAGGTAATTACATTAAATATGTAAACATTTAAATTAAGTCTACTTGTTAGTGTTTGGTTTTGTATTGACTGACTCAGTTTTGTACAGTGGTTCTGGTCGGGATGCCTCCTGCTCCCCTACCTGTTGGTTCTGGATCACTGTGGCTAAACAGCTGGGCGTGGATAAACTTGTATCAAGCAGCCAAAAAAGATTAAAATTAAAAAGTTCCACATTATTATTAAACAGGATGTTTTTCTGAGTGTTCATCTTTACAGAAATGTAAAGTTTGTTTAACATGTAAGAAGATCTTCAATGTAACGAGCAGCCTGATGGTTGATCTTGACCCAAACTGCTTTAATGTCACATTAGCCCCGCCCCTCTTTCATCCATCTGTAATGAGCAAAAATGTTTTAAATGGGTCTCTAATTGACATTAAAAACATAATATCATCCTGAAGGAGGTTTAAAACCAGCAGACCTGGAATGTTTTTAAATCATCTGAATCTCGTTGCTGCCTTCAGGGTGGCATGTCAGACGGGAGACTTGTGACCGAGCTGCACCTGAATGCACCACTTTAGGTGATTTGGACCAGAATGTGAACTTGGGCTTCTCTAACAGAATGACCTTCATGTTTGATTCCTCTGGTTAAAGTCGTCTGTTGCTCGTGTTTAACAGATCTCAGATCAGTCTTTTTTATTGGTTTTTTAATGCTTTGGGAAACTTGCCGTTGGCAAT
This sequence comes from Pachypanchax playfairii, assembly GCA_006937955.1. Classification (NCBI taxonomy): domain Eukaryota; kingdom Metazoa; phylum Chordata; class Actinopteri; order Cyprinodontiformes; family Aplocheilidae; genus Pachypanchax; species Pachypanchax playfairii. The sequence continues at coordinate 1,650,753 of SSNP01000115.1, read as the reverse complement.
GAAAACAATAAATATGGATGCAATGCAAAACATTTTCCTAGTGAAGCATTTTACACAATATACAATATTCATTCGCCTCCTCTGCAGCTCGATAATATTCTGTACACATTTCAAAACAAAAGAACGAGCTTCATGCAGAGACCTGGACGTGGAAGGAAAACCAAACGTAATGCACTTCATGTGGATTTTCATGTTAAAACCTGCTAATAAACCACAAACAGGAAGGAAGATTTTGTGCTGCTTGAAAAGGACTTAAAATGATGTAAAAACTGTTGATCTGCTCCAGAGTTCTGGACGCCGGCTGCAGCCATGAGGACACTTCTCCGTGTATTTCCCAGGAATCTGTTTATTCTGTGTGGAAGCTCTTGCATCAGTAGTCCGTGTCGGAGCCCTCAGCGTTGTCCACGTTCCGAGAGAGCATGTAGTTGTCCATGTCGATGGAGCGGCAGTTGTTGATGGCGTATCGCAGCCTTTCGGCCATGACGGCCTGACTTGAGTACGGCGGAAGACGCAGTTGGAAGAAGCAAGTCTGTGAGGTCGGGAGGCTGTCGTACGGCTGAAACAACAAACACACACAAGGCTTCAAAACCAACGAGTCTAAACATCAGAACATGCGTGTGATCATGAAAACTGTTTAATTTCACACGTAAACAAACTTTAAAAGATCAACAAGCGCCAAGAAAGAAAAAACCACAAGAAAATCGAAGAATTCATCCTGGAAAATATAAATACACAGATTTATTTTAGTTTTATATCTCTGGGACTTTTATTTTGTGATGCTTCTTTCATTTCCTGCCACTTCATATATGCGACAAGTATGACGCGCGTTTCAGAGTTCATGTTGATCAAACTGGTCTCTGAATTTGTGGAAACATTTGAGCAGGTCTTATTTTTATAAGAACTGAAGTTCAGATATTTTTTCTGAGGATTCGGGACTCACCCGGTCCACCTTCATGATCTGAAACCTCTGTGAGATGTCAGCCGTGTTGGCGGGCAGTCGCGAGCGACCGGAGACGAAGCGCATGAAGAGGACCCGCTCCTCGTTGGAGAACTCCTCCAGCGTCTGCCAGAACCACTGCACCAGCGAGTGCTGCTCGTCCACCTCGCGGTAGCGCACCACCTTCTTCAGCACGTCGCAGCAGATCTCCGGCATGCCGCACACCATCTGCTCCAGCTGCTTGGCTGTCAGCAGCGACAGCAGCGGCACCGGGACGATCCACGACATGCCCTCACGCACCGCCGCCACCTGAAACAGATGAAAAAAAACACCTTTATATAAAAACAAACCTGGAAATCCAGAAATCTGCTTTCACATTCCTGTAAAACAAACTCTGATCTTTAAAAGAAAAACCAGATCAAATCAAAAGTTTTAGATGATTTTTATTGGCGCAGCTCGTTTTCCTTCAGATCTTATTTGTTGTGTTTCTTTTTGCTGGTTATTTTTCAGACTTGTTTGTTGTGAATGATTTCTGTAAAAGGATTATATTATTTATGTTCAAGATGATTTTGGAAACTGAACATTTGTAATTTAGTTATTGTCTGATTATTTTGTTTTGTTTGTTGTTTTTGTAAAATGTAGTTTATTTATTAATTTAGTTTTTGTTTAGTGAGTCTGAATGTTGTTTGTACATCCTGTTTTTCTGCTTCCTTGATGTGTTCGTGCATCATGTTTGTTTATTTGATGAAATCAAGACCCCATGAAGAACAGCTGATGAGGCTCTTAATAAAAAACAAACATACCTGCCGGTCGATCTCATGCAGCCTGTATTCAATGGCTCTTTCTACATATTCCTTCCTGTTGGAGAAGGTAAGAGGGATGCTGTTTCCTCCCGGGATGATTGGCACCATTTTACCATCTGCACTCTGTCCCACGAAGGAATCCAGAGGAATCATCTGAAGCAAACAGGACATCAAAGACTTTAAACCTTCAAGTCTCCACATGTTGTGTTCAGTGTTTTTCTTCATTTAAGAATCAACTTTAGAATATTTTATTTTGTGATGATTCTTTTCAGCGACGGAGACGCGGGCCGAGGTGGTGAAGTCTTATCGGGTTCAGCTCTGTGTGTTTCTCACCTCATGGAAATTATCCTCAGTGATGCCGCTATCTTCAATGTGAAGAATGCTTTTGAGTGTCTGAACGTAGAGGAGGTCCACCTCCTCCAGGTCCTCCAGCTGCAGTGGGATGCAGCACAGCTGTTTCCACACCAGTGGAGCCAGATGCAGGTCCAAGGGCTTCTTGGTGCGGATGGCCACGCCCATCAGGATGCCCAGAAACCTGAACTGGAGCATGTGCTCATCCAGGCAGGAAGACGGGTTGAAAAGGAATCTGAGATAAAAGAGGGATTTACAGGATGAGTTCAAAGACGGTGGGACTTTTGAGCATCGAGGTATATAAACTCCTGACCTGTCTCTGTTGTAGCCAACCTCTGCTGTGGCGTTGGGGGAGGGGATAAGCAGGTCCACCACACCTGTCTCCAACTCCTACAAAAACATCCACATCCTCAGCATCTGCAAACATCTGGATTCTGAATAATAACAGCTCAGAGCTGTGAATACCTGACACATCTCTGTGATGGTGTCATCAAACACGCCCCCCGCGTCGTCGGCTCCCTCCCCCACCAGTTTGACCTTCCAGGCTCTTGACGGCAGGCGCAGGTCCGAGGCGTTCAGCTTCACCACCTGCCGCGCGATCTGAACGAAGATGGGTTTACACTTCCGTCCGCTGAGATCATCCAGAGAAGACAACACAAACAACATGAGATCTGGTTCCTGGAAACGTCTGATGCTTCAAGAAGGTCCAAAACCGGTGGTTCCGTTTGTCAGCTCATGGTATCGTCTCAAGTTTTCAGCTCACGGCTGTTTAAAGATTTTACAGCTGAAATCTTTTTTTCAATCAGTAAACGTGTTTAACAGATTTTTAAAACGCTCCTAAAGTCCAAAATGTCAAAACTCAGAAAACCTTCAGGGAGTTTTTAATTATTCAACCTGTTCAAGAGTTCTGGAGAACCACTTCAACAGGTTACTGGATCATCTGAACCAACACTGTGGGGAGTAGATTCTCTGTAGAAGGTGTTTACAGCCGCGTGTTGAATCAAACATTTTGGTGTTATATAAAGAATAAAACTTCAAATATAAATTCAGTAAACGGCTGCAGAACTCTGACCGTGTGGAGATCCTTTTGACGGTGATCTGGGGTCCGTAGTTCTTCCCCTGCACCATGGTCTTACCGATGGAGCGAACCATGGGCAGAGTGTAAACTCTGGGGGCCAACAGGGGCCTCAGCTGGCCCTGAACAATCCCCCACGTCCCTGCGTTGTAGTGGGAGGTGCAGCTCTGCAGAAACATCAACACAAGTCCAGAACCAGAACATGAATGAACGTTACTCATGGCAACATGCTGATGAAACCAACCTGTGTGCAGGTAACATCAGGTCTAAAGCTTTTATAGGTTCAGTTTAACCTGGACACGTTCTCACCTAAAGCTCCACCTGCAGACCCGGTTCTGTTCTCACCTGGTTGTTGGGGCTGAGGTTCAGCAGCCTCCATGATGAATACATGAGGTCTGAGAAATGGTAGAGGAGACGCAGACGGGCTCGCACTGCCTCCATGCTCAGTTCTTTAAGCCCACTGTATTGAGGCGGTACCGCTACTGGCAGACCCAGCTGGAGGGGAACCGAGGAACCTGAGGAGGAGGAGGAGACGAAGACGGAAGGAGACTCGATAAACTACTGACCAAGACCACTTTAATAGTTCACATGATGGTCTGAGTGTTTGATAGATACAAAAAGAAAAGAATTGGATCAGGACTTCTGAACTTTAGGTGGAACTCACCTGGTGCTCGAGGCGGCACACAGGGAGCCGTCCACGCCGCGCTGTGGCAGCGTCCAGCAGAGATCTGGTTGATGTTTTTACCCTGCAGCGCCGTCACCAGCGTAGGTTCTCTTACATGGTTGGTGTGACCCAGACCCAACTACACAGAAAAGAAGAACCAAGTCACATGACACACATGTTCCCGTCACTCTGGAGGAACAAGTTCTCTGACCACAGAAACCATCTGGTTTCAACCCGAAATGCAGAAAGATTAAAGAACCTGAACAACACGAGTCAGTTTGATGTCACTACTTCAGGCACCATGCAGTACACCTGTCTAACGTCCACACCTGTCCTGTCTGATGTCCACACCCGTCTGACGTCCACACCTGTCCTGTCTGATGTCCACACCTGTCTAACGTCCACACCTGTCCTGTCTGATGTCCACACCCGTCTGACGTCAACACCTGTCTAACGTCCACACCTGTCCTGTCTGATGTCCACACCCGTCTGACGTCAACACCTGTCTAACATCCACACCTGTCCTGTCTGAGGTCCACACCTGTCCTGTCTGATGTCCACACCCGTCTAACGTCAACACCTGTCTAACGTCCACACCTGTCTAACACCTGTCTAACATCCACACCTGTCCTGTCTGACGTCCACACCTGTCCTGTCTGATGTCCACACCCGTCTGACGTCAACACCTGTCTAACGTCCACACCTGTCTAACATCCACACCTGTCCTGTCTGATGTCCACACCCGTCTGACGTCAACACCTGTCTAACGTCCACACCTGTCCTGTCTGATGTCCACACCTGTCCTGTCTGATGTCCACACCCGTCTGACGTCAACACCTGTCTAACGTCCACACCTGTCCTGTCTGATGTCCACACCCGTCTGACGTCAACACCTGTCTAACGTCCACACCTGTCTAACACCTGTCTAACATCCACACCTGTCCTGTCTGACGTCCACACCTGTCCTGTCTGACGTCCACACCTGTCTGACGTCAACACCTGTCTAACGTCCACACCTGTCCTGTCTGATGTCCACACCCGTCTGACGTCCACACCTGTCCTGTCTGATGTCCACTCCCGTCTGACGTCCACACCTGTCTAACGTCCACACCTGTCTAACATCCACACCTGTCCTGTCTGATGTCCACACCCGTCTGACGTCAACACCTGTCTAACGTCCACACCTGTCCTGTCTGATGTCCACACCCGTCTGACGTCAACACCTGTCTAACGTCCACACCTGTCCTGCCTGAGGTCCACACCTGTCCTGTCTGATGTCCACACCCTCGACGTCAACACCTGTCTAACGTCCACACCTGTCCTGTCTGATGTCCACACCCGTCTGACGTCAACACCTGTCTAACGTCCACACCTGTCTAACACCACACCTCTCCCGTCTGACGTCCACACCTGTCTAACGTCCACACCTGTCCTGTCTGATGTCCACACCCGTCTGACGTCAACACCTGTCTCACGTCCACACCTGTCCTGTCTGATGTCCACACCCGTCTGACGTCAACACCTGTCTAGCGTCCACACCTGTCCTGTCTGATGTCCACACCCGTCTGACGTCAACACCTGTCTAACATCCACACCTGTCCCGTCTGACGTCCACACCTGTCTAACGTCCACACCTGTCTAACATCCACACCTGTCCTGTCTGATGTCCACACCCGTCTGACGTCCACACCCGTCTGACGTCCACCCCCGTCTGATGTCCACACCCCCGTCTGATGTCCACACCCGTCTGACGTCAACACCTGTCTAACGTCCACACCTGTCCTGTCTGATGTCCACACCCGTCTGACGTCAACACCTGTCTAACGTCCACACCTGTCCTGTCTGATGTCCACACCTGACCTGTCTGATGTCCACACCCGTCTGACGTCCACTCCCGTCTGACGTCAACACCTGTCCTGTCTGACGTCAACACCCGTCTGACGTCCACACCCGTCTGACGTCCACACCCGTCTGACGTCCACACCCGTCTGACGTCCACACCCGTCTGACGTCCACACCCCGTCTGACGTCAACACCTGTCTGACGTCCACCCCCGTCTGACGTCAACACCCGTCTGACGTCCACACCTGTCTGATAACCACACCCGTCTGACGACCACACCCGTCTGACGTCAACACCTGTCCTGTCTGACGTCAACACCTGTCTGACGTCCACCCCCGTCCTGTCTGATGTCCACACCCGTCTGACGTCCACACCTGTCCTGCCTGATGTCCACACCTGTCTAACGTCCACACCTGTCCTGTCTGATGTCCACACCCGTCTGACGTCAACACCTGTCTAACGTCCACACCTGTCCTGTCTGATGTCCACACCCGTCTGACGTCCACACCCGTCTGACGTCAACACCTGTCCTGTCTGATGTCCACACCCGTCTAACGTCAACACCTGTCTGACGTCCACACCTGTCCTGTCTGACGTCCACACCTGTCTAACGTCCACACCTGTCTAACGTCCACACCTGTCCTGTCTGATGTCCACTCCCGTCTGACGTCAACACCTGTCTAACGTCCACACCTGTCCTGTCTGATGTCCACACCCGTCTGACGTCAACACCTGTCTAACGTCCACACCTGTCCTGTCTGACGTCCACACCTGTCCTGTCTGATGTCCACACCCGTCTGACGTCAACACCTGTCTAACGTCCACACCTGTCCTGTCTGATGTCCACACCCGTCTGACGTCAACACCTGTCTAACGTCCACACCTGTCTAACATCCACACCTGTCCTGTCTGATGTCCACACCCGTCTGACGTCAACACCTGTCTAACGTCCACACCTGTCCTGTCTGATGTCCACACCTGTCTGACGTCAACACCTGTCTAACGTCCACACCTGTCCTGTCTGATGTCCACACCCGTCTGACGTCAACACCTGTCTAACGTCCACACCTGTCTAACGTCCACACCTGTCCTGTCTGATGTCCACACCCGTCTGACGTCAACACCTGTCTAACGTCCACACCTGTCCCGTCTGATGTCCACACCCGTCTGACGTCAACACCTGTCTAACATCCACACCTGTCCTGTCTGACGTCCACACCTGTCCTGTCTGATGTCCACACCCGTCTGACGTCAACACCTGTCTAACGTCAACACCTGTCTAACATCCACACCTGTCCTGTCTGATGTCCACACCCGTCTGACGTCAACACCTGTCTCACGTCCACACCTGTCCTGTCTGAAGTCCACACCCGTCTGACGTCCACACCTGTCCTGTCTGATCTCCACACCCGTCTGACGTCAACACCTGTCCTGTCTGATGTCCACACCCGTCTGACGTCAACACCTGTCTAACGTCCACACCTGTCCTGTCTGATGTCCACACCCGTCTGACGTCAACACCTGTCTAACGTCCACACCTGTCTAACATCCACACCTGTCCCGTCTGACGTCCACACCTGTCTAACGTCCACACCTGTCTAACATCCACACCTGTCCTGTCTGATGTCCACACCCGTCTGACGTCAACACCTGTCTAACGTCCACACCTGTCCTGTCTGATGTCCACACCCGTCTGACGTCCACACCCGTCTGACGTCCACACCCGTCTGACGTCCACCCCCGTCTGACGTCCACACCCCCGTCTGACGTCCACACCCCCGTCTGACGTCCACACACCCGTCTGACGTCCACACCCGTCTGACGTCCACACCCGTCTGACGTCAACACCTGTCTGACGTCCACCCCCGTCTGACGTCAACACCCGTCTGACGTCCACACCTGTCTGATAACCACACCCGTCTGACGACCACACCCGTCTGACGTCCACACCTGTCTAACGTCCACACCTGTCTAACGTCCACACCTGTCCTGTCTGATGTCCACACCCGTCTGACGTCCACACCCCCGTCTGACGTCCACACCCGTCTGACGTCCACACACCCGTCTGACGTCAACACCTGTCTGACGTCCACCCCCGTCTGACGTCCACACCCGTCTGACGTCCACACCCGTCTGACGTCCACACCCGTCTGACGTCCACACCTGTCTGATAACCACACCCGTCTGACGACCACACCCGTCTGACGTCAACACCTGTCCTGTCTGACGTCAACACCTGTCTGACGTCCACCCCCGTCTGACGTCAACACCTGTCCTGTCTGACGTCCACACCCGTCTGACGTCAACACCTGTCTAACGTCCACACCTGTCCTGTCTGATGTCCACACCCGTCTGACGTCAACACCTGTCTAATGTCCACACCTGTCTAACATCCACACCTGTCCTGTCTGACGTCCACACCTGTCCTGTCTGATGTCCACACCCGTCTAACGTCAACACCTGTCTAACGTCCACACCTGTCCTGTCTGACGTCCACACCTGTCTGATAACCACACCTGTCTGACGTCCACACCCGTCTGACGTCCACCCCCGTCTGATGTCCACACCCCCGTCTGATGTCCACACCCGTCTGACGTCCACACCTGTCCTGTCTGACGTCAACACCTGTCTGACGTCCACACCTGTCCTGTCTGACGTCAACACCTGTCCTGTCTGACGTCCACACCCGTCTGACGTCCACACCTGTCTGATGTCCACACCTGTCTAACATCTTAACACCTGTCTAACATGGTTACCTGGCCCTCTGAGTTGCTGCCCCAGGTGTAAACATCTCCTATGGAGGAGAGCGCCAGAGTGTGTTCAGCTCCAACTGCAACATCCTGGATGTGGATCCCGGACAGCACCGGTACCTGCTGAGGCCGGTTGTGGTTCCGAGCTCGACCCTCGGGCAGGCCGATCAGGCGATCTTAAACAGGAAGACATGAGGAAAACAAACAACATGAATATAAATCACAAAGTTCACAGAGAGAAAAGAATCATAAATAAACTTCCACGTCACGTTTACAAATCTTATTTCATTTTCTTTAACATATTTATAAACGATGTTGCTTTTTAAACAGTCTGCAGACTTTAAAGCCTCATTGTTTCAAACATTTTATTAATAACATTGTCCTTTAGCAGATTTAAGGGCGTGGTGGAAGACGGCGTACCCTGGCCGAAGGTGTAGACTTTTCCATCTTTGGTTAAAGCCACAGAGAACTGAGTCCCACAGGCCACCTTCTTTATGCCAATCCCACACAGAACATCCACCTTCTGAGGAGATCAAACACACCTGTGTTACAATCATAAACATCTCCAGATCACATGTTCCTGTTCAGGTGAGGCTCCACTGTGTACCTGAGGAGAGGACTTGGCTGTGGAATTCCCAAGTCCCAGTTTTCCATAGTCTCCGTCACCAAAGGCCCACACCATCATTCCATCAGCAGAGACGACCAACGTGTGATTCAACCCACAGGCCACCTAAAGAAGAAACGAGCTCTGAACATCTCTGAGCTTCACTCACACTCCTGACAGCTGGCAGAATACACACCTGTCCAACCTGGTAGCCCTCCAGAGCAGTAACCTTCTCAGGAAGTTTCTTGTTGGACGTGTTTCCCAGTCCCAGTCGGCCGTAATCACCGTTACCAAATGTGAAAAGTTTCCCGTCAGCTGTCACAACCGCAGAGTGTTTGAATCCACAAGACATCTAAAGAACAGAGAGATCAGAGCGTTCCAAGTTTGAGCCGAACTACAACAGATCAACATTACAGCCGAGGGACTGACCTGCACCACTTCCTCTCCCTGCAGCGCTTCGATCTGCCGCGGTCGGCGCTGGCGGTCGCTGTTTCCATGGCCCAGCTTGCCATAGTCTCCGTCTCCCCAGCTGAACACCTCCCCGCTCTCTGTCAGCGCCATCGAATGACCATCACTCCCACACGACGTCACCAACTGCGTCACAACGAAACCTAAAGAAAGGCCACAACATCAGGATCGAACTCGCTGAGCTGTCAGCTGAGAGACGACAGGAAAACAAATAATCAACTCAATAACAATCGAAACCAGCTGCTGCGGCAGCGTAGAGAAAACTCTCCTAAAGACCGAATCCTGTAACAACATCTGTCCAGTTCAGACTCCACTGAGGTCACTTCCTGTTTGTACACTCATCCTGCTCTGAACACTGAAACAGATGTGGGGTGTGATGACAAGCCTCAGTCATGTAAATACTGACTGGATCTTACAGGTTCTAAAAAGGACCAGAACTTGATCCAGTCGGTCCGGATGACGGACGACCAGCTGGAGACTTTTCTAACTTTTAAAGCAGAAACTAAAGTTTCAGTCTGACCTTGAAGAGCTGAGATGATGGTGAGAATGTGCAGGTCGTCTGAGTTTCCCTGACCCAAACGGCCGTAGCTGCCTTCTCCACATGCCAGCACCGTTCCGTTGGGTTGGATCACAAAGGTGCAGTTCTGACCACAAACCACCTGCAGGTGAATCCAAAAGGAAGTGAATCCCTCAGAGACATGAGGGACATAAGACATCCTGATGTCTTTCTCCTATATTAAACCTGTTTGTGTGGCGTCTCGGTACCTGTTGCGTCTGGGAGAAGGACGGGGCAGCTGTGGGAACCAGGATGTTTCTGCCGGCCTCTGCCAGCTGACCATGTCGCCCTGCACCCCACAGGAAAACATCACACTTCCCTCCCAGATGCCAATCCTGCAAACAAACCCAACAGGTAAAGAAAGATCAGGAAGCAGCTCTCACCTGAGTTTATTACAGGTGATGAGTCTGACTTTACCTCTGGCCTGGAGGTGGCCCAGGACATGATCTGTTCATCCATACCAGACGCCCATTTACCGTTGTCCTGGAAACACAAGACTGTTAGTATGAGCCATAAGGGTTAAGCTGCTGACTCATCAGCCTTCCTCACCATGACCAGAACCATCTCCTCCTTGGGGACCGGCTCCAGGTCCGGAACACAGAAGGACTCGGGGAAGGTGGCCCCTCGAGCGAGAGCCTCGGCTGTTTTGACTGTTGTGGAGAAGCAGTCGAGCCACGCCCACTCGTTGGCGCTCCAGACGGCGGTGCCAGAGTCTGGTAAACAGTGTCGAAGGTGTGGGGGCACAGGGGGCCGGCACAGGAGCTGGTCCAGGTGGAGACCCACAGCCAGGGAGGCGAGGCATTGCATGTATGGACTGTGAACAAGCTGTTCGCCGCACACAACATGAGGCTGAAGACAGAAGGTCAAATATAAAATAAGATCAGCTTGAGAAGAACAAGATAGATGATGCAACAGAGCAGTCAGAGAAGTCTGCCTGTTAAAAAAACATGTCTGGAATCAAGGAAGAAGCGTGATGGATGGAGACTTCTGCACAGGTGTGTCCTCAGACGACGGAGAACGTTTACCTTCTCATAGGCGTACTGTTCCTGCAGCATGACCGGAAGCCTCTCCAGGAAGGCTCTCATGCAGGGCGCCATGTTGAGCCCGACCACGCCCTGCTTCTTCAGCGCCGTACGGCAGGTAGCCAGCACGTGATTCGACACCACAAAATCTTTACAGCAGTTCACGACTAAAACATCCTGGAAATCAAAATGTCAGAAAAACAGCTGACGATAGCAAAACGGAAACAAGAAAAAACAGAACAGAGATTAGATTAATGTCAGGTAAATGTTTCACCTTTGACCTGTTGGAACAAACAGCCACGCCCACTTCTGGGATCCAGACTATGTTCTGGATGGCTCCAGAACCAGCAACTACAGTCTGGAGGATGGACCCGTCCTATTGCACAAGAACACAAACTGATGTGAATCAAACCATCAGTCTCTCTGTTTATCTCATCCAGCTGTGCAAATCTTACCCGCAATGACCAGATGTTCATTAGACCTCCCACCCCTCCAGATGCCAGGACCAGCCCATCAGGGCTGAAGGCCAGCGTTCGGACCGGAGTGATGTGTCCCTTAAGCTGGAAAACACACGTGGCTCCGTCCTCGGACCACTGAGACGACTGCAACACATCAGGACGTTGTGTCGGTAACAACAGAAACTTTCTGTCAATCAGTTAAAATGATCATTACTGATAAAATAAAATGAAAAGTACCGTAACGAATGGTTTGGCTTCAGTCTCCCACAATCCCTCCAAGAGGGATGAACTGGATTCTGGAAAGCTGGAGATCTTCTGAGGAACAGTCCAGACAGAGACCAGGCCGTTCTGACAACATCTGAAGCACACGACACACACACGCACATGCATGCACACACACATGCACACGCACACACACGTCAAAAATTCTGAATAGTCTTTTATTTTGAAGCATCTGGAGCAGGTCGAGAGTTATTCCAAGAGATTTAAACAAATGAGTGAATTAATCTCAAACAGGACGTGCAGTAACTGGAGTTCTGCAAACAGATCCAGATGTTTTAAAACAATTCTCAATCTAAAAGTGGCTTTTTTTTAATCGTTAAAACAGATTATTTCATCTTGATTCTGCTTCCTGTTTTTGTCCCTCCGTATGTTTTTAAACTACTTGTCTTTCATCTAGATGACCCAGTAAATGCAGCACAAGGTATCGAATCACATGATGTCCAGGAGCCTTTAATGATGAAATACTAAGACTCTGATATAACAGTAATACGTACACAGCGAGCATGTTGAGGGGCTTCGGGCCGCACGCCGGGAGGCTGCACCAGGCTGTACCGTTAACCAGGGAAGGATGTCGAAGACTCTGCAGGCAGCGCCAGCCAGAACCCCGACCTGAATCAGAGTCCACGCTGGCCCACAGCTTCACCGTCTCCTCTTTGGCACACGTCAGTAACATCTGGCCGGTGGGACTCCACTTCATGCTGGTAACTGACTCCTGTAAAACACAACAGGATTGAGTGTGGCTGCAACCGGTTTTAACAGATTTTCTTGATGAGTCTGGAGTTTCGGGACCGATCGGACTACCTTGTGTGCATCGATGACCACAATAGCTCCTTTTTCTAAAGGTTCTTTGAATCCAATCAGCAGCTTTCCATCAGCGTATCCCACAGCGAAGGGCTTGTCCTCGCTGTACCAGGCGATGTGCATCACTGCCACTAAAAAACAACATGGTTCAGTTTCTCTTTCAGATCTACAACCTGTGAGCTGCTGACTGAGAGGCGGGACTTCAGACCGTCTTTCCTGTAGCAGTGCTCCAGCTCTATGCGGTTCATACTGGTCGTATCCAAAACCTCAATGAGGCCCAGAGATCCGTCCATCCGGCCCACCAGCAGCATGTCTTTGGGCTCGCCGCACCACAAGGACTCCGCCTCCTCTTCAGGCCACGCCAGCGCTGACACCCAGTGAGGCTGCACATCCAGAAGCCCTTTACCACCTACAGAAGGTCAAAGGTCAGTTAGTACTTTCTGATTGTTACACAGATGAAAGGAGTCCAGGATCAGAACAGAAAAGTCTAAAAAGAGGAAAAGCTGTGGCAGAATTTTCAAAGAAAGATGGTGATACAGATTTTAAAATAAATAAAAACAGACCAGAAGAGAGAACGAGTTCCTGTCAGAGAAGAAACAGTTTGGAGGTTAAAAACAGTCCCAGGGACGGACGGTTCATGCTGCGGGACGAGAAACGTCCTCGTAATCGCTCTTCAGCTGGCTCACGGGATAATTTAACACTCATGTAAAGAAAACTAAGGATTTACCATTAACTTGCCAGATGTTGACCATTTTCTCCATGGCAGAGGCCAGATATTTTCCAGTGACACTCCACGCCATCGGAGACAGGCAGGGATCGCTGGGGGAGCCCAGACCAGACATCCCGTCCTCCGAAGAGCCGTCACTGATGAGAGAGACAGAAAAACACTAATGAGACAAGCTGAGACATCAGCGATGTCTCTAAAGGACTCTGTGGTGTAAAATCAGAGGTTTCTTACTCTTTGTTAAACACGCAGGTCTGCTGGAGGGTGTACTGGCTCTTGGTCACGTTCCAGACCCTGACTGTCCCGTCACTGCCACTGGTAGCCAGCAGGCTCTTCTTATTGCACCAGCCGCAGGTGATGACCTGGATTTTATTTAAAAAGAGGACCAAACATCAGTTTCTGAGCAAAAACAGCAGCAACACAAAACTCTGGAGGAGACAGAATACTAACTCTGCTCTGGTGGGCCTCCAACTTGATGAAGGAGCACTTTCGCAGGTCCCCCGCCATGTCAGCGAAGGTCTGCGGGCGGCTTTGGTTGTTGTCACGGTCGTGAGCTGCTAAAGTCCGGACCAACTGCTGTGCCGCCCACTGACGGTGCTGAGAGGAGAGCCTTGATGACAGGCAGCAGGCCGCCAGAGCATTAGCCAGCTCCAGAGGGCCTACAGCGGAAGGATTATGGGAAGGATGGGCATACAAATGCGCAATTAGACCTGCTCGACACGGAACACAAGGTGAAGAACACCCGGTGAGTGAGGGAAGGAACAACAACAAAAAAGGTGAAATCAGAAAATGTAAAACCAGGAAAATGTTCCCGGTGAACAGAGAGAAAAGCTGCCAGGATGTATGAGAAGAAGAAGAAGGACTGAGTTCCTTTACATGAATCATACAGATACAGTATAAAAACATTTCAGTCTGTTCATGTGAGTTAAATCAAACCAGAGCGATGGATGCTGCCTCCTCTTAAATCTACAAACCTCTTTTCTCCATGTCGGCCTTGTCGTACGCGGGTCGTAGACGGGCTCCTTTATCGGCCAGCAGGGCCACCAGAGCCTGCGTCACCACGAAGTTAGGGGACGTGATGAGCTTGTTCTCCTCAGCCACCCCGCGCAGGAAGCTGGGTAGGAACTTCCTCTGGATGGGGTCGTCTACGGTGGTCAGGTTCATGCCAGTAGCTGCAGAGATCAGATTCTGGAACCAAAACACAGCAGCGTCTGAAAATATCAGCTCAAAACACACAACAGCTCTGTCTCCTTTAAGGACTAAAAGAAATGTTATTTTTATTAGTTATAATTTGTTGCTGGTTGATGTTACTACTGCTGGATCAAATAGAAATAAATCATCTGCTAGCTGCTTCATAGTCTGAACTTTGTCCTTTTTTCCATGACACATGTAGGTTTACTGTTAAGAGCGTTCTGTTTTACATATTACTCCATATTATTGAACTCATCTCTAGTTTACTAACTCCCCTTGAATGCACCACTACCATGTGCCACACGGTGCCGTAAAGACAAGTTGTTTTCTTGAACTGGATGACGAGAACGTTGTTCTTGAGCTTCTTTCAGTCATTTATCTGAATGATCTGGTTTATTATGTGTAAATACCAGAAAGTGAGTTGTAATAATTATATTGTGTGAGTTGAGAGTTTCAATGTGTTTGTTTAACTTGGTTTAGGCTAACTGAAATACGTCTGATTACAGGTGAACTTATTATCAATAAATCAACCATGCTAACATCTGTACCCTGTTCTTTACCTTTAGCACAACCTCCATACCTCACCACTCTAAACCAGATACCTGGAGACACCTGTCCTCCTTTTAACACACTCAAACAGATAAAGGGACTTTGAAGGAAGGAACCTGAACAGGTAAGACCAGGATGAAGTGTTGGTCTGATGAGTCTGACTACCTGAGTGCAGAGCTGCACCAGCAGCTTGGCGGCGTTAGGACTGTTGGAGGCCAGGCAGCCCACGGCGGTGCTCAGGTAAGCCAAGCAGGAGATGGGTTTACTGGCCTTGGTGGCCCCACGGGGCCTTTCAGCGTGACCCGAGCTCGTCGTGGGACTGGTGGAGAGTCCGGCTCGACCTGCAGCTGCCAGGCACATGAGCCTGACCAGAGTTCTGATGTCAGTCAAACCAAGTGACTCAAGACCTGCTGCAAGGCTGCAGCTGGATCCGCTACGTGGGACGGAACAGAACTTCAGTTATTACACATCAGGCTTTTAAAACATGTTCTACATTTAACAGCTGGATGAATGTAAACCAGCTCTTTTTTAGACTGATTGTATTAATAGACTGTGTTCATATTGCAGTTGGATTGTTCTGGTTTGTTTTAACCTTCATGTTGATCTGAGTTTGACAGCTGTGGGCGTGGCCACATTCCAGCTGTACGTGTCATTACCTGACAGACAGCAGAGATAGCGCTCTCATCACCATGGTTCTGGCCAGCAGCACCTGAGCAGCAGCCGTTACCCTCCTCAGTGCCATCACTCGATCATGAGGGTTCTGCAGCGCTGCGGCCTGCTCGCCGAGCGTCACCCTGCCAGACGAGCTCTTATCCACCGAGGTTTGACAACCTGAGGACCAACGCACGCTTCAGACTTCACATCAACCAGTTTCATGTCAGCTACGTAAGAAGACCTCAGCCATGTTACCTATCTGAAGAAGGGTTTCCTCCATGCTGTTGGTGGCAGTAACCATGGCAACAGAGGCTCCCAGCGGGTCGCTGTCAGGGAACTGCACGGGCTCAGGAACGATCCTGCGCTCGCTCAGACCCAATGGGCCGGCCAAGAGCTCAAATTCTTCCTCCCCTGTCAGCTTGTCATCTTCATCTACATCCAGCATGTCCCAGTCCTCTGCAGCAGGACAGAAGGTTCGGTCCAAACGAGCTCACAGTCACACTGCATCACATTTAAATCATTTACTGAGCATTACCTTCATATACGCTGTCCTGCTTCCCAAGCAGGTCTGGAGCCTGGCCCTTGTACCTGAACGCACCACAGATAACTAGTTACTATAAACTGTTACAGACGTACAGCAGAACTTACAGGAACATCAATGTCCAAAGGTTCCATTACTGGGTCTCACTATTTAAATAAAACATGAGTTGATTTAGAAGCAACAACCAGTGTGTAACCAGCATGTTTACCTCTCCACAGTGGGAACTTTGGCTTTACTTTTGATGGCCAGGTACTTCTCTCTGCAGCCCCCACACAGCAGGTAATAGGGGTTTCCACTTCCACACTCCCCTCCAAACCAGCCGTCCACGTAGGAGCCGTTGCTACGGTAACCCTGCCGGTTGGCACTGCGTCCGCAGCCGGGGTGACTCTTCTTCATGTGCTGGTTAAAGTTGGCCACGTTGGCTTCACACAGCTCACAAACCACCACTTCATCACGATCGTCTGTCTCACACACGTGCTGTGAAAAACACAAACATGTAAATACACAACAGCTTTTAAATGAACAGGAACGAGTTACGCAGAGTCACCTGCTGCGAGAAACAAACCAGTTATCATTCCTAATGATGGATGCCAAGCAACAGCCAATCAGCAAAGAGAATTTAGTTTTTCCAAACAAATCTTTTCTTTCATGCTTGCTGGATCAGCACAGTGTTTCTGTTGTTGAAGCGTGCACGTGACAGATGATGCAGAGGAGGTAAACAACAGGAAGGTGATGGCAGCTCATTGGCTGTAGCATAAAATCACACACACCCATGTTGGCCAGTCCAGTACCTCCGGGATCCACATTCCCAGAATGTCAGTGTCGCTGGCGAGGTCCTGTCCAAACATGGCCTCCATGGTCTCCTCGTCGAGGTCCATCTCCAGCTCCTCATCCAGGTTGAAGTCATACAAGGCTCCTGGGTCTTGCTGCTGCTGGAGGGACGGGAGCTCTCGACGTGATTGGCTGTGGTGGGCCTGAACCGAGCGGTACAGTCCAGCTGAAAGGGACAGAAGGATCAACATGAGCTGCTGGATGAATATCAGTGCAGAGTTTAGTGAGTTTGAGACACTCACCAGCACGAGCTAACAGCGTGCGAGCAGCCAGGTCAAAGCGGTGGTGCTTCCTGCCAGCGGCAGAGCGACCTCGGAGGGGGGTGCTGCTGGAAGCCGAGGCGTTGTCCTGCTCCAGACTTTCAGGACTGAAAGTGCACAGGTACAATATTTATAATGACTTTATACATCAGTGGAATGATTTCTTTATAACTTCCTTCCCATTCGTACCTCTCACTGAATCCCTCCTCCATTTCTGCTGCATCTGCGCTGGCGATGTCTCCAGGAGAACACAGGTACGAGTTCCTGTCCAGAGATTTACCTCCAGTGGAGGCTGTTGCTCCTGGACAGGAGGGGTCGGACCCGTCTCCACCAGTGATGGTCCCTCTGGTGTGAGGCTCGTCATGCTCGTCCTCAGTGGGAGGATGTTCAATCATCCACATAGCCAGCACGGTGATGTTCTGAGCATCTGCTTCTCCTCGAGCTCCTGTAACAATAACTCAGTTTAACACATAATCACATTCATTCATGTTCTATTTAACTTCAGGCCACGACTGAAGAAACTGTTTATTATTATTATTTTAGATGTTTTATAACTGACTGTACAATAAAAAAACTGGCTAAAAGCCTTTTTACATACTTCTATTTTCTCAGACAGTCAATCAGATCTAAGAACTCGGACTGAATCCAGTTCTCAGGCTAAACGGTCAGCCAGTTGTTTTACAGATGTTACTTAGCGGTGACCCTGTCGGGTCCTTGTCCTGGTCTTAGCTGTGACGCTTCAGAGAGAAATAATGAGAGAAACACGGACCGGTGGCTTCCAGAGCCTTGGTGATCTGACGCAGAGAGAAGCCCATCTCCAGCAGTGGCACAGCGATGGCCGGCGGCGGGGGAGACGTGGACAGTCTACTGCTGGGGTCCGACAGAGCTGAAGAGAACAAGGAGGTTAAACCTGAGTGAGTACTACAGGTGTCACATGTTTCTGAGAATTAGATTACTAAACAGAGTCAACTGTGTAACAACAGGACATCTGAGCAGGTTCCAGGTGACTTCAGGTTCGTGTGTACCAGCACGTCATTAACATATGAACTTAGTTTCAGGTTGTTTAGACTAGACTGGAGGGTACAGACAGTTTGTTCTCTCTAAGGGATTCTGGCCTGACACCCAGGAATCTGATGAAGGCCAGAGGTCTGAGAGTCTGATGAAGGCCAGAGGTCTGATGAAGGCCAGAGGTCTGAGAGTCTGATGAAGGCCAGAGGTCTGATGAAGGCCAGAGGTCTGATGAAGGCCAGAGGTCTGAGAGTCTGATGAAGGCCAGAGGTCTGATGAAGGCCAGAGGTCTGAGAGTCTGATGAAGGCCAGAGGTCTGATGAAGGCCAGAGGTCTGAGAGTCTGATGAGGGCCAGAGGTCTGAGAGTCTGATGAAGGCCAGAGGTCTGATGAAGGCCAGAGGTCTGAGAGTCTGATGAAGGCCAGAGGTCTGATGAGGGCCAGAGGTCTGATGAAGGCCAGAGGTCTGACAGTCTGATGAGGGCCAGAGGTCTGAGAGTCTGATGAGGGCCAGAGGTCTGAGAGTCTGATGAAGGCCAGAGGTCTGAGAGTCTGATGAGGGCCAGAGGTCTGAGAGTCTGATGAAGGCCAGAGGTCTGATGAAGGCCAGAGGTCTGAGAGTCTGATGAAGGCCAGAGGTCTGAGAGTCTGATGAAGGCCAGAGGTCTGATGAAGGCCAGAGGTCTGATGAAGGCCAGAGGTCTGATGAAGGCCAGAGGTCTGAGAGTCTGATGAAGGCCAGAGGTCTGATGAGGGCCAGAGGTCTGATGAAGGCCAGAGGTCTGAGAGTCTGATGAGGGCCAGAGGTCTGAGAGTCTGATGAAGGCCAGAGGTCTGAGAGTCTGATGAGGGCCAGAGGTCTGAGAGTCTGATGAAGGCCAGAGGTCTGAGAGTCTGATGAAGGCCAGAGGTCTGATGAAGGCCAGAGGTCTGATGAAGGCCAGAGGTCTGACAGTCTGATGAGGGCCAGAGGTCTGAGAGTCTGATGAGGGCCAGAGGTCTGAGAGTCTGATGAACGCCAGAGGTCTGATGAGGGCCAGAGGTCTGATGAAGGCCAGAGGTCTGAGAGTCTGATGAGGGCCAGAGGTCTGAGAGTCTGATGAAGGCCAGAGGTCTGAGAGTCTGATGAAGGCCAGAGGTCTGATGAGGGCCAGAGGTCTGAGAGTCTGATGAGGGCCAGAGGTCTGAGAGTCTGAAGGCCAGAGGTCTGAGAGTCTGATGAAGGCCAGAGGTCTGATGAGGGCCAGAGGTCTGAGAGTCTGATGAGGGCCAGAGGTCTGAGAGTCTGATGAAGGCCAGAGGTCTGAGAGTCTGATGAAGGCCAGAGGTCTGATGAAGGCCAGAGGTCTGATGAAGGCCAGAGGTCTGAGAGTCTGATGAAGGCCAGAGGTCTGAGAGTCTGATGAGGGCCAGAGGTCTGAGAGTCTGATGAAGGCCAGAGGTCTGAGAGTCTGATGAAGGCCAGAGGTCTGAGTGTCTGATGAGGGAGGTCTGAGAGTCTGATGAGGGAGGTCTGAGAGTCTGATGAAGGCCAGAGGTCTGATGAAGGCCAGAGGTCTGATGAAGGCCAGAGGTCTGAGAGTCTGATGAGGGCCAGAGGTCTGAGAGTCTGATGAAGGCCAGAGGTCTGAGAGTCTGATGAAGGCCAGAGGTCTGATGAAGGCCAGAGGTCTGAGAGTCTGATGAAGGCCAGAGGTCTGATGAGGGCCAGAGGTCTGAGAGTCTGATGAAGGGCCAGAGGTCTGAGAGTCTGATGAAGGGCCAGAGGTCTGATGAAGGCCAGAGGTCTGAGAGTCTGATGAGGGAGGTCTGAGAGTCTGATGAGGGAGGTCTGAGAGTCTGATGAAGGCCAGAGGTCTGATGAAGGCCAGAGGTCTGATGAAGGCCAGAGGTCTGATGAAGGCCAGAGGTCTGAGAGTCTGATGAAGGCCAGAGGTCTGAGAGCTGATGAAGGCCAGAGGTCCGAAGGTCTGATGAGGGCCAGAGGTCTGATGAAGGCCAGAGGTCTGAGAGTCTGATGAAGGCCAGAGGTCTGATGAAGGCCAGAGGTCTGAGAGTCTGATGAAGGCCAGAGGTCTGATGAGGGCCAGAGGTCTGATGAAGGCCAGAGGTCTGAGAGTCTGATGAAGGCCAGAGGTCTGATGAGGGCCAGAGGTCTGAGAGTCTGATGAGGGCCAGAGGTCTGAGAGTCTGATGAAGGCCAGAGGTCTGAGAGTCTGATGAGGGCCAGAGGTCTGAGAGTCTGATGANTTTCCATAACACTGTACTCACAGGTACCAGCTCTGTTTTGGGGTCTGGTGGGTTGGGAGTCTGGCGAGGTGAGACTCTGCCTGCGACCCACTTCGTCTGACGGAGACGTCGGTAGAGACGAGACAGGTGGAGTCTGGGCTCGGCGAGTTGGAACCAGGGTGGTGGTGGGATAGCTGGAGAACATTTGCCTGTCAGAACACACAGCAGAGGATTAAAGTACATGAAACGAGGCTTCTCGTTAACAACAGGTGTCTGTTCTCACCTGAGGAGGCTGAGAGGCATGACGCCCGGAGACTCGGAGGCAGGGACGGTCTCGGTGTCAGTGACGGGTGTGGTAGCAGTGGTGGTGTCCTCCAGTGAGGAGCTCATGAAGGAGGTGGTGCTGGAGGCTGAAGGGCTGGTGGTAATGGGGGTCTGAGCCAGCTGCTCTCCGTCAGCGCCCTCCACCTCCCCTTCAGGCTCATTCCTCACACCTGATGGGGGTTACAGAACAAAACGAAGGTAACCACACAGAACATAAAACACCTCGGCTTCCCAAACTTTTACTCATTTTGTTTATATTGATCAGCATCTGTTTATTCTCACCAAGTTTGACCTTCCCCCCGCTGGGCTCCTCCAGCAGCCCGTTCACCACCAGTTTGTAGATCATGGCCTGCGCCCTCTCCAGGTCTGCCAGGCCCAGCGCTCGCTTGATGGGGGAACGCATCACGGCCCGCTTCACCATATGTCGCATGAGAAACTGCAGAGCTGCGCGCATCTCAGCCTCCTCCTGGCACACCGGCGAGGTGGCCGCCGTGCCTCCGCTGGTGCCGGTGTTCAGATCGGCGTTGTGGCCGCTGGGTGCTGCTTCAGGTAACACCTGAGCATCAGAGGAATCAGTAAGTCAGTGAACATCAGACAACTATAAAAAGAGATTTGACTTCAGCTGATCAGCTGCTCCAACATGGAACCACTAAAGGTAACAAAGTAATTAACCACCAGGTGGTTCCTCGATGCCAAACATCTGGAGACAGGAAGTACAGGTGCTGAATACACCTGCTTTAAATGTGACTTTGATCTACTGAAAACCATGATGGAGACTAAATACTGAGCTTTACATTAAAGAGTCCTCTGTGTTAAAGACAGCAGGACAAACTTGGACACCAATACTCCCAATTATTTAAAATCAACATTCTTATTAAAATGACTTAAAGTATTTTGTTTTTACACATAGATGAGCTGAACGTTGTCTCAGAAATTAGACTGTACCAAGACTTCCTATCAAAAATCCCTAAACAAGGAAAACAGAAGAGTTTCTCTAAATGTTCGACTTCGTGCATCAGCCTCAGCGGTTGTACCTTTGGTATGAGGAGCAGCTCGGCGTACTTGCTGCAGCTCAGCAGGGCGCTGAGCGTCTTCATGGCTCCCAGGTACAGGTAGGACAGCTGCACAGCGTGGATCTCTGACTGAGTGCTGATGGAGGACACTTCATGGCAACGGGAGATGTGCTCATGACCCTTCTTCCTGCTTCCCTCAGCAGTATGAGGAGCAGTCGTGAAGAGAGTCTCATTTCCGCCAGCCACAGACGAGATCTCGCTTTCAGACTTTGAGTTTGGCGCCACGTGAGATTTCACCTCCTCCAGGCTGTGAGACACTCGCAGGTCACAGGTCGCAGCTGAAGTATCTTTCTGTTCATGAAGGTTGTGACCTTCGCCGTCCATCTTCTCCTCAGCGCCTGTCGGCTCATGCCCCATCGAGGCTGCGTTACGGTGCTTCTTTTCATGACGTCGTGCGCTGAGCTTTGCGGCGGTCTCCTCGTGGATGCTGGTCAGGTAGGTGAGGTCCAAAAGCAGTGAAGCAGTGAGGCCACGCAAACGGCTCACGTCAAATGGCAGCGGCTCGCAGGGCTCCAGGTTGTACAGCGGAGTGTCACTAGGCGACCAAAAAGTTGGGAAGCTTTAATGGAAAAAAATGGAGAGTAAAAGGAGACAAGGAAAGGAAGCACAAAGTGAGGGAAAGGGCAGAAGAAAAGGAACACACAGCATGCAAAACCAGCAGGGAGATGCAACGGAGGGAGTGATGCACAATCATGATGGAGTAAAGAAAAGTCCCAGACGAGGAGGAGGATAGAGGGGGAGGAGAGGTTCAAACTGCTAACAGGAGAAACAGGAAGTGAAGATATAACCAGGAGGAAACATTCAGTCACTTTGAACATGTCATTATATGTGTGGTCACAGTGTTAACTCACATCATTATACACCACCTGGACTACCTCGTTGTACACCACCTGGACTACCTCGTTGTACGACACCTGGACTACCTCGTTGTACACCACCTGGACTACCTCGTGGTACGACACCTGGACTACCTCGTTATACACCACCTGGACTACCTCGTTGTACACCACCTGGACTACCTCGTGGTACACCACCTGGACTACCTCGTGGTACGACACCTGGACTACCTCGTTGTACGACACCTGGACTACCTCGTTGTACGACACCTGGACTACCTCGTTGTACGACACCTGGACTACCTCGTTGTACGACACCTGGACTACCTCGTACAACACCTGGACTACCTCGTTATACACCACCTGGACTACCTCGTTGTACGACACCTGGACTACCTCGTGGTACGACACCTGGACTACCTCGTTGTACGACACCTGGACTACCTCGTTGTACACCACCTGGACTACCTCGTGGTACGACACCTGGACTACCTCGTGGTACACCACCTGGACTACCTCGTGGTACGACACCTGGTCTACCTCGTTGTACGACACCTGGACTACCTCGTTGTACGACACCTGGACTACCTCGTTGTACGCCACCTGGACTACCTCGTGGTACGACACCTGGACTACCTCGTGGTACGACACCTGGACTACCTCGTGGTACGACACCTGGTCTACCTCGTTGTACGACACCTGGACTACCTCGTTGTACACCACCTGGACTACCTCGTTGTACGCCACCTGGACTACCTCGTTGTACGCCACCTGGACTACCTCGTTATACACCACCTGGACTACCTCGTTGTACGACACCTGGACTACCTCGTTGTACGACACCTGGACTACCTCGTGGTACGACACCTGGACTACCTCGTTGTACGACACCTGGACTACCTCGTTGTACACCACCTGGACTACCTCGTTATATACCACCTGGACTACCTCGTTGTACGACACCTGGACTACCTCGTGGTACGACACCTGGACTACCTCGTTGTACGACACCTGGACTACCTCGTTGTACACCACCTGGACTACCTCGTTATACACCACCTGGACTACCTCGTTATACACCACCTGGACTACCTCGTTGTACGACACCTGGACTACCTCGTTTTACAACACCTGGACTACCTCGTACACCACCTGGACTACCTCGTTGTACGCCACCTGGACTACCTCGTTGTACGACACCTGGACTACCTCGTTGTACGACACCTGGACTACCTCGTTGTACGACACCTGGACTACCTCGTGGTACACCACCTGGACTACCTCGTTATACACCACCTGGACTACCTCGTTGTACGACACCTGGACTACCTCGTGGTACGACACCTGGACTACCTCGTTGTACACCACCTGGACTACCTCGTTGTACGACACCTGGACTACCTCGTGGTACGACACCTGGACTACCTCGTTGTACGACACCTGGACTACCTCGTTGTACACCACCTGGACTACCTCGTGGTACGACACCTGGACTACCTCGTTGTACGCCACCTGGACTACCTCGTTGTACGACACCTGGACTACCTCGTTGTACGACACCTGGACTACCTCGTTGTACGCCACCTGGACTACCTCGTTGTACGACACCTGGACTACCTCGTTGTACACCACCTGGACTACCTCGTTATACACCACCTGGACTACCTCGTTGTACGACACCTGGACTACCTCGTTGTACGCCACCTGGACTACCTCGTTGTACGACACCTGGACTACCTCGTGGTACGACACCTGGACTACCTCGTGGTACGACACCTGGACTACCTCGTTGTACGACACCTGGACTACCTCGTTGTACGACACCTGGACTACCTCGTTGTACGACACCTGGACTACCTCGTTGTACGACACCTGGACTACCTCGTACAACACCTGGACTACCTCATCGTAGTCGTTAAAGTAAAACCATGAAATAGGAAATATGATAAAAATTAACCAGACGTACTGTATTTGAGCTGATACTCTAAAAGTTTTAGTGTAAAAGCAGAGAAACGTTGGTCTGATGTTTAATATCTTCTGTTGGTTGTTAAGATGAACTAACACACCTGAGCCGAACGAAGAAAAACACAAATGCTGCAACTTTTTATCTGGTACCTGATGGTGATCTCAGCTTCGTCCCACTGCACCTTGGCAGAGGTGCTGCCCTCCTTCACCACCCCCAGCAGCGTGGCGTGCCTCCCAGTTTGTTTATGCACACATCTACCTCCCACACGGAGCCCAGCGTCTGTCCCTCCAATCACAGTCAGAACCGGCCACACATCTGTACACAGGGTTCTGAGGTGGTGCTCTGAAAGGTCCCCCAGCCCGTGCTGTCGTCCGTGGCGACCTCTCTCCTCCTCCGTCCTGGTGGGCATCTCCTGGCTCTCCCTTTGGGCATCGTGCTCCTCACGGCTCTGAACTGAGCGGCTCTTTTTCAGCCTCTGACCTCCGGCGCTGTTCGACCCACTGGCCGACTCTCTGAAGCAGGGCTTGATTTTGTGCAGTCGTTCAATCATGGTCTTATTGATGCGATGGGTCCAGTGGTCGGTGCGGTGTAAGATCCGGATCAGCTGCGTGGTGGCCTCAACCAGCACGGTGGCCATGGGGCTGCAGACGGGATCGCCTGGGAGAAGGTCACGTGGTGTTCCTCTCATCTGCATGTCACAGATCTTAACCTGAAGATCAAACACAGAGAGGGATGGATGATGAATCAGGTGTGAAGATCACTGACAAGGTGAAAATCTGTTTTTATGTGTCATAGACTGCAGGACGTTCTCTCACCTTCTCTCCTGGGTTGCTGCTGTAGAACATCACGCAGGGATAGAGCTCGGTGGCGTCCACATCCTCAAAGGCCAACCTGGGCTCCTGTTTAATAATTAATTAAGTTATCTAACTCATCCATCACATCATTCAAGTAAAAAACATTCAGAAACATTAAAATCTGAGAACATTGATCCACTGTTCTTTATGAAACTCTTTTTTTTTTCTTTGGACTTTAGCAGGTGTTTCACTCAGTTTCAGTCTCTATGACTGTCCAAAATAATTTGAGGAAATTGGACACTTAAAGGACAAAAGGAGGCGGACCGAGTGAAGGACCGGACTGAAACCAAGTAAAAGAAAACTTTAAAAGACCTTCAGAAAATCTGGAGGATCATTGATCAGATCACGCTGGAGGAACTCAGACTGCTTGAGAGGAACTATTAGAGAAACGAGGACAGGAACACGAGTTTCACTCGGTTCTGTAAACTCGATATTGTAGATTTGTGATGTGAGAATAATTTGAGCTCATGGGATTCGGTTCTCACCTCTCCGTTCTTGCCGAAGGAGATGGTTCTGGCTTCCATATCAAGGACACAGGTGATGAAGTCTCCCTGAGTGAAGCTGCCCAGCGTCAGGGTCTGCTCCCCGTTGTGATAGAGGTTCCCGCTGTATGCTCGGTACAGCCACATGTCTGACGTGGTGCGGTGGTTAAAGTCATGCACTGGCCATCGTGAAACGCCCACACACGTGCCCTCATTCCCCCGGTTCTCTTTCACAATGTAAAACTAGGATTAAAAATATCTGGAGTTAATTCAGAGTGAAAATTATTAAAGCTGTTCTATTTGAGTTGAATAAAGAAAACGGACCTTCCACTGGTAGCAGCCAGAGGAGATCCCAGTGGAGGCGAGGCCGTAGCCTTTCCCTCCGCTGCCGTGCGTCAGGCCCTGACCGTTCTCCACCACACAACACTGAGCCTTTTCTGGGTCAAAGGACACCTCCTGAATGGGCAGGTTCTCATCTTCCTCTTCTGCTTCTCCCTGTCAATCAAACAAATGATCAGCCTCTTCAACAAACAGTGAAACGCAGCGTGATGTTTGTGTGAGCACTTGCACACCTGCAGCTTGAGCTCCTGGACCTTCTCTTTAATCTGGATGACGTGTTTGGCCTGAGCAACTGGAGCTTCCCACATACAGTCTGAAAGAAGAGAGAACAGCCGCTCCACCACCTGACGGATGACACCAAACATTAGCTTAAACAAGCATCAAACATCTCCTTTCTGAGGACTCGCTCAGGACACACTCAGCAGCACCTGCGACATTTGGTCATCCTCCATACTGGCCTCGCAGGCGGGCAGGACGGCTTCCAGAACATGAAGAGCAAGAAGTCGAGTTCTCATGTTTCCCACCAGAGGAACACCTACATTCAACACAGACAAGTAAAAGTCTCAGCAGAGTTTCTGATTTAAAACCCTGAACATCTGTGCTGCTACATGAAGAGTCGTACCTGAGCAACACTTCTGAGCAGCGATGTTGAGCAGAACTTCAGTCCACTTAGGGGAAGCCATCTTGGACTGGATGGCCTTGGAGGACACCACCCTCCTGAGAAAGACCAGGAAATCCCCGAGGTGAAGTTCTGCTGTATGCTGCTTCCGGATCAAAGCTGAGAAAAATAAAACCTTCATCATGGATCATGTGACTCTAAAATCCATCATGGGTTCACAGAAACCTTCAGACAGACTGAAATATGTGTTTGAAGGTCTGATTCAGACACATCCTGAATGATGGAGGAAGTTTAAACTTTCCAAACTGACCAAGGTCAGTTCTAGATGTTGGAGAACAGCTCTGAGTTCACTGTGATTTATATAATATGAATAGAATTAAATAAATACACTGACAGTCAAACTGTCTTTCACCTCTGAAGTCTTTCTTTTCAGAGTCTGTGCTGTCATCATGTTTGGTGTCCTCTTGGTTCGTCCCAGCAGACAGATGACTCACTCCTGCCTGAGCCAACAGGTTCTTCAGCTGGCTGCAGAGCAGGTCCAGCAGAGACTGGACCACTTTGGGACTCAACTTGTCTGCATATGTCCTGGAAGGTAAGATACCTTTTGGTTTGATATGACTTCGATTATAAAGGTGTTGTAGTTTCACACTTCTGAATGTGTTACCCTGTGCTAATAGCCAGTATCTGCAGCAGGCGGGTGGAGGCCACCTTCAGGGCGGTGCTGAGCTGGGACACTCCAGGTTTCTGCAGCAGCTGGAGGGGCTGACCCAACATGGTCTCAGTGCCACAGAGCTGAGACAGAACATTGAGAAGCCCACTAGAGATGGCCAGAGAGACGTCCACAGGCTGGTAACGAACGCTTAGAGCAAACACTGTCACCAGTAGGAGGCGCTGCTGAGCTTCTACAGTAAAAAAAAGAACAACAACATAAAAGGTTCAAACATCCAGGATTTTAAATTCAACATCAAACAAAAGAACAGAATCTACCTGAAGGTCAATTTACTAATGAATCCACTAAAGAAGCAGCTGAGACTGATTCATAATCAAACAACACATAATCTTTCATTTTTATACCAACAGATGGATGATGATGGACTGACAGGTGAACAGACAGGTGAACAGACAGGTGAACAGACAGGTGAACAGACAGGTGCACCGACAGGTAGACCGACAGGTAGAGACAGGTGGACCGACAGGTAGAGACAGGTAGACCGACAGGTAGACCGACAGGTAGAGACAGGTAGACCGACAGGTAGAGACAGGTGGACCGACAGGTGGACCGACAGGTAGAGACAGGTGGACAGACAGGTAAACAGACAGGTGGACTGACAGGTGGACCAACAGGTAAACAGACAGGTAGACAGACAGGTAGAGACAGGTGGACCGACAGGTGGACCAACAGGTGGACCGACAGGTGGACAGACAGGTGGAAAGACAGGTAGACAGACAGGTAAACAGACAGGTAGACTGACAGGTAGACTGACAGGTGGACAGACAGGTGGAGTGTTACCTATGTGGTGCTTGTTGGCCTGCAGCGCTCTCTCCAGTGTGACTGACAGCTGCTGATAGATTTTATGAACTGCAGTCTGGATCTCAGTTTGCAGGCTCCTCTTTGCAGCTTTAATTCCATCCTGTAACACAAACAAAACAAAGTCAGTACCTGTTTCTTAGTCACACTCCACCAGTGAAGCTCCTCCTCCTCCTCACCTGATAGTGATGTAGCTGCATGACTTCGCTCTTAAGACTTCCAGTACCGACAGTGCCGAGGCCGAAACAGCCGGCCAGGAACTGCAGCCTGACGGAGGTGAGCAGGGACGAGGACTGGAAGGTGCTGCTTGACCGATCTGCACTTCCTGGCTGGCTGCCCTTCTCCTCCATGCCTGAGATCAACACTACGATCTGATGGAGAGCCTCCAACCGCAGCTGAAGGTGCAAAACATTCACATGGTTAAGAGTAAATTCTCACAGCTTAAGATCAGAATATTTTAAGTTTTACACTAATCCTAATTTAGCATCTTATATTTGGATTTAATCCTGAAGTCTGGGGAAACCTGTGATATTCTTACTGCTTATGCATCCACGCCTTAGTGTGGATATCAAAAAGGCACCAGATAGCACATGAATATTGGGACGTGCTCGGGAGGATTTATCCCTAGGAAGGAACCAGGACTTCTGGTCTGAGTGTGACTAGAATCAGGTGTGGTGTGCTGCTAGGTCTGTACTGTGCTCATTCATCTGAGGTGGATGTTCCTGAGAGCATTTAAAAATGAACAGGGTCATGGAAGACTCTCGGGTCTTGTGCTGAGCTACTCATCATCAACCTGCTCCATTTCACAGTCCAGACTAAGAAGTCCTCCTCACCTCTGCCCTGTTTTGCTGCTGCTCCATTGCCAGGATAGTGGCCTGCGGGCTGGTAGACATCCCCTCCTCTGGCTCTTTGAAGGCCGGAGCCACGCCCACATCACCAATGATGAAGCTGACCATGTTGTCGATGAGAGCATGGATGCCCAGCGAGCGGTTCAGGTCCAGGTCTGACTCTTCATAGGAGTGGGCGGAGCTGTAGCTGCGCTGGTGGCTGAGCCTGGATCTGAACCAGGACTCAGCCAGAGAGTCAGGTGAGCTGTGTAGTATACCTGAAGAAGAAGAGGAGGAGGAAGAACAGAACCTTTCAGATGTGTTTATGCACTGCAGACCTGATGGATGGATTCTGTTGCTTTTAAGCACTTAAGAGCAGTTCAGCACATCATCCCTCCATAGGAGCTGATTCTACATGCAGGCGTAAGCCATTATTACTGCCTATAATGGAAGCACCAAAGACTCAGACGTCTACTGGTGAAATGATAACTAGCCAGAGTGTCCACCTACAGGTCTCTCCTAAAGTCCTGATCCAGCCTTGTTTCTTTACATTTACCTCCAAGCAGCCAGACGTTGCTCTTTAAATGGTCCTGAGGAATGTTTCTCCAGGTTAATGTCTTGACTCAATGGAGGTAAAATATAAAGAAATGAAGGCTGGTAGAATAATGAGCTGGATGTTGCTGTTTAACACATCAACATTAAAAGTTTAAGCTCAAGAGTTTTGTCATGAGAGATGAATGAGAGGAGCGGAGGAAGAAACATGCCATCGTTTACTTGCTTGGAGCTCCTCTTGTGTTTGGGACTTAACTGCCCCAAAAGAAGCAAATAAACTATCCACAGAGGAATCAAAGGACAGAGAGATAAAAGTAACACATGAACAACAAAAACCCCAAATCAGCCTTTTAGCTTGAGTGTTTTCATATTAATCATTACCTCTCTTTTTATGAGAGAACGCCAAATCCAAGTCAACATTCCTCCTTCCACTCTGTACAAAAGATCCAAAACAAAAGCAGCTTTTAGACTCTGAGCAAATGAAAACAGGTTTCAGAGTGAAGCGTGTTTGTTTTACCAGGCTGTAGCTCTCTTCATCTGACTCCGGCTGGGAGAGGTCAGACTCACTCCTGGACTTCATCAGTCTGTAACTCGGGCTGCTCTGAACCGAGCGGCTTTCTGCACTAAGACTCTCACTCCTACAAACAGATACAAAACTCTGAGTGAGCTTTATGGAACTTTACGTATATGACTGGAATTCACATGCAACAATGGAGAAGAGACGGGGGGGGGGGGGGGGTAAATAGATGGTTCTGTACCCGGAACGATCCGTTTTATTTTAATGATACAATCCTCACAGCACAGGATTAGTTTTTATTTCTATACTAATATTTATCAGTTTAATTTAAACCATGAATCTGTTAACTACCGTGTCTTACAGACTCAAAATCATCAGAAACATCCTGCATCAAAGTGAAAAACTGTACACAGGTTTGTAATTCACTCTTTATTACCCAGATGTGTTTAAATTCTTACTCATGACGGAACAGCAGGTTAAATGATCTAGAGTTTTACAGACAGTCGGCTTGTGATTTACAAAGTTCTACAGATTCTGGTTCTCTAACCTGGTCATGAAGCTCAGACACTCCTGTGTTCCTGTGGCTGACTGAATCGGGCCGTCCTCCTGGTTCTGTTTGGTCAGCTCGCTCAGTACCGGACTGACTCCCAGCAGCAGCAGAGCACAGCGGTGGATCACAGAGTTGCAGGCTGCTGTGTACAGATCCTGGCCTTCTGTGAGACCCGAGCTGCCCCGCCTGCCTTCCTGAGACAGAACCACATCCTCCTCTCCTCCTCCTCCTCCACCGCTCCGGGACGCCGATCCAGAACCCAGTCCAGTACTGCTGCTGGCTCGCTCTCGGTCCCGACTCCGAGCCACCTCACGCGCTGAGAGGAAACATTGAAAGATTTCTGTGTTGTGCATCAGGCGCACACACAACAAACACACAAACAAATGCAGGATTAGAGAACAAGCAGCAGCCAGTCAGCAGAGTGTGAAGAGCAAAGCAGATCTACAACATCTGGAAACTTTATATTCACATTTAGTCAAAATATAAAAATGTTTTAGAACTGAAACCAGATTAAAGCTTGAACACACCAAACCAGGCAGATAAACTTACTTCCTGCTGTCATCACTTCATGTTCCCTGTCCTCCTCCTCATCATCCTGCTCCTGGTGAGCATCTTCTCTCTCACGGTCTGCTCTCTCTTCAAGCTCCGCCTCCTCATCTATGGTGCGAGTAAACGAGTGCTCCTGAGGGTCCATGTCCAGAGAGTCCTGGTTGTCTGAAATCTGCCCCCCCAAAACAACCAACCAGACATCTGAGTTCTGTCGGTGTTCATGAATTAAGTGTAACAATCTAAACGCATCTTTAAGGCAACTGGAACTGAAAAAGCTGATAATTCTGTTTTAATCAATTATTTATTAATTGAGCCTTAAAATGAAACATCTGGATGTCCAAATATAAAAACAAAACATCTGTGAAAATCTAAAGCATGTCAGAAAGTTTCTTCTGACTGTGGTGTCAAACTCACTTCCTGTGTGTGTTAGTAACTCACCCTCCTTTCACGAGAAGACGACCTCGTCTGGATAAAATCCATATTCTTACAAGCCAGAAGTCGGTTTCGGACTTTATAAACGCTGCGATACACTTCTGCGAGGGCCTTTGACGGCTGGTACCTGATGAGAAAAGAAATAAAAAGGAATGAAAAGTTTCATTCTGGAAGAAACTGTGTAAATGTCTCGTGTTTAAAGCTCCTAGTTCACCTTCCCTCTCCGCAGGCTGGACCCAGCAGCCCCGTGTGCTTCAGTAAAGCTGCCAACACAAACCTGGACACAGTGTCCAGCAGGGACTCATTACTCAGAGACGCATTGTCCCAGTCTGCAACAGGAAGCACAGTGAGGTCAGCGTCCTGCTCCGCTCAAGGTAAAGACACCACAGACTTTCTATATCTCCAAACAAACCTTTACTGATGGCGTAGTCCTGCATGTTGATCCAAAGACTGTTGGCAGGTTCTTTAGAAGAACCCAGAGCCAAATCCACCAGAACACTGAGGTCAGGACGCAGAGTGCAGTCCAAAGGCTTCTGCTCTTCATTTCCTGACAGAGCTGCCTCCAGTAACGAGCTGATGCAGGTATCTGAAGGGAAACAGGTAAATTCATGACTTTAACAAGTCCGAGGAAACTGAACACCAAAACAAAATACATTATTACTGTTATATGTTTAACAGTTATTACAGTGCAGGTTCAAGTTTTATTTTTTATTTAAATCATTTATATAAAAGTTCTAATGTTCTGAATACAAACTGGACCAGCGCCGGTTCTGAAACTGTTAATATTTGGATCAATCTGCCCCGCCCTACTTGTTGACAGTAACAGTGCTGATCTTCCCCGTACCGAGCTGAGGGATGTCCATCTCAAGGCCGTTACTGAACAGCGGCGTTTTGAGCCAGTAAGCCGTGTCCTGCTCCTCCAGGGAGGCGGGAGCTCCCTGCAGCATCCCACCGAGGCAGCGGCCCACCAGCAGGGCAACCGTCCTCTCCAGGTCCACCAGCCACACCCAGGACAGCGCTGGCTGCGGTAGAGACATTCCTGAGGCTGGCTCAGCAAAGTCTGATGTACCTGGACAGGTAAACACAAACCTAACACCTTCAAAGAGACAGGATCTGACTGAGACTTCAGTTATTTCTGATTTATTCTGTTTAAATCTTGACAAATTGAACAATATTTTGTTTGTGAGCACAATTAATAAGAGCAACATTTTGAATGTGCAACTTAATTCTGAAATCAAAATACATTTGTTACCTGATGATGAACTTAAATACACTGCGGCTCACTTCAGATTAAAAACACAATATCTGACTCACTTATTCAGATATTAGAGGTGTTATCAAAGGATTTAGCTTTAAAGTTAAAAAACTGGTTCAACTCCAACGATGCACCATCAGCTGAGCGATGAGACATCTCACGTAGCTCTCGTTTCCTGCTCACCGTGAAGTGGCCACTGCAGCTCCTGGTCCTCCAGAGGAGAGGCAGCAGGCAGCAGTCTGTTGAGACTGTCCAGAGGAGGCAGCAGGTCCAACAGGTGGCTCAGAAGCGGCCTCACCACAGACACCGGAAGAAGCAGCAACGAGTTGATTATCTGGCACAGCATGCTGCCAGCTGCTGACACGTAGATCACATCTGGAGAAGATGACCAGCATTGACAGTCACTTACCAAACCAGGTCAGATGTTTTAAAGGAGTATGAGCGACACTAAAGAGAGTGAGATCAGCTGGTCTTCACCTTGCAGCTTCTCACGTATGCTTCCGTTCCAGGAGCTCTCCTTTATCAGAGCAGCCGAGCGGGAGAAGATGTCTGTGGAATGAGGCAGCAGCAGCTGCAGGTGTTTGTGCAGAAGAGCCACGCTGCTCGAGTTCTAAGAAAATCAGAAATGTATTATCTTATTTATGCTTCTGGCCTTTTCAACACAATCAGCACCTTAACTGACCCTTCAGGCCTGAATTATAAATGATAAAAATGACATTTACAGATATATATCTTATAACAATATGAGCTAGTCTGTTTTAATACTACAGATGGAGAACAGAAACCTAAATAAAACATCTCAACGTATCACATGACTCATAAAACCAGTTCTCAGCCCTGGATGTGTGAACACTGTGTCCTAGAGACGAGACAAGAGGACAGTCGGGGGTCTTCACCTCAGTGATGGTGTTGATGTGGCAGTAGGCCAGCAGCTGTTTCTGCAGGGAACACAGGAGCTGGTGCAGGTGAGCAGGTTGGCTGCTGTCAGACGAAGACGTGCCCTGCTGCAGCTTATCACTGTTCTTCTCCAGCTCACCTAAGGCCTGATCCTGCACATGATAATCACACCTGGACTTTAGAATTAAAAACACTCTGATCAAACTGGGATTGCTCTGGGACCCAGTAAGGAGGACTGGATCCAGTTGGACCCACATCTTTTATTTGAAAGGTTATTTCAGATGAACAGAAAGTAGATAAATCCCCAATCAGAGATCAAAGAAACCAGCAGGAAGAGACGTGACTGAAAGACACAAAGACTTGTGAAGATTTAGGATTCAGTCCCGTTTAGTCAGTACAAGATTTTCTTCATGGAGGAAATTAGAGGAAGAAGCTGCTGTTACTATGTCAGGAAAACAGGCAGCAGGTGGGAATAACAGAAGATTATCAATGACTCATTCTGCCTTCAGTAAAGAGGAGGAGACTAAAACGCTGCTGCTTCCTGGTCACTTCCTGCCAGCATCACATCTGCCAGTCAGCTCTAAATGGATCATAATGATGATGTTTGTTTCTGAAGAACACTCACACTGAATCAATAACTCAGCTGTACGGATCCACTCACTGTGTAAAACCCCAGGTTCCTGAGCAGCGTCTTCATGAGGATCTCAGCCAGGTGGGTGTCAGGGTGGCCCCCCGTGGTGCTGTAGGTGGGGTCAGGGTAAGCTGCGAAGGTCGGGCCAGAGGACGGGACCTCGGGGCCATCAGCGGGAGAGCTGTAACCAAGGAGCGAGGCCACATGGGTGTGATCCTGGAGACTGGTCAGAATGATGTCCAGCTGCATCCTCTGAGCACAAACAGAAAACTCTGATATAAAGACTTTATTATACAGATGAACACAGAACGGTTCTGCTCATCCAACTCAGCATAAAAACATTTTAACTGGCTATTGTCATACAGGAGACAGATTTCAGAAGCAGTTCTGGTACCTGTCCTTTAGAGAGACTCTCCCATCTGTCAGGACCCTGCGGCAGCAGCGAGTGGAGCAGCTCCATCCTCTCTCTGAGTGGAGGCAGTAACATGGTCGCCCCCACAGACAGAGTCTCAATCACAACCTGATGGGAAACACAAGCTTCAGCAGGAGCTCAGAGTCATGCTTCTGTTCTCTCACATAAACAAGAGCAAACAGGAAACATCAACACCGTCCAGTCAAACATCCAACTAAACACAGGTGTGTAAATCAAAGTAGAAGCAGTTGGGAAACTCATCCATGAAGCAGCAGGTCACATTAACTCCCAGAGTGGATCAGAACATGCTGAAGACCACAGTGAGTAGAACTCATTACTTCCTGCAGTCTGTAGTTAAAACCCTCCAAACATCATGTGGTCTTCAGATCAACTGAAGAACCGTGTGGAGAGCTGCATCCAGCCTCATCACACAGTGTAAAGCAAAGTGTCACATGCAGTGATGTAAAGCCCACTGAGCTGCGGAGAGTTCTGGAGGGTCACAATGTTCTGGGTCTGGTGGTTCCCAGGAGAACAGTACTGGTCTTACTGCACTGTGTGTACAGTTTGGTGGAGGGAGGGGGGGGGGTTGTTTTTCAGGGGTTCGGCTCCGCCCCTTGGTTCCAGTCACTAGGCTCCAACTTGGTTTGGGGACGTTCCCTTACTGTTCCAATATGGCTGCACACCAGAACCCAATGCAGGCCCATAAAGTTAGCCATAAAGTGTGGAGACTGTGGACCATCAGTGTCTGACCTCATCAATCTGCTTTTGTAGAAACGTCTAAATTCCCCAAAACATTCCTAAAGCTGGTGGAAAACCTCCCAGTACAGCTGAAGGTGTCACGGTGCAAAGAGCTGATTCTATTATTAAAAATAGAATTTCATAACAGTTCATGTGTGTGAAGGCCGACGCCCCAAAACTCTGAGTCCCTCAAGTGTCCACCTGTTTCCCACCCTGACAAGTTTCACAGATCTTTGACCCACTTGAGGTCTTAAGTTCCTCTTAATGTTTTACCTGAAGTCTGAACCCTGGACTCTACCTGCTGAGAACAAGATGATGTTGTACCTGAACTAAACCAAAGTTAGTCTCAGGTGCTTCTCTGAGTCTCCAGCTCATCTCTTAGAGATGTTTCATTCCTACTTCAGTCTGGATTTTATTTTATACCTCCTGAATCTCATCTGGCACAGATGCATCCATCAGTCTAAACAGCAGGTTCCTCAGTGGTCTGGCCTGTCGACCCAAAATACTCGTGGCCACACCCCCTGCCAGAGCCAGAGCCAAATGATTGGATAAAAGCCGAAGGCACAGCTTGAGGAAGTTATGATGTTCCCTGTAAATACAAAACTTTATTACTCTGAGGAAAAAAGAAGAGACTGTACCTGTGATGATGACACGTGACTCACCTGGATGAGGGGAAGGGCAGCGGGGGAATGTCACTGTTGATGCCATCACAGTAACGTTCTAAGAAGGAACGCAGGTGAGAAAAGGTGCTCTCTTCAAGGTCGACACAGTAAGGCCGATGCCAGGCCACCACCTGCCTGCAGAACCAGAAACAGACACGGACCCGATTCTTTGGTTCTGTGCAGGTAACAAACTCCAAGGCTAAAGTAACAAAAACCAGAAACTCCACAGCAGCTGGTAGCGATCGAGTCATGATGAAACAAGTCCCATGTGCTTCCTGCCCTTTGACCCGTGTTTTATAACCTTTATTAGTACCAGTTTGTTGTGCAGTGACCTGCCTGCAGCAGGTGCACTCACCTGTCTCTGGGCAGAGCCGTCCAGGCCAGGCTGTGGGACGTCCCGGCTGAGATCTGCTGGATAGCGACTCCGTCCAGGCCGACCACCTTCTTGGGTTTGGTGATGGGTCCTGTGGAGTTCCCCTGGCCACACTGGCCCATGGAGTTATTGCCCCACGCGTACACTTCATTGTCTGGATGATGTTCAGGTACAAACAGAACAATATTAAACCAACTCTCTGTAATAATTAAACAGATTTCATGTAAACTAGAGAGAGATAAGCATTAGCTAAAACAAATGTTGAATGTATTTACTGTTACATCATCCTTCTTACGACAGCCTTCAACAAACACAGTCCCGCTGACTCAGCACAATCTCATTTAAACAGTGAGTGCAAGTGGATTCAGCGTGTTCTGCGACACTGACCCCGGAGTCCATGTTAGTATGTTCCACTGTTAACCTGTGATAAGAGTACCGTGAGACAGGGCCAGACAGTGGCTGTCCCCGATGGAGATGTCCACCACTCTGGTTGTAGCCAGCTCCTCGATCAGCTTGGGTCTGAGTGCCGTAGCTTCAGATGAACCGCAGCCGAGGCAGGCGCCGCAGCCCCAAGCATACACCTGGACACAGGTGAGACGACTCAACGTAAACACACAGGCTCAGTTAACACTCATTAACATTTTCAGTTTTAAATTAAAGTCAGTGAAATAAATGTTCATTTCTTAATGACTGAGACCACGATGTGACATCTGGAATGAGCTCAGACCAGGATCATGTCTTACCTGTCCGGTGGAGGTTAGAGCCAGAGACGACTGGCTTCCTGCACACACTTTCCTGATGAACATTCCCTGCAAGGCTTCCACCACTTTTGGTTTGTAGACTCGATTAGTATCACCATGTCCCAGTTTTCCTGCAGGAAAACACAAAGTGTGACGAAGAGGAAACTCACACAGATTATAACAGGAAATGGTCAACGTTGTCTTTTTACAGGTAAGAGACAGAATGAGTTCACCATGAGGTCTACGTACCGTTGTCCCCTCCTCCAAAGGACCAAACAGTGCGTCCATCCTTAGACAGGGCAATAGTGTGTGAGCTTCCACATGACACATCTCCAACATTACTGATGTCTTTGACCAGAGTTGGAATGTTGCGGCTGTTGCTGTCGCCGTGTCCTACAATCACAGTCACGATGATTAAGAATGAAAATGGAGCAACAGGGTGGAGGATGTCCTGAGCTGAGTTAGATGGATCAGAGTGTTTGACAAGCCAATAAACCACGAAGAGCTTTCAGATACTGACTGATGAGAACTACTCCACAGATATGAACTATCCCTTTAATCCCTCAAATCAGTCAGTTCAGGGCAGCCCCATATGACCGACACCATCAGCTAATTAAAGCCATGATCAGCTGGGACACCTGTTGGAGTTTCCATCAAACCTTTTAAAGAACAATCTGAAGTTGTACATGTGAATAAAACTAAACACAGTAACTGAAAGTAAAACAGAGTGTTTATCTGGATTTTTGATGGAAACAAAGCCAGAGTTAACACACATACCTAATCTCCCAAAGTCTCCTTCCCCCCACGTGTAGAGCTCTCCGTCCTCGCTGACCGCAGCACTGTGTCTGTATCCAGCAGACACACAAACCACCACCTGACACACAAAACATTCATCCATTAGAAAAATTAACACAACAGCTGCTCATCACCTGTGTGTTTAACGTACAGGTCAACTAGAGAGACTGATGGAGATAAAACGAGTCACTGCACCCTTAAATACAACCATGTTCCAAAAAGTTGGGAAGATATGAAAACTTTATGCGTTAGACCTTCATTTTACACATCCAAAAAAAGGAAATGAGTTTTTTAAAGTTTGTTTTAAAGGAAACACATCTGGGTGGTTTTTACATGCAGAACCATTAGTGAGGTCAAACCCTACCTTCCCCTGCAGTGGCCCTTGGATAAGTTTTGGGTATTTCTGTGTTGAGCTGTTCCCGTGACCCAGTTTGCCATAATCACCGTCACCCCAGCTGAACACCTCACCCTCTGTGGTAAAGGCCAGGGTGTGGCCATCAGAGCCCTTAGAGGAAGACACCTTCTTGATAGCTCGGTGGGGTTCAAAGGTCAACTTCTTCAGCGTGGATTGGTTGTTAGAGTCTCCGAGACCCAGTCGGCCGTAGCTGCCCTTCCCACAGGCCCGAACAGAACCATCAGAAGAGATCACAAACGTGCAGTACTGACCCGCCTCAATCTGCAGAGACATGTTTTAAACTCAGACGCTGAAAGAATTCAACAGTTTCTGTTAAAAACATTTAAACAGATGAAACAGATATAAGTGATCAGCTGTGTGCAGTTCATTCCCAGCTGAATCAGTTAATATTCACAGTTACTCTGAATATAAAAGCTTTTCATCACCAGGATTACTGAATTTCATGTTGTTTAGAACATGTGATGTTTTCACTTAAAAATATATCCAGCTTGAATGATCTAGTTTTTAATAAAAATCCGAGTGTTTCCTCGTACCGTCTGTGCATCTGCAAAGCTGGCGGCCAGTTTGGGCTGCAGGATCTTCTCCTGAGTTCCTTCCACCAGCTGGTGGCTGCTGTTACTGCCCCACACATACACCTCACAGGTTTCAGACACCACCGGCGCCTCGCCGGTCTGGATGCTGTCAGGACTGACACAGGTGCGAGAGTAGTCTGATGCCATTCTGCACACCTGAAAGGACACACACACACACACGTCTATATACAGATCTGCAACAGTGATGCAGTCATGAGAATAAAATGCTGATCAACTTCTTACTTCCTCAAACAGACAGAGTGCTGCTTCATACAAGGAGCACAGGCCATCAGGGGTCCGAGTGGGTTCTCGCCACTGACTGCGATCTGCTGAGGAGCCCTGATACACACACACACACACATTGATCAATACTGTGAACACACACGGCTACAAACCAATCACACTCCAGAACAGGAAATTACCCATGAGCTGTTTAATCTGAGAGGAACTAGCTTCCATTACAGAACCCATTTCAGCTGTCATGTCCTTCCACCACATGAAAAATCATCAGCAGATTTTAACTTATTAAACCTGAACTATAAAACAGGAAGGATCCTGAACCACCCAACAGGAAGTCCCTCTGCTCTTCATCCTCTGATGACACTGTAAAGGTTTACGTACCAAAGAGCGCCTCATCTGCATGAGGATGTTCATGAAACAGTCGTATCCGATGAGTCCTTCTTGGTTCTGCAGCATCTTGTTCTGCTCCATCGTACTGACCACAGCAGAAGCAGCCAAGGCCATCTCAATCCACTCCAGCAGGTAGCGCAGCGACCCTCTCTGTGAAGCCAGCCCCAGCAGCAGCTCCGACGCCAGACGACGGCCTAAAATATCCGCCCCGGAGTTTGGCATGGTCACTCCTTTTAGGAAGGTGGTGACCTGGGCCAGGCAGTCCAGACCCATTGGAGGAATCTTGCTCTCGTTGGCCAGAGAGAGGGGCGGCAGGGAGCTAACCACATCAATGGCTGTGTGAATGACATCATTGCATAAGTTTATGCTGCCCCCAGGACCTCCGTTGGGACCAGGTGGGGGGGGCATCATCCAGCTCTGGCGCAGCAGAGCAAACAGAAGACTGAGACCAGTGCGGACACCCATTTCGATGAGGGCGTCGGTGCTGGAACGCGGCCGCTCGCTGACTGAGTGCAGATCAGCTGAGCCTGAGTTGTTCTCTGGAGACTGCTGCTGCTGCTTGACCTTCCCCTTGTCGTGGTACTTGTTGGAAAGAGCGTAGAAGATGCGTTGAAGCACCAGCACACGCTGCCGCAGGGCAGCAGCGAAGGGGGAGTCAGAGCAGACCATCTTGGCCAGGGCCAGTTGGCTGCTGAGCAGAGCGTCCAGGTAGTGCTCCTGCTCATCGCTGGAGAGGGATTCCCGCTCGAAGTCTGGAAGCTGGGGGCCCTTGAGACACAGCACCTGCTGAGGAAGCAAAACAACCTCTTTGTTGGTCAGCAGCTTGGAGTAGAGCACCGAGACACCCTCCCGCGTGGCGATGGACTCGCTGTCCTCCATGATCCACGAGCTGTTCAGGTGCTCCAGCCATTTAAGTTTCACCGGGGGGATCATCAAAGCCATGACACGTCACTCTGGAGCCATTAGTCCTGAAACATCAAAGGAAAAATACTCCTGTTCACGTGCGCTGAGACACGACATATATGAATCCATCACATAATCTAAAGTAAAAGATCTTCATCAGCTTCACCTGAATCTGGATCAGAACATTTCTCACTTCGTTCTACAGAAACATTCATGTTACGTTGTGATTAAAGCTCTTTAAGTTCAACTGCAGATGTTGTTTTTCACCTTAAACATTTTCTAACTTCATGTTTTATTTATATCAAATATAATTTAATAAATGAGTGAATGTGTTCGGTGTAATAATCTGACTGTTGGTTCATGGCGCTCATGGCCACTGAGAACCTTCACCAACATATTTATCCTTGAAGATACAGACGCTTCATTTATTCCAAAATCAAAGATCATAGGGAAACTTCAGAAAACATGAGGAAATACTGATCACTGAAAAACTTTCTATTCTGGCTGCTTGGAAGGAAAAAAAGAGACGAAGATTGGATCAGAACTTAGTGGACTTCTCGCCTTCGCTTCTCTTGTTTTTTTTATCTGAGGCTCTTTTATAGTTTAGAACATTAGTTCTTTTATTCAAACTGATGTGATGACATGCTGTGATTATGTAATAACTGTGACAGGGTTCGAGCTCCTGACCCTGCAGCTCCTGCTTCACCCAGATGTTCCAGAGATCATCGTTTTATAGCTGTTTTTATTTAAACCTTCATTCCAGATGTGGAACGAGCAGGATTCACCCTGTAAACTGTCACTTCATAATTGCAGGTAACAGCAGTATAGAGAATCCAGAACCAACGGCAGCTCTTCGGCTCGGTTCCGATTCGGACCAGGGGCAGACAGTGACCCGTGACCCGGGTACAAGTGGTTCTAGATTCGGGTCAGAAGCGGCTAACGGGGCCGGACAAATCTGAGGGCTTCACCCGGGACCGGTTAACGTCACAGACGTGACAATGTTTAACTAACGTCAGTTACCTTCCCGGTTCCTGTTTTTCATCGAGACGTTAACTGTTTGTTGACAATTTGATTAGAAACGGAACAAAAAAACGACTGAATTTCAGCTGCTAACCAGTTAGCTCGCTTCCTCACATCTAACAGAACATGAACCAGCTGTGACACCTTTAAAAAAAACAGTCTTTACAACCACACCTGCGTGCAGACCCGTCCAAACGGTCCAAACTCACACAACCACAGCCGGTTCGGTTAGTGTTAGCCTGTTTATCTGCTGCATCACAGCGCCGAGCGGGTTAGCAGCTAGCTACCAGAAGCGGACTTACCGTAAAGCAAAAGGCCTCCTCTTCCTCTCTGCGCTGTGCTTACACAACAAATCAGCACGGCTTCATTCCGGTCGCAGCAGTAACAGCAATACGGTTTTTGATCAGGTTACCGCAGACGGAGACCGACGTGCACCTCCATGTCTCCACCCGCCTCTCCGGTAGCTTCCAGAGCAGTGACTCCGCCCCGTGCCGCGGCCCCTGGCAGAGCCCCCGGTAGCTTCCAGAGGAGGGACTCCGCCCCGTCTCGCGGCCCCTTGCGAGGCCCCAGCACCGGACAGTGACGCTAGGACCCGCCTTGCAGTCTGTTTGTCCGGTCCGTGTTTGTCTGCCTGTCTGTCTGTGTCTCCTGGATGGGCTCATA
Organism: Pachypanchax playfairii; assembly: GCA_006937955.1. Classification (NCBI taxonomy): domain Eukaryota; kingdom Metazoa; phylum Chordata; class Actinopteri; order Cyprinodontiformes; family Aplocheilidae; genus Pachypanchax; species Pachypanchax playfairii. Next base: position 1,607,999 of record SSNP01000115.1, on the reverse strand, counting down.
ACAAACAGTCAGCAGCAATAAAGAGGTCCAAACGCACTACGAGGTCTCCACAGACTTACAGGTTCGAACCCTGTCATTGGATGACATGCACAAAACACACATCCATAAACAAAAACGTTAAAAAGGGCTTCTTTGAATGCGTTACTGTGAAAAACATTCATTAATAGTTACATAAATAATCATTCACTGACTGCAAAGACACAAACAAGCGCCCCTAGTGGCTGGTTCCAGGATAAGTTTTAAGTCCCGCCCCCTCCTGAATCGGACATAGTCCTGACAGAGGTATGCTAAGGTAATGTTTTCAGGCACTGCCTCCTTTTGAGTCCTGTAGTTATCATTTGGTTCTAATGAGTTATTTGGTGCTAACAGGATATCCTGTTGTCACTTTTAGACGGAAACAAGCACAGATGCTTGATCTTTAGACATGTACACGAGTCAAACTTCTGAGAAGTCACTCAAACTTCCAGTTAATAAACCAGCACAGTATTACACAGGAGTGAGAGTCTATGACACAGCTGATCTAAAACTAATCAGTTTAAATACAAACATGTTCCAATCACATGATCCCAAAGACTTTGGCTGCCAAACACAGGAACATCTGATCAAACAGCTCTGAGTTACATTCAACAATCCAAAAAGTTTAAAAATCGTTTGTTTACCTGAGACCACCTCCTCATATGTAGGTTCTAGACTGATGGACCAAGACCACCCCTCTGTCCAACATGTTTCTGTCCTTAATCTTTAAAATGTATATGTCTATCTGAGTCTGGACCTGAAGATCTGGTTCTCCTGTGTTGTACCATGTGTGGAGGTTGTTTAGTTTCTCCTCTGTAGAGGTCTGAACCTCCTCACTGGACTGGACTGGGTTCACCACTCAGTCTGTGTTTGGGGCTTTGATCATTAGGAATAATTTACCTTTGCTCAGATTCTATCAATGTGTCACTGGAGATGGATTCATATAACTTTTAACTTGTTCTATGTTTGGGATATTTTTAGTTAAATAAAGCCTGGCAGTGCAGGTTGCTGCAGGTTGCTTCAGGTTGCTGCAGGTTGCTGCACGTTGCTTCAGGTTGCTGCAGGTTGCTTCAGATTGCTGCAGGTTGCTTCAGGTTGCTGCAGGTTGCTGCACGTTGCTTCAGGTTGCTGCAGGTTGCTTCAGATTGCTGCAGGTTGCTGCAGGTTGCTGCACGTTGCTTCAGGTTGCTGCAGGTTGCTTCAGATTGCTGCAGGTTGCTTCAGGTTGCTTCAGGTTGCTGCAGGTTGCTGCACGTTGCTTCAGGTTGCTGCAGGTTGCTTCAGATTGCTGCAGGTTGCTTCAGGTTGCTGCAGGTTGCTTCAGGTTGCTTCAGATTGCTGCAGGTTGCTTCAGGTTGCTGCAGGTTGCTTCAGGTTGCTGCACGTTGCTTCAGGTTGCTGCAGGTTGCTGCAGGTTGCTGCAGATTGCTGCAGGTTGCTTCAGATTGCTGCAGGTTGCTTCAGGTTGCTTCAGGTTGCTGCAGGTTGCTTCAGGTTGCTTCAGGTTGCTTCAGATTGCTGCAGGTTGCTTCAGGTTGCTGCAGGTTGCTTCAGGTTGCTTCAGATTGCTGCAGGTTGCTTCAGGTTGCTGCAGGTTGCTTCAGGTTGCTGCAGGTTGCTTCAGGTTGCTGCAGGTTGCTGCACGTTGCTTCAGGTTGCTGCAGGTTGCTTCAGATTGCTGCAGGTTGCTTCAGGTTGCTGCAGGTTGCTTCAGATTGCTGCAGGTTGCTTCAGGTTGCTGCAGGTTGCTTCAGATTGCTGCAGGTTGCTTCAGGTTGCTACAGGTTGCTGCAGGTTGCTGCAGGTTGCTGCAGGTTGCTGCAGGTTGCTTCAGGTTGCTGCAGGTTGCTGCAGGTTGCTTCAGATTGCTGCAGGTTGCTGCACGTTGCTTCAGGTTGCTGCAGGTTGCTTCAGATTGCTGCAGGTTGCTGCAGGTTGCTTCAGATTGCTACAGGTTGCTGCAGGTTGTTGCAGGTTATAATATGAAGTCATTTCAAGGTCATTCAGATCCAACTCTGGTTACAGTTAATTATTATCATTATAGTCAGATATCGCCTCTGTGTGGACGTGATGTGAGGGTTTCATGGCGTTCAGTGCTGCTTGTGGTTATCTGGGTGATGCAGATAGAAAGAGGCTCCGCCTCTGTCACAGTTCTTGTCTTATCAGTGAGGCTCATGTTGTTGGACAGTTTTTAAACTTCATATTTAACAGGAGCGAACTGACCGATAAAGTGACACAACAACAGTGAAGTTTACGCCACTTATTTGTCAAACCTTCCTGATGTCAGTCAGTTTCTTTACCTGCTTGTTCCTGTTCAGGGTCGTGGTGTCTATCTCACCTGGGGTTACACCTGGACAGGTCACCAGTCCATCACAGGCTCATCTCATGTCATTCTTCTGTAGGTGTTATTTCTGTCTGTGTTTAAGGAAACGTGTGACAGATTATGTTATGTCCTGTTTTGTGTTTCCATCCTGTCTGGAGCACACAATCATAATATTTAATTTAGGAAGAACAGAAAATCAGACTCTCACTCATTATCTATCTCACTAAAAACACAAAGGAAACAGTAGAAACACTGTGAGCTGAAAGAAGCTGGTTTAATATGAAGTTAGATATGAGAAGAGCTGCTCAATGAGCTTAAAATGAGAATCCCATAAATAGGCTCCATCCTGTACGTGCTCTCAGATGGCAGCAGCAATCTGCATATAGAGTAGAGGGATGATTTCAGCTGAAGTCCAGTCCAGGATCATTCCTGTGTCATGAATAAAACACCCAGACAGGTAAACACTGTGATGCGTCTCTGGACAGAATCACACAAACAGCTGAAAGTCTCTGCTGAAGGATTTGATTGTTTTTGTGTCGTCTATTTGTCCCCCGTCCTTCAGCCTCCTGCAGCTGAACCTGCTGGGAGTTTATCGCTGCTGTCCCGTGTCAGTGAAGTCCAGGTTGATTCCAGACAGCAGTTCTCCTCCACAGGAGCGGTTCAGCAGCTCTTTGAGGGCTTCGTTCACGTCGTTGTTGAAGACGCTGGTGAAGTTGCAGTTGGTGTATCCCCCCCCCCCTCCTGCGTCCATCTGGAATGAGCCCACCACCTCCTGTACCCATTTCAGCTCATTGCTGAGCTCCAGACACAGAGCATCAAAGTGACCCTGTCTCTCCTGGTAACGCCTGCCAGTGGCGGAGAGGCTGCAGCTGAACGCCTGCATGTCGTCCTGCAGGCTCTTCTTCGACGCTTCCACCTTCCTGAACTCATAGCGGATTTGTGAGAGCTCGTGTCTCACAGCCTCACTCTCCTCTTTGTACCAGGTCTCCTTCTCATTGTATATAGAGACCAGAGCATCGATGTCCTCCTGCAGAGAGTCGTGGGCTGCTGCCAGAGAGACGAAGGAGGTCTCCATCTGGTCAATGTCCTCCAACACCTGGGCAAAGCGCTCAAAGTTCACGTAGGTGTTGTTGGGTGGCATGCTGGAGTGAGATTTGATGGTGTACTCTCTCAGCCGTTTGGTCTTTAGCTGCCGTCGCTCTCGTTTCTGCGGCTCCAGAGTCTTTTCCTCCTTGTGTTCATTGGTCTGAAATATTTAAACAAAGAGTCAGAAAACTGATGGAGTGCCCAAAAACTAACAGATTCATTAAGATTTCTGTTTATTATCAGGACAAATAGACTTTATTTAGAGCTTTTATTTCTTCTGAACATGTTTCCTGCTGTTGAATTTGCATATAAGAAAGGTCAAAGGTCAGATCCATAAAGCTTCTGGTACCAGATGTAGTTAGTCAAGAGTTTTAGTTCTCTGACATGTTCCAAGAACTTTAAATCAAGTCTTTTCAAAAAAGATAAACCATAAAACAAAAGGAGAGAAATGTTCTCTAAATGATGAAGAGATGAAGCTTGTAGCCAATCAGGGTGTTTATAACTCTGTAAAACTCTTTTGACTCTTGTTTTAAATGAATTCTGTGAATATGATAAATAGACTGAATTATGAACATTATTATAGAGTTTCAGATTACCTTAATCCAGGGATGACTGAGAGCATCTTGGATTGTTAATCTCTTCCTGAGAGATAAGAAACAGATTTAAAACTTGACCACAACGTTCTGGTAAAACAACATGCATTACTTCTTATCTTTCTCCAGCAGCTGACTGATGAACTTCTTGGCCAGTTCACTGGTGTGACCAAAGAACTCCTCATCAAACTCATAGTTAACAGCTGAGATGTTTCCCAGTGTGTCCTGTTTGGTTTCTCCCAGGAACGGAGACGCTCCGCTCAGCCTAGAACAGAAACACCACATTCAGCCTGCAGTATGCAGCTGTTACAGATGTTCTGACCACATTGTGCTTCACTTGCAGGATGTAGGTGATCACGCCGATGCTCCACATGTCTGCTTCCAGTCCCAGCGGCTCATAGTTCACAATCTCCGGTGCTTTTGAGACAGACGACAGTTAGCTGAGCCTTGACGTCATCACTGACTGCAGCTCGCCATCACAGCAGGTCACTTATGATGTCAGCAGTTAAACCAACAAACTCACCTACAAACTCTGGAGTCCCAAAAATGTTTTTGAACTCAACTCCAGCCTCAATTTTGTGAGCAAGACCGAAATCAATCAGTTTGATTCTTGGTAGTGAAACGTTCTTGTCCAACAACATGATGTTTTCAGGCTGCAGAGGATTAAAAACAAAAAGGATCAATTTCAGTTCAGGCTGAGCAGAAAATCATCAATCAACAGCTGCAGCTCCTGAAAACAACCGGTCGCTTTCAGGTTCTTCATGTTTTAGTAGTTCTGACCGTCGGCAGGAGGCCCAAACGGACCGGGATTCAGAACCCTGGTTCTGAACTGCACACATTCCCGACACATTCAGTTACATGCCAATAGATGGCAGTAACATTCCATCACACTTCTGATGCTGCTGCACTAAACAGGATATAAAAACATCAAGTTTGTTTGAGAGACACAGTGATAAACTTAAACGTCTCTGTTCAGTCAGTCTGTGTAAACGAGAGAGAGAGATTACTGGACTGGATGAAACCAGAACAGACATGATGAAGAACTGCAGAGATCCGACATGCAGCGTCCTTCATGACTCGACTCATTACTGTATTACTTTAACAGAAACATGGAGAAGCTGGTTCTTTTGAAATGAACGTTAGTTATTGTAAATAAATTAATGAATTATTAATAACTTTCTGATTTATGAGGAAACAGAAAAATGTTGGATCTTTGGTTGAACTTGTCTCTACATTAACTTTGACCTTCAGATTGGACTGAAGACCAGAAGTGTGGATTAAACGAGGTGTTGGGATGAACCTTCAGGTCGAAGTGGGCGATCTTCCTGGAGTGCAGGTAATTCACCCCCTCCAGGATTTGCTTGATGAACTGCGTGGCCTCCTCCTCACTCAGAGACTCTTTCTGGGCCAGGAAGTCAAACAGTTCCCCACCAGAGACTCTGAAACACAGAAACGTCTCAGCTGTGTCCTGCTGCTGAATCCCAGCGGTTGTTTATGACAGTTAAATCACAACAGCTGGATCAGCCAACGTAAAGACCTGATGATGATCCACCTCCTCAGTGATGTTTTATTAAAACATCTGTAGCTCCACGTTTCACCATCAGTCTGTTAGAAAATCTGTGTTCGGTTTGAGAAACTGACATCGAGGTTCATTTGAAGCCTGAATTCTAAATCAGATCATAAAACTAGAAAAGCACTCGGCGAGCGCAGACCTCCACCAAACAGTTCACCACATGTTGTTACTTACACCCAAAATAAACCTGGATTTTTATCATTTATTATGAGTTACATGCAGATAGAGGTAGGGTTAGGTAACATTCCTGGATCCAATCGGTGATCCGGATCCCCCCAAAAAACGACCCCCTTTCTTTCTCGGATCACTCCTGAAAATCTTTCTATACCTTTATAAGTTATCTTGCTAACAGACAAATGAACCCTGGTAATAATATAAGCTCCTAGTGGAGGTAGTAAAACAAAACACTACAATCTAGTTTTAAATAAAAAATACTATGAACCAAGTTAACTGTCACACAAACGTTTCCTTTGAAGAACATCTTGCAGGTTTATGGTTCAGACGTTCCGACCAGCTGATGACATAAATCTAAATGTTTTACATACAGCTCCAGGATGAGCACCACATCAGTGCGGTTCTCGTAGACGTCGTGCAGAGTGACGACGTTCGGGTGCTGGACCTGCTGCAGGATGGTCACCTCTCGCTCGATCTCCTCTCGCCTCACTCCTCGAGAGCTCGCCAGGCTCTGACGCTTCTTAATGAACTTGGCAGCGAACTCCAGGCCTGAGCTTCTCTCTCTGCACTGCTTTACAATCGCAAACTGTCCACTGCAACACAGACGAGGAGGGTGAGAGAGTCAAACCTGTCAAAGCAGGACAAGCACAACGTTTTCTAAAAGGTCTCTCACCTTTGACCTCAGACAGCAAAGGCTCCTATAAGAGATGAACCATGTACCAGAGAACACAGAGCCAGTTTAAACTGGATCTTTAGTCTGTTGGTTCTTTTTTGAACTTGTGAAAACGATAAAACAGTTTGACAGAAAAGAAGAATTTTAGCTGAAACGATGTGATTCTGAAAATGTCCAGTTGTGAGGACAGAAATCTACAGAAAAACTCTGAGAGACCTCCAGAAAGTCTGAAGAACGTCTTTAACAGAGCCACAACATGTAAACAAACAAGAACTGGATCAGCGTTTCAAACTGCTCTTCAGTTTTTGTAAAGTTTGGGCTTTATTCCCTCTATGTGATGGCGGCGGCGGCGGCGGCGGCGGCGGCGGCGGTCTGCTCTGAACTCGCTTCTTTGTCACTAAATAAATTGTAACTAAACTCTCTGTCTTTGAACAGAAATGACAGAAATCATGTTGTTTAAGCAGAACAGAGAAGATATGAATATAAATTATGTCCCATTTTCTGAACTCTTGCTGAAGGATAAAATATGAGCTGATGTGATGGACAGGTGACCTGTCCAGGTGTAGCCCCGCCTCTCACACAGTGACACACACCAGCTCTGTGAACAGGAACAAGCGAGTAAAGAAAATGACTGACAACACGAGCTGTTTCTGATTATAGCTCCTCTCTCACACGCTCCAACAGGCTATTTTTAGATTTGCACAAACAGCCAGAAGCCGTGTGCACGACATGAGGCTTCCACTCAGACACACAAACACAAAGCACATCAAAAACAACTAAATGTTTACTAATAAACTGATTCTCTGCTGGTTAACTCAACACTTCCTGCTGCTGAAGTCTGAAAAGTTCTTTAAAAATCAGCCACATTGTTTCAGTCTGACAGAAACACTGAAAACACTCGTGTTTCCACTGAAACTCGTCACAGAATCACCTGAAAGATCAGAATCAGTCTAAACAAACAGACTTTACTATCAGCAGAGTGAAGAGTCATGATGAAACCCAGTAATCTGCCTTAGTGATGCAGTTTGTGCAGTTTTCACTGCACGACACAGTGTGCATGTCGAGGACGAGCCTGGACACCTGATGGCTGGAAGAACTGAACAATAACACATGAAACTCTTCTTCACTTGTTTCTGTGACATCAGAACATCTTGTGTTGTGAAGAAGAATAAAAACGTTACAAAGTGGAACATTTTACTGAAGCAACGTTTTCATGCAGGAACTGAAGGATATTTTTAAAAAGGTTTAAAAAATCAATGATTATCAGTAATCTATCAATACAGGTCATCAGATACAGTCATCCTTTCAGACAATGACTCCTGCTGAGAAGTTAATCCTGTCACTCCCAGTTATACATATCAAACATTATTTATTTATTTATTATTAGGACTTGTATGTATTTCTCTATGAAGACGTTAATAAACAGGCTGCATGCAGATCACCTGCCCAACTCTTCACCAATCACATAAAAATCCTCCACATTCTGCTGTTTGAATAACTCCATGGCTGCAGAACCCTCCGGTGGTGTCGCTCCTCTCTGAAACGTTCAAATCATTCAGTTATTATCCTGCGAGACTCAGACGGAAATAATACGGAGAAGACATTGTCTCACCGTTTTTAAGGACACTTCATGTGTTCATCGTGGACACCGTGTTCTGTCCGGGTTCGACTCGAACCACGACGATCCCGCGAGGTCGCAACAAGTTCCACAGCTCAAGGTCATACAAAACTCCCTTTAAAAAAATACTATTTTAATGTTGCGCTCCTCCATCAGATTAATGTTGGATCTGTAAATCTGTCAGAATAAAAGTGTGAAATCCTTTTTTATTTAGGTTTTAAAATTATATATTTGTGGCCGAATGTATTAAAACTGTGTTTAAATTGAGAAAATAAAGGAAGAAAGTTCAGTTAGCATGTTTCTTTTGCAAAAGAGTCAGTAAAACATAATTTTGCATTTTTATAAATGAGGTTCGGCGCCAGCGGGCTGTTGCCTCATTGTTCGACCTTCTGTCCAGTTCCTGAAGTTCTCACAGCTGCTGAGGAAACGTCAGGGTTAATTTTTATGAAGTAAAATCAAAATGAGTCAAAGAACAAACCAACAGAATAAATATGATGGAATTAAGTTCATGTTTGAGTAAGATGCATTTATAAACTAATATAATATAATTAAGCATCATTTTAATAAGGTCAGAATTTAGAGTTATTAATTACTAACACTGAAGTATTGTTCTAATAATATTACTGTAATAATTAGCGTTAAATGTGATTTTATTTGTTGGAAATATTATAATGAAATGTGTCACCTGTTGTCGTGATGTTGAATTTTGCTCATTATGAAAAACCTGCTGATCTGTGATCTGATGTTTTAATCTTGGAAAATACATTTGGTTAATGACTTTATCTGATGAAACTGATACTTTAATTGAATTTAATTGAAGTCTGTTTACAGGCTCTTATTTCATACATCAAAAGAGTTGCTGTGTTTATGTTTGCAGCATGTTGATTAGTTCAGTATTATTTAATTTATATTTTTTATGCTTCATTTACTTTAAGTTAGAGATGAATGAATGAACTCATCTGTGAAACAATGACTGAATGAAACTGGACTCATGAGAATAAAGAATCACTGGAGTGTTTAAAGACGTTAAAACAAATAAATGTTGTAATAAAGATGTTTCTAATGAAGCAAAACCTTTTATAAAATCTGAAATGTCGTATCAAAGACTTAAATAACAACAAGTGTTCAGCCAAGCTGTTAAAGTTCAATCTGGGTTACATAGTGAAATGAAACTGGGGCGTGTGATGAAAGAGTCACTAGATAAACTGAAACAATACCATCATTCATTTTAGAATGACGCCTAACTGAAACAGTCAAATGAGCCTCAGCTTCTTCCTTTGGAGAGTCAAATGTCAGTGGAGCTGCACGCTGGCGCCCGTCTGCTCCTGACAGACGAGCGGGATGGCCGTGAAGTCGAGCGTTGACCTGCAGATGGAGGCAGCAGAAGGAGGTCTGAAGGAGCTGGTGCTGAGGTGGTTCTCCGAGACGCAGGCGCCGCTCATTCTGCAAGATGGAAGCTTCCCTGACTGGTTCCAAGGGCTCGCTGCAAGAAAGTAAGTAACACAAGCTGAAGAGAGCTGCAGGACCTGCAGGGAGGCGTGAGGATGTTTAATTCCTGCTAAAACTAAATCTGAACATGATGAGAAGTGTAACAATGATCAGGTTCAGACATATTGCATGAGATGATGCAGATGGACGTCAGTGTTTTACTGCAGTTTCACCTGCAGAACCCTTTAAACCAAGTGAAAAGTCCTGCACGTTTAAACTGCCTTCAGAAATCTGGTTTTAGAAAAGATGTTTTTAGTTTCAGAGTGAATAAAAACTGTTTGCTGCTGTAGAATCTGAGTGAAGATCCAGAGGAACATGTTTGTTTGCTTTACTCCAACTGACTGAATAAAAGAGTCGGATCATTCAGGCTGAGCGTTTTCACGTACAGCTGGGATGTTTTTAAATATAATTTGCCTGCAGGTCTGTTTAAATGTTTCTGTCTCTGCTGCAGGGATGCAGAAGATCTTCTGAAAGATAAAGCTCTGGGTAGTTTTCTCATCCGCCTCAGTGAGAAAACCCTCGGCTACATCCTGTCCTACAAGTCAGGCACATCCAGTCCTTTAAACTTTGGTTCAGTGTTTCCTGACATCTTTCTGATTCATGTGATGTTCTCTCTCCCAGAGGCCACGACAGGTGCCGACATTTTGTCATTTCCCAGAATAAGGATGAACAGTTTGTTGTAGCTGGAGACAGTCAGCTGTTCAACAGTCTGGTGGAGCTGATAGAACACTATAAGATCAGCCCCATCCAGCCATTTGGGGAGTTCTTGACCTCCGCCTGTGTTGAGGTGAGACATCAGCTTCACTTCTCCTTTTCTAATTTATTACAACTTCAGAATAAATGATGCTGGAACGAGAGAAAGAGTTCTGAGTTCTGCAGCTGTTTTCTTATAGTGTTTTGATTTGAGTCCATCAGTTCTGCAGATGTTCTAGAATCTCCTGGATATCAGTTCACATCAGCAGCCAGTTTAAACACTTGAATTCTTTTGCTGAGGATGTTGGAGAACTTGGATCCAGCAGGTTCTGGCAGTGAGGGGAAGGAACCAGGTGTGAATCTCAGCAAAATCAAGCTGATCACTTTACAAAAGTCCAACAAAGTTTTACTTGTAAATGACCCTGTTACATCCAAAATATTTGATAGAAACTAAGAGATTTGTTTATAATCAGAGAAGCTCGCGGACGCTTGAAAATTTTTGTTTTGGTTAAAGTATTTTGCAAAATGTCTGTCTGTTTGGATAAAAAGCAGGAGTTTATAAAAACTTGTAGAAATATGAAACATATATATATATTTATTTATTTATTTTTGCTGGAGGTCAGTTTGTTTTGCTGCATGTAGTAAATATCAGGCAGCATGACGCTGACTCTCCTTCAGGAACCATCACTTGTCCCTGATACAGTTTCTGCAGGTCTTCATGGGGAACAGGTTCTACTAACAAACAACGTGAGCTAACGTTGTTTTCATGAACAAAAAGCTAAAATTCTTAGAAAACCACATGAAGGTTTGGCATCGTGATTTTACTCTGAAGTCTTGATCATTTCCTCTCTGACCATCTGCTGGTTGTTCTCAGGAAGACGCCAACGACCTGTACGATGTGGTACATGCCAAGAAGAACGTCGGGGTCAGTGTCCAAGCTCTACGGGCAATATGGGACCAGAAGAAGAAGAATGAGACGGATGCTGGCAAAAATCAAAAGATTCAGCAGCATCAGAAACAACCTGCTGGTCCACAGGTTCCTGTGCTGCCCCCAAAATCCAGGAACAAGAAGCTGACAGGAACCGTGTCTGCAGATACAGAGGTGAGATAGAGACCTGACAGAAACACCTTCGACCTCCAGGAACTCCTTCACAGTTTCAGATTTAACTTTTCCATCAGACTGGAAGATGATTCAGATTCATCTGCTGTGGATCATGTCACACATTCAAAAGATCATTAAACTGTTAATAAAACAAAATGACTGAAACTCACTAATTAAAATCAGAATGATTCTTTCAACCCGACTCTGAACATCCTGCAGCGCTCACACTGACCCGTCCGGGGAAAGTTCAAAACATTTTATATTCATTATTAACAGTTTATGTAAATGAGCTGGACTTCCTGCAGCACCATGTGCTGATCATTCTGGATTTGATCAACCAGAACCCATTCCTGGAGAACTATTTGATATGTGACTGGAAGCAGAATGTTCTGTTGGACCGGTGTCAGAGCACCAGAACCAGCAGCCATGTTAAAACAACTGAAACACACTCCAAACATCAGCTCCAGAATCTTTTTCTGTGAAAATGAATTTGTTTACAATCATGAATCTGAACTTCTGTGACCCGATACGGAACGTTTCCACAATGAGGTTCAGAATTTAAACCCAAACACAGAAACAACCAAATCATTTTAAATATAGATCTGAATGATGCAGGTGATCCTTCTTGTTGCTGATTCCTCTTTCCTTTAATTCTCACACCTGTGAAACACCTTCAGCTCGTCTTCTCTGTTTCAGGTTCTGCCTCCGGTACCAAAACGAGGAATACCTCTGGGTTTCACCCAGAGTGGATCTCTACCTGATACAACAACACATCCAACTGAAACCAAGTCCAGCAGACCTGGAATCCACACAAACCCAAATCCAGCATCTAAGAAAGACTCATTTAACTCCACAGAAACAAACTACCCTGATTGTTTCCAAAATTCTGATGAGCTGAAGCAGGTAGAGAACCGGAGCCAGTCTCTGCCGTTCCTAGGCAACCACGAGGAGGAGGAGGAAGAGTGTTCCAACCAGTTCAGCAGTCTGTCCTTCCAAACATCCTCTCCATCAAAGATGGTCACCTGTCAAACCTACTCCCTTCACGCTCCTTCTGAAGATCTGAGAAGCTCCAAGTCAGAGCAGCAGAGCAACAACCAGGACCAGCAGAAGTCCAACCCGCTGTACGAGTCCGCCGAGGTTCCTGGATGGAGGCCGGTTCAGCAGAGAAACAACACGTACACTGAAATCACCAAGAGGCCAACGGCATCAGAGGCGACCGATGACACGTATGAGCTGATCCCTGCGGAGGCCACGGCAGACCAGAGCAACACGTATGAGTCACTGGAGGATCTGAAGACCAAGAAACCCAAAAGCACCTGGGGCAAAAGTGTAAGAACAAACACGACCCGCGTGGTTCAGATTACAGAGAGATAAACTTTTAATCTGATACTTTCTTTATTTTGTCTCTGCAGAATATAAACTGGAAGAAATTCTTGAAGAAATAAATATAAATTCTGGGCCTCCGAGTCGACTCCATGAAGATTTAATCATTATAAACCTTCACACATCATGGTAAAGACAGAAACCTGGTCCTCATGAGTCCAGAACCAGTGAAACCCATCAGATTTATCCTTTTCATGCAAACATTATCTCCTCACTCAAGGTTTTTATTTTTCTTTGAAAAGTGAAAAATACAGTTTTAACTTCATTTGCACGTCCTTTTTTTTAAACATATATTTTTAAACAGGTTTTCATTCTGTGCTCAGGTGGACAACATGTTTCATTTATGAAACAAGTATTTGATAAACAAATGTAGATTATTATATCATTACTGTGTCGTGCACTGAGTGCGTGACGGTCTGTAGAGTCTAGTCTGGTGGCTTATGAGCAAAAAAAACAAAAAACTAAACATGTAGAAGAAAAACAGCTGTTGAGTTAAATCTGTCTGTAAAACATCTGGATTCCTGTGAGACGTGAACTCAAAGACAGAATCTAATAAAAGTTGTGATAGCATGTTGTATTTGTGTTTCATCTGAAAATACATCATGTGACCTTTCCTTCTTCATGTGTTGACTATATAACTAGTAATAATAAGAGAAAGAATACCAGACTTTGTTTATTCTCACTCCGCCTGCCAGGAATTTTTATAAAAACTGTTTTTGATCATTTCTGTCGAAGCAACAAAAAGTTTGGCATGAAAAAAAATCACTGTTTCCATCCGAGGCTCTTAGTTATTAAATACAGTAGAGCTGTCTTGTCTCATGTTTAAACCTTATTTTCTACAACAGCGTTTTATGGGACTACGTTGCCATGGTAACTACAAATGGTAATAGGTCGTCTGGCAGGATTCAGGATTCATGAATACTGCTTATACATCTATATGGAGTCCAGTTTATTGTTGAATAATAACGTGCCTAACCCAGTTCGGTCCGGATCGGCACCACGCTGCGTTCTTTCCTCTGACCGCTAGGTGTCACAGTTTGCTTCATGTTCAGCTGTCACACTTCCAGCGAAGAAGAAACCAAAGCCTCCATCAGATTCCCGTTGGAGAGTAAAAAAAACTCATTTTTTGTTTTAATAGGTTCAATATTGGACTGACCGCTTCGTGTTGGGACGATGGGCACCAGAGATGATGAATACGACTACCTGTTCAAAGGTAACGGGGTGGTTATGGTTGTCTGGGAGGCTAAGCTGTTTGGCTAACGGAACCGCCGCCAGCCTTTGTGTTCGCATCACAACGAACCCTCCTAAACCGGGTCAACACTGTTAATGTTTGTACTGGAGTCCAAACAGGACGTCTCCGACAGAGGAGGAAAAGAGGATTTATTCCGTGAGTTCTGAAGGCGTGTTGGTTCTGGTTAGCAGTTAGCTCGGGTTTAGCCTGCCGACTCACAGGGACACACCTAACATTTATAACACCCTGCTTATCGGAACCAAGCTGCCAACAGGACCGTGAACGGGCCTCAGACATTACTCAGAACCGTTTCCAATGGAACCGGAAACTGAAACAGTCCGGTTGTGTTCGTGTTATAGTACCAGAACAGAGAGAATCCGACTGGAACAAAACCGGCTGCAGACGATCATATTCCCCGGTTCATTAAAAGCCATGGTGTCACGGTAAATCCGTTAGAAAACACACGGTTTCACGGTAAATCCGTTAGAAAACACGCGGTTTCACGGTAAATCCGTAAAAAAACACGGTTTCACGGTAAATCGGTGGAAAGAAAGACTGCTTCATAGTTTTTCCGCTACTTTTTTTCTTTGATCGTTTTGTTGATTATTTTTGTGAAAAACTCAGTTTTATTAATGTTAATTTGCTTTAATGANCGTAAAAAAACACGGTTTCACGGTAAATCGGTGGAAAGAAAGACTGCTTCATAGTTTTTCCGCTACTTTTTTTCTTTGATCGTTTTGTTGATTATTTTTGTGAAAAACTCAGTTTTATTAATGTTAATTTGCTTTAATGAACTGAACTGAGCAGAAAATAAACTTTAAAGAAAAAAGTACAATTCAGTTTTTAAGTTAAAACAAGTACCTGCCAGTGGGCGGGATCTATCAGCAGCAGGTAAGCACTCCACTAAAGTGAGAGGGTTTCTGACTCAAAACAAACAGCTGGTTGGATCAGAACATCTCAGCTCATCTCTGTGGGATGTTCCCGGTCTGTGAAGGCCAGAAACGGTCCCGAGAAGGAAGACTGCTGAGCTAGAACCAGAATCATGGAAGACCAGGGATCCCTGATGTGTGTGGGGAGTGAAAGCTGGTTGTGTTGTTTTGATCCAATAAAAGTTCTGCTGCAGCTCAAAATGCTGAAAAGGTTCCTGCTGGTTCTGATAGGAAGGTGTCAGAACCCACAGAACATCACAGTCTGTTGTGTTTGGGCTCCAGACGGGTCAGAGTGTCCCTGCTGACCCGAGTCCACCATGCAGAACTCCTTCAATGAACACGTGAGCATCAGAACTGGATCGTGGAAGAAGGCGGTCTGGTTTGATGGGTCACACAGTTAGTTCTGTGTATCTGATATCTAAAACAGGATGCATTATGGGAAAAATGCAAACGGGGGGGGTAATTTTACTCGTTTTATTCAAAACAATATTTTTAATAAATCTCATCCCTCGTTTTGTGTCTGTTCTTTGTCTCAGTGGTTCTTATTGGTGACTCGGGTGTGGGAAAGAGTAACCTGCTGTCTCGCTTCACCCGTAACGAGTTTAACCTGGAGAGTAAGAGCACCATCGGAGTGGAGTTCGCCACGCGCAGCATCCAGGTGGACGGCAAGACGGTGAAGGCCCAGATCTGGGACACAGCAGGACAGGAGCGTTACCGCGCCATCACGTCAGCGTGAGTACAGAGCTGCATGTCAGCTGGGAGGGAGGTGTGCACGCAACCACGACGACAGGAAAACTGAATCAGTGGATGAACATGTGATTCACAGCAACACGAGGAGGTGATTCAGAGTAACAGCTGCATGTTGTTCTGACTGTTGTACCTTATGTAAAGTACAACCTGACATTACCGAGTTCATTTACTCATCTCCAAATTTAGAATATATTAAACAGAAATGACTTCCCAGGAATTCTTCTGCAGAATTTTGTCTAAATGTATTAAAATTAGGAACAGAAATGGCAGCAATAAGGAAGTAATACTGACTGACGTGCTGGTCATCACAGCGTTTACATGTGATTCACGTGGACATCAACATTATTCAGTTTTAGTCACAAAGCTGTTGTGTGTGTGAACTGATCTGTGATCAGTTTCAACTCTCCTGAGCATGTTGTCAGAATGTTTGTGCACGTTGAGCCAAACAAACCTCCAGCTGTGGGACGTATAAAACTCACCTGTTTTAGAACTGATGGGAATCGTGACGCGCTCGTGATGTTTCTGCTGCAGGTATTACCGCGGGGCGGTGGGAGCTCTTCTGGTTTACGACATCGCCAAACATCTAACCTATGAGAACGTGGAGCGCTGGCTGAAGGAGCTGAGAGATCACGCAGACAGCAACATCGTCATCATGCTGGTGGGCAACAAGAGCGATCTGCGCCACCTGCGGGCTGTTCCCACCGACGAGGCTCGAGCCTTCGCTGGTCAGACTCTCTCTCATTGGATCATTTCAGTTTATATTTGATCAGAAAACAGTTAAAAACACTTTCCTTTAATGCTCCACTAAATATTTCATGTTGAGAATTTCATGAGAAACTGAACAGAAACTTGAAATGTTTCAACATGCTGCGAATGAAAGTGTGTCTTTAGAGCCGTTTCCACTCATGAGGAGTGAGTCAGGTGGAGCGCTGCATGTTCATGTCCTGCTGTTGACCTTTGACCTACAGAGAAAAACGGTTTATCTTTCCTGGAGACGTCAGCGCTCGACTCCACTAACGTTGAGACGGCCTTCCAGACCATTCTGACAGGTGAGTGTGCATGTATGTGTATGCGCACGTGTGGGTGTGCAGAGAAGCATCAGAACGTTCAGTGACCATCTGTCCAGCTGCAGTGTGCATGTGTGTGTGCATGTGTGTGTGCAGAAGCATCTGTCCAGCTTCTTTGCTCATTTAGCTTTTAATCAGTGAATAACTGCAGACAGGAAGTGCTGCGCGGTCAACGTGTTCTTGCTTGTGGCGGTTCTTATCAGATCTGACCTTTATGGGGCTGAAAGGTCAAAGGTCGTCAGGTTTGGTGTGAAGACACTCCAGCTGCTGTGGATTCATTTTATAACATGGTGATAAAACCTGGTGATAGGATGGCTTATCTTTGTAGGTGTGGCTCATGTCATGTGACCATAACTCAGCTGTTCAAGCTAGTTAATTTATTGTTTGTAAACGTCTGTAACAAGGAGAAACTACAGTCAGCTGAGATGAAATCTTGATGTTAAATGTTTGTAAACATTATTGATGAATCAGCTGTGGCTCATCATGATTCTGTTTTCTCTTCTGTCAGAAATTTACCGTATCGTCTCTCAGAAGCAGATGTCAGAGCGCCAGGAGAGCGACATGTCACCTAGCAACAACGTGGTCAACATCCAGGTGCAGCCCACTGAGAACAAACCAAAGATGCAGTGCTGTCAGAACATCTAGTATGTGGATCTGCTGCTATCCTTCACCCCCCCCCCCCCCCCCCCCCCCCCCCCCCCCACTCCTCCCGCCCCCTCGCGACTGAACAGACTGCCTCGGTATGGAAAAATCGAGCCTGTGACCCCGCCCCCATCTCCCCACCCACCCCTCAGTAAATAAACCCTAGTATAAGACAACATGTGGGGTACCGCCCCCTTCCCCAAGCGAAGCCCCTTGTCTTTAGGCTACTGCAGGACAGCAGGCATTTCATATCACGTTAGATTTCATTCCTGTAGATGCGCTGACATGTCACAGAAATGTCTTATATATGAATGTCATTTGTTTCCTTCCTGCGTGTTCCTGTTGATTTCTCCACCTTTATAATGAACGTCTCGTATCTTCTACTCCATATATATCAAGTTAAAGCACATCAATCTCTGTCCTCTATCTGAGCTTCTGTCGTTTTAGCTCCTCTGTTTGGAAACCACATGGATGTATCGAGCACGCGTGCTGCAGGTGCGTCACCTGATCTGAAATCTGTGACGTTATTTCCATTAACGCAGAACGTTCTGGTGGCGCTCAGCCTTGTAAGCTTCACGGTGTTCACGGAGGACTGAAACAGACGAAACAAAAAAAAAGTCTGAATAAGTTTATAAACTGTTATAATTTAAAACTGATTCTGTTTTCCTTGTTTTTGTTTTAAAATTTAATTTCCCGGAGTTAAATTAGTGTTTTCTAACTTGAGGTTTTGATGTAAATCTTTCTGATGTTCATTTCCTTCCTGGTTATTTCCTCCTTCTGTGTTTGAGTGTTTACAGCTCGTGTTTTGATTTGCATGTGTATTTCTGACACGAGGCGGTTTCAGTGTGTCACACACACGATAACAGAGACCATCAGCACGCCATGGTGTCACGACCACCGGGTCAGGATCTCTGATCCATACATGGAAAACTGAACTCAGAACCAGGTTTAAAAGAATCACATGGAAAACTAAATAATTAAAACAGCTGTAAAACCTGGAAGAGGATGTTTGAGCTGTTTGTCTCATCCTGATTGGTCGGTTTCAGTCCTCCGTACGCTGCTGCGCCAAGTTTCCTGGTGGGAGACTCCATGTGGGTCTTGGCCTTTAGAAAGCTGATCAGAACATTCAGGGTTTGTCTCGTGTTGGACTCCATGCAGAAGCTCGCACGCGGCTGGGTTTTACAGCACTTCTACAGTAAATGAAGGTGGTAAAGTGAAGGAACAGCTGATTTTCTTGAATGACATTCCTTTGATCTCAGACCTGCAGCTAATTCTGCATCACGTGACCACAGAACTGTAGGTCAGACCACTGAGACTGAAGGGCCCACAGGGTGGAGGTGCCAGAGTCTTTGCACTGAGTATTAAAACTACTTCCTGGTCTAAGATTAGATTTTTTTTTCTGCACTTATAGATCTAGAACCACTGTTATAGAACTAGAACACGATGCTGAAGGTTCTTCTCTGCTAATCAAAGTGAAATAAGTGGAGGCTGGATTGAGCCACGTTCTCACCGGGCCTCCTCGCCTCTCATCGACCCACTGAAGGTTCCCGTTCAGAACCGAGCTTCGTGTGTCCCTGTCACATAACGCCTACGTACACCGAGCTGCCTCTGACTTCCACACAGTGCATGGCTCCACGTCATCTCGCCTTACATTCTACGGTTCATGAAATCACCAGGGTCTGGTAGCCAGCGCCGACCCACGGGGTTCGGTCCGGTCTGTAAACTGACAGATGCCCCGCTAACGTCTCAAACTCCCGAGTGTGTGTTCTGTCTGAAGCTGGTGTGTGTTTAGTGATCCAGGTTAGCTGTGCGGTGTGTGAACCGGCCCGTTGTTTGAACCCACGGTGCCGTCAGCCGAACCTCTCTGGACTCGGCAGCTGGTGGACAGACTGATTCCTGTGAGGAGGAGTTCTGATCCGGATCATGTACCTCCATTGTTGTTGTTGTTTTTTTTAATTGTTTTGATTTGTTCTTTTTTATTGAATCTGTAACTGACTGTAATTCAGTGAATGAGACGTCGTGTTCGAGACCCTGGAGGGGTAAATGTGAGTCGGGGGGGGGGGTTCTGATGAATGCTTTTATGTTTTGTACAGACCAATGAATTGTACAATTGTGTCAATAACTTAAGTTATCAGTTTATCTTAATAAAGCGCACCAGTCATAGACCTTTAAATAATCAGACTTTTATTTCCTGTCAGACCATCGATCCAATAAATTGATCATTTTCTTTTATCGGTTTCGTTTATTAATGTCTGACTGACTTTTAGGCTGCAGCGTTTTAAAAACCTCTTCGTAACGTTTCTGACCCTGAAAGACGTCCTGATGCTGAACTGACCCGGTTCCAGGACGTCTTCACCTGTCCCACAGTACCGACCCGTTACCTTTACTTTATACATTCTGTGTTTTCTATCAGGGACTGATGTGGACAGTCCAGAACCCGTCCCCTCCTCTTCCAGTCCAGAACCCGTCCCCTCCTCTTCCAGTCCAGAACCCGTCCCCTCCTCTTCCAGACCAGAACCCGTCCCCTCCTCTTCAAGACCCGTCCCCTCCTCTTCCAGTCCAGAACCCGTCCCGTCCTCTACCAGTCCAGAACCCGTCCCCTCCTCTACCAGACCAGAACCCGTCCCCTCCTCTTCCAGACCAGAACCCGTCCCCTCCTCTACCAGTCCAGAACCTGTCCCCTCCTCTACCAGACCAGAACCCGTCCCCTCCTCTACCAGTCCAGAACCCGTCCCCTCCTCTACCAGTCCAGAACCCGTCCCCTCCTCTACCAGACCAGAACCCGTCCCCTCCTCTACCAGTCCAGAACCCGTCCCCTCCTCTTCAAGTCCCGTCCCCTCCTCTTCCAGTCCAGAACCCGTCCCCTCCTCTTCAAGACCAGAACCTGTCCCCTCCTCTTCCAGTCCAGAACCCGTCCCCTCCTCTAACAGACCAGAACCCGTCCCCTCCTCTTCAAGACCCGTCCCCTCCTCTTCCAGACCAGAACCCGTCCCCTCCTCTTCCAGTCCAGAACCCGTCCCCTCCTCTTCCAGTCCAGAACCCGTCCCCTCCTCTACCAGCCCAGAACCCGTCCCCTCCTCTACCAGCCCAGAACCCGTCCCCTCCTCTACCAGCCCAGAACCCGTCCCCTCCTCTACCAGACCAGAACCCGTCCCCTCCTCTTCCAGTCCAGAACCCGTCCCCTCCTCTTCCAGTCCAGAACCCGTCCCCTCCTCTTCCAGTCCAGAACCCGTCCCCTCCTCTACCAGCCCAGAACCCGTCCCCTCCTCTACCAGTCCAGAACCCGTCCCCTCCTCTACCAGACCAGAACCCGTCCCCTCCTCTTCCAGTCCAGAACCCGTCCCCTCCTCTTCCAGTCCAGAACCCGTCCCCTCCTCTACCAGCCCAGAACCCGTCCCCTCCTCTACCAGCCCAGAACCCGTCCCCTCCTCTACCAGTCCAGAACCCGTCCCCTCCTCTTCCAGTCCAGAACCCGTCCCCTCCTCTTCCAGTCCAGAACCCGTCCCCTCCTCTACCAGCCCAGAACCCGTCCCCTCCTCTACCAGCCCAGAACCCGTCCCCTCCTCTACCAGCCCAGAACCCGTCCCCTCCTCTACCAGTCCAGAACCCGTCCCGTCCTCTACCAGTCCAGAACCCGTCCCCTCCTCTTCCAGTCCAGAACCCGTCCCCTCCTCTTCCAGTCCAGAACCCGTCCCCTCCTCTACCAGCCCAGAACCCGTCCCCTCCTCTACCAGCCCAGAACCCGTCCCCTCCTCTACCAGACCAGAACCCGTCCCCTCCTCTACCAGTCCAGAACCCGTCCCCTCCTCTACCAGACCAGAACCCGTCCCCTCCTCTTCCAGACCAGAACCCGTCCCCTCCTCTTCCAGACCAGAACCCGTCCCCTCCTCTACCAGTCCAGAACCCGTCCCCTCCTCTACCAGACCAGAACCCGTCCCCTCCTCTACCAGTCCAGAACCCGTCCCCTCCTCTTCCAGTCCAGAACCCGTCCCCTCCTCTTCCAGTCCAGAACCCGTCCCCTCCTCTACCAGACCAGAACCCGTCCCCTCCTCTACCAGCCCAGAACCCGTCCCCTCCTCTACCAGTCCAGAA
The DNA here is from genome assembly GCA_006937955.1 of Pachypanchax playfairii. Lineage (NCBI taxonomy): Eukaryota > Metazoa > Chordata > Actinopteri > Cyprinodontiformes > Aplocheilidae > Pachypanchax > Pachypanchax playfairii. Next base: position 1,586,567 of record SSNP01000115.1, on the reverse strand, counting down.
CCCGTCCCCTCCTCTTCAAGACCAGAACCTGTCCCCTCCTCTTCCAGTCCAGAACCCGTCCCCTCCTCTAACAGACCAGAACCCGTCCCCTCCTCTTCAAGACCCGTCCCCTCCTCTTCCAGTCCAGAACCCGTCCCCTCCTCTAACAGTCCAGAACCCGTCCCCTCCTCTTCCAGTCCAGAACCCATCCTGCTTTAGAACTCGTCCATGTGGTTCTATCAGCTGTTGCTCTGTGGAGTCTGAACTCTGTTGTTTGTTTTACAGTAAAATCCACAAAACAACAAACTGTCCAGGACCCAATTAATAATAATAATAATAATATATTGTATTTGTTGGGCTTGTTTCTGGACACAATAAAACAGTTCAAACCAGTGAACATGGAGTCAGTCAGGTACGGAGGGACCAGACTGGATTCTATGATGCATGATGGGGAACCAGTGGAGCTGCAACAGGTGTGATGATGCAAGCAGCAGAGTTTTGGACCAGGTCTAGTTTATGAGGGCAATCGAACGAGAACAGCAATTAACTCACCTGTGATGTCATACACGGATTACTGTTGTCTGCAGGTAAGACACTGACTGTAAGTACTTCAGACATGTTGGAGGTTCTCTGAAGTGACTCTGGATTGAAACAGGAAGTTCTGATGACGTTCTGCAGTTTGTCAGTTTTAATATAATCAGGACCAGTTTTATCTGAAACCACGTCATGAAAACACGCTGGTTACAACAAGTTTATTCAGTTTGAGTCTAGAAGAAATAAAACACAGTTAATATTTCTAAAACTTTTATCTAGTTCACAAATGAAAAATTAGCAAAATAATCTGAGCAAATGGAATAAAAGTTAAAGATCAAATAGTTTAAAACAGCTGTTTACATCTGATTGTCCCGTCGTGTTATTGCTGACTGTCACATGTTTCCTTCTTGCTGCTTGGACACATTATTAAAAATAAATTCTTTCCTGGATCTTGTTCCTAACAGAGTAAATCAAACTGGAATCATTTAGAAAAGAGAAAACACAGTAGAGGGTCTGAGCACCCACATGATGGGGACCTGGTCTCAGGTGACCAGGTCTCAGGTGACCAGGTCTCAGGTGACCAGGTGAGGGGTCAGAACCTTGAAACATATTTAACTGTTTGGGTTTAAAACATCAGAGATCTTGAAGAAGAATATCAGCATGTTATGTCACATGACACTAATCTACTTGTGTGAAAGAACATTTTTTATCACAGTTTGATGAAAGAAAATAAACTAAAAGGTTTTTCTATTTAAACTGGAACAAACTGTCATGCGTGTGTTTAAAGCTCAACAACAAAACTAAAGCAGAATATTTACATCCAACACGCCACTTTGTTTACAGGAAATACAGAAACTGAGCCAGGATCTTTGAACATGTAAACAGGAAATAAGAAACCGTGTAAAAATAGCAGACCTGTACAGGTAGTTCAGATCTGAGGAGACATTTCTTTACATCAGTGTTTAATT
>SSNP01000115.1:1569801-1572301 GCA_006937955.1 Pachypanchax playfairii | reverse complement strand
ACAAGGTCCAGAAAGTCTGAAGAAGTCTTTATCAAGACTTCACAAGTAACAGAACTGGATCCAAACTTCACACAGAACTTTGAATCCAGAACAAAAACCTGCAGAACATCCTGAAGGTTCTGGTTCTGACTTTCACACAGCTTTGGATTCTCTACCAACATCTCGTCACGGTTCCTCTTGGGTCCAAACAGCCTCGTCTTCTGGGCCGGACACAGGATCTGGTTCTGGAGGTGCTGTGATCCTTTTCATCTCACGGTTACCGTCACCTGGATGACCGAGAAGCTTCAGCGAGCTGAACGTGTATCAGAACATTATGGTCTGTGTCAAACTGCAGTGGAAAAACATCCAGCAGATAATCTGAGCTCATCTCAGGTGGTTCAGAACCGGACCGCTCCCACCAGGATCTGGTCCGACGGCGGCACTAACTGAACAGTTTCCTTCCGAGCGGCGCTCACGCCTCACTAACAGCTGCTGATGCTCGACGTGGATGGAATAAATCTCTGAGCGTTTTCCAAACCGAATCCAGAACTCTGGACCCGGTTCTACAAGCTGTAGCAGTCTGGTGGAGAGAAAAGATCCAGAAGAAATAAATGAAAGAAATTCTTCAGATGTTTAAACTTTGATCTTCTTTTCAAATTCATCCAGTTTTATTTGTCCAACATGACGATGTTCCTCTGAGTGAATCATCTGAAACATGGAAACGAGCTTCGTTTGATTTCTCGTCTCAGATGAACTTCCTGTTGTTTAAACATCAAATCTTCTTCTTCTCTTATAGAAACACAGTCGAGTCTGAAAAGCCTGATAAGAAATTCATGTGCTCTCAGCTGATTATCGCCAATTAACATGAGCAGCTTCACGCGGCACGTCGGCACCAACTGGAATCTGTCAGATTATTAACGAACTGCACGAGATGTTCCTCACGTCCCACCAGGAGCTGAAACCAACAGCTGTTTCTATTATTGTTCATCAGAACCTTTACGGACTCATCAGAATTTAGTTTATTCTTTCATGTGCTAAAATGTAACTGAACCAGAACTAAAACCAACAATATGATAATAGAACAAAATAAAATGAACCAGTCCAGTTTAATCCCCCGACCCGGTCCAGTTAAAACTGAAGACCCGGTCCAGTTTAATCCCCCGACCCGGTCCAGTTTAAACTGAAGACCCGGTCCAGTTTAATCCCCCGACCCGGTCCAGTTAAAACTCCCGACCCAGTCCAGTTTAATCCCCCGACCCGGTCCAATTTAATCCCCCGACCCGGTCCAGTTTAATCCCCCGACCCGGTCCAGTTTAAACTGAAGACCCGGTCCAGTTTAAACTCCTGACCCGGTTTGTTGATCAGTACCTGTTTGTTGGTTGTTAAATAGTTCCAGATGTTTCACTGTCTGTGTGTTTTAGTTAAACTGATTTAAATGATCCACCAGAACCGGATGGTGTTTCTTACAGCTGACGACGCGTCTTGAAATATTCAAACGAAGAATCTTCAGTTTGTTTTTGGTTAAAATCACCTTCAGTGTCTTTCTGAATTATTAATCTGTTAAAATTAGCAGCTCAATTAACTGCTATTCAGACAAAATTATCCATGAAAATGAAAAAAAGTTTCCTGAAGATAATTAAAAAATGGAACTTTGTGAGATTAAATGCAGCTGGAGATTCCCGGTGAAGCTGCTTCGCCTGAAGGCAACATTTTTATTGCCTTTTGTTTTTGTGTAATAAATATAAAATTCACTGTTTTCATGTTGATGAAGAAACTTGGATAATTTTAATATGGAAACAAAAAACTGCAGCAACATTTACAAAAGAGTCGAGTTTGTTTCTTTGATCCAGAATCAGATTAACATCCAACATTTAATCTGAATCTGAGTGGTTTGTTTCCAGGTTAAATTTAAACATCTAACGATCCGTTGGAGTGTCGGTTTGTACATGACGTGATAGAGGTCTCAAACCACCGGGTTGAATTCCTGTTGGGTTTTGAAAGGTGCGACATCCAGCCGAATGGAGTTTAACTCGGGCCGTGTTCATGTTTAATGATGATCAATATTTCACAGCACCGTTTCTGCTGCCTGTTCTTTAGTCTCGGTAACTGACCCGAGGTCAGCGTCTCCAGAAGACAATTAAACCTGTTTAACCTGCAGACGAGTCAAACACAGGTTAAAAAAAGAAACAATATTGAGAAGAAGAACCAGAGCTGGTAATAAGCTCAAGGTTGGAATTCCTTTCATTGCATTTCTAATGAAAAGTCCTGATTCAAGGACGCTGCTTTGTACGCAGGCTGCAGTTCAACCTGAAGGCAACCACGCACACCCTTTCAAAACAAAAGCTTTTGTCTATAAAGAAATCCGTTTCAGGCTTTTAACTCTTTTTCCCAGAAGGTCTGAGAACTTTTAATCTTGTTACAACCTGAAACTAGAAAGTTTTAGTTCTCCAACTGGAAATGAAAAAAAAAAAATCTGACAGGAAGTTGAATCTCCTCCTGCGTCAGGTAACGTTCATCCACC
>SSNP01000115.1:1536396-1551846 GCA_006937955.1 Pachypanchax playfairii | reverse complement strand
GACAAGCTGAACTGACAAGATACTGGATGACACATGAGGAGAACAGGAAGTACAGACATAACCAAAATAAAAGCAAAACAGGAAACTAATTCATGACAAAATAAAAGCTGAACCTAGAGACTGGGGATAAATCAAAACACTAGATACACATAGAAACATGAGGAACAAGGTGAAAACACAACTTCACAAAATCTCAATAATAAATAAACAAACAAAAACCCCAGAACCTGACACCAGAATCAGTCAGAATATTTCTAAAATATGTTCAGAGTAACTGGATTTGTTTTATAACTATGGTACATGATGATAAATATTTTTTTCTTCTTTGTAAACATTGTGTCTGGTTCGGTTCGGTTCTGTTATGTGTCCAGTTTATCTGATTCTGCTGTTATGACCACATTTCCCCTTGTTGGAAGGATTATTCTATTCTATTCTATTCTATTCTATTCATCTTGGCTCGTTTTCCACCCGGGTCATTCTAAGTCACTCCGGGTCACTCCGAGTCACTCCAAGTCACTCCGGGTCACTTTGACTCACTCCGGGTCACTCCGAATCAATCTGGGTCACTCCAAGTCACCCCAAGTCACTCCGGGTCACTCCAGGTCACTCTGGGTCCCTCCGAGTCACCCCAAGTCACTCCGAGTCACTCTGGGTCATTCCGAGTCACTCTGGGTCACTCCAGGTCACGCCGAGTCACTCCGGGTCACTCCGGGTCACTCCAGGTCACTCCGAGTCTCCCCAAGTCACTCCGAGTCACTCTGGGTCACTCCAGGTCACTCTGGGTCACTCCGAGTCACCCCAAGTCACTCCGAGTCACTCCAGGTCACTCCGAGTCACCCCAAGTCACTCCGAGTCACTCTGGGTCATTCCGAGTCACTCTGGGTCACTCCAGGTCACGCCGAGTCACTCTGTGTCACTCCGAGTCCCTTCATGTAAAACACATTCATACAGACCAGATCTTCCATAAAGGACAAACTGATTTATTTTGCAGATATAATCACTTCAGAAACACGAGGAATCTGAAGAGTTTGATGTTAAAATACTGAGACGTGTTGGAAAGTCTTCCTGCTTGTGTGTCTGACGAGATCCGGTTTTGATTTACTGATAAACTCAAAGCAGGACTCGATGTTGGTGTAAGAACACTGTGACTGGGAGATGCTTTCAGTTTGAGGTTATTATATATTAACTACAAGGACTTATTGCAGTAAATCCTCCTTTATGAAGGTTTTTATTGAATCTGTGGTAGAACAGCGTAAATCCAGATGCAGGATCACCGTGGAGCACCACAATGTGGCGCCGGGAAAATCTATTATTCAAACAGGGTCTGAGTAATTATCCTACACTCATTGATATTAATGTGGTACTGAAAATAATGGAAACACCTGACAGAACCACACAGAACAAAGTGATCCGTTAATGCAACAGTTCTGGAAATCAGTTTCAGAACAAATTCTTTTAGTTCTACTAAAACCCAGAAAAGAAAATCCTTCAGATCCGATTTCAGATGTTCCAACAACAAGAACCCAAGAGAGACCATCAGTCAAACTCTGGGTTACAGGTCCGGGTTGGGGTTCTGGGTTACAGGTCCGGGTTGTGGTTCTGGGTTATAGATCCGGGTTGTGGTTCTGGGTTACAGGTCNGGAGGTCCAAACAGCACACCTTTACACCATGTACCTTAGCGTGTTGTCGGTCTTGCAGGGACAGTATTTGTCACAGATGAATCCGTACAGGCCGGCAGGACAGAAGCGGTCCTGGCAGCTCGGGCCCTTGAAGCCCTCGTTACACAGACAGGCCCCGTTGGTGTGGTAACACTTGGCCCCGTTCTGACAGTCACACTTGTTGGCACACTGCGGTCCATATGTACCAACCGGGCATTCGTCCTGACACCTGGATCAGCATAAAAACAAGAACAAAGTTATTACAGGATCAGAAACCACATCTTTCTGTTAAAGGAAAACACTTCCAAAATAAAAGCAGCTGAAGTACCGATGTTGTTTGTTTTATTCTCTCAAACATCCAGGAATCTATGTTCAACATTCTAAAGAAGTTCTGACCCGGATGTCAGGTTGGCGAGGTTGTAATGTTGGACCCAGGTGCAGTGAGTGAGGGGAAAGACAACTGAACGAGATTTCAGAACAACAGATGATTTTAATAAAGAAGTAAAAAGCTGACGTGGCAGCAAAATAAACTTACATGAGATGAAAACCGATGAACGAGTCCAGAGACGAGAAACAACAAAAGTAATCCAGTGGGGGGGGGGACCATAATCCAAATGAGGTGATAGGAGACTGAGACTGAGACTGAGAACTGAGACTGAGACTGAGACTGAGACTGAGACTGAGACTGAGACTGAGACTAGGACTAGGACCAAGAACAAACCAACAACAGAGTGACAAAAACTGGCTGCTTAAATAATCAACAACTAATTACAGAAACAAGAAACACCTGAACGGAGAAACACTAGACTGAAGAGACAAGCTGAACTGACAAGATACTGGATGACACATGAGGAGAACAGGAAGTACAGACATAACCAAAATAAAAGCAAAACAGGAAACTAATTCATGACAAAATAAAAGCTGAACCTAGAGGCTGGGGATAAATCAAAACACTAGATACACATAGAAACATGAGGAACAAGGTGAAAACACAACTTCACAAAATCTCAATAATAAATAAACAAACAAAAACCCCAGAACCTGACACCAGAATCAGTCAGAATATTTCTAAAATATGTTCAGAGTAACTGGATTTGTTTTATAACTATGGTACATGATGATAAATATTTTTTTCTTCTTTGTAAACATTGTGTCTGGTTCGGTTCGGTTCTGTTATGTGTCCAGTTTATCTGATTCTGCTGTTATGACCACATTTCCCCTTGTTGGAAGGATTATTCTATTCTATTCTATTCTATTCATCTTGGCTCGTTTTCCACCCGGGTCATTCTAAGTCACTCCGGGTCACTCCGAGTCACTCCAAGTCACTCCGGGTCACTTTGACTCACTCCGGGTCACTCCGAATCAATCTGGGTCACTCCAAGTCACTCCGAGTCACCCCAAGTCACTCCGGGTCACTCCAGGTCACTCTGGGTCACTCCGAGTCACCCCAAGTCACTCCGAGTCACTCTGGGTCATTCCGAGTCACTCTGGGTCACTCCAGGTCACGCCGAGTCACTCCGGGTCACTCCAGGTCACTCTGGGTCACTCCGAGTCACCCCAAGTCACTCCGAGTCACTCCAGGTCACTCTGGGTCACTCCGAGTCACCCCAAGTCACTCCGAGTCACTCTGGGTCATTCCGAGTCACTCCAGGTCACGCCGAGTCACTCTGTGTCACTCCGAGTCCCTTCATGTAAAACACATTCATACAGACCAGATCTTCCATAAAGGACAAACTGATTTATTTTGCAGATATAATCACTTCAGAAACACGAGGAATCTGAAGAGTTTGATGTTAAAATACTGAGACGTGTTGGAAAGTCTTCCTGCTTGTGTGTCTGACGAGATCCGGTTTTGATTTACTGATAAACTCAAAGCAGGACTCGATGTTGGTGTAAGAACACTGTGACTGGGAGATGCTTTCAGTTTGAGGTTATTATATATTAACTACANNGGACTTATTGCAGTAAATCCTCCTTTATGAAGGTTTTTATTGAATCTGTGGTAGAACAGCGTAAATCCAGATGCAGGATCACCGTGGAGCACCACAATGTGGCGCCGGGAAAATCTATTATTCAAACAGGGTCTGAGTAATTATCCTACACTCATTGATATTAATGTGGTACTGAAAATAATGGAAACACCTGACAGAACCACACAGAACAAAGTGATCCGTTAATGCAACAGTTCTGGAAATCAGTTTCAGAACAAATTCTTTTAGTTCTACTAAAACCCAGAAAAGAAAATCCTTCAGATCCGATTTCAGATGTTCCAACAACAAGAACCCAAGAGAGACCATCAGTCAAACTCTGGGTTACAGGTCCGGGTTGGGGTTCTGGGTTACAGGTCCGGGTTGTGGTTCTGGGTTATAGATCCGGGTTGTGGTTCTGGGTTACAGGTCTTACAGGTTCGGGTTCTGGTTCTGTGTTACAGGTCCGGGTTCTGGTTCTGAGTTACAGGTCCGGGTTGTGGTTCTGGGTTACAGGTCCAGGTTCTGGTTCTGAGTTACAGGTCCGGGTTGTGGTTCTGGGTTACAGGTCCGGGTTGTGGTTCTGGGTTACAGGTCCGGGTTGTGGTTCTGGGTTACAGGTCCAGGTTCTGGTTCTGAGTTACAGGTCTTGCAGGTCTCGTATGGATCTTTACAAGAACAAGTGAAGAATAAAAAGTGTTGAAACCGGGTCGAGGACAAAGTTCTGATTGATTCTTCGCACGTTCACGAGTTGAAACATTAAGAAACAGACAAATCACTCAATTAAAAAGACTCGTGAGGATTTCTGTTTAGTGTCACGTTGAAATCCTGCCGACTTCCTCGGGACTCTTATCTGGGATAATTCCATTAGAACGTGGTCGAAGAGGAAGAGACTCAATCTGGAAATTATTCCATGAAGGATAATTCACCTGTCTGGTGCCGGAATGAATGAATGAATGGATGGATGGAGGTAATTTGGCTCAATTGAGAATAACGATGGGGGGGGGGGGTTGACCGGAGGACGGTGGGCTCGGCTGACAGATGGAGTCGAGGGAGGAAATAAAACAGAACATTCAGGTTCAGCTCGGTCCATTTGGGATCGAGTTGGAAAACCTGTTCACATCAGGTTCTGGTTCTGGATCCATGTAAACAGAAATCTCTGGATTTTTCAGCTCGTCTGAGAGGAAACAAACTGTTCCAGGATCTCTAAGTTGGTTCTCTAGCAGAACCCTGAACTAACAGCTGGTTTCAGGTGATTTCTGTCCTGCAGGAAGACAGATTACAAACCTGAAGACAAACTGAAACACTAATCTGGATTTCTCACAGCTGAGGAGTTGAAAAGCTGCAATTTAAAATTAAAAAAACTTGTGCGATGAGAAATAAATAAAAATAATAAAATATCTGCAAAAAATGAATAATTGAATGAATAAAAATTCCAGCTGCTTTTTCATGAGGATAAAAGTCTAATCTGGATTCCTGTAAAACTGAGTGTTTACGGCAAAGTGAGATCAGATTCTGGATCCAAGTTGGGACTTCCTTCATGTTGGATCCAGCTGGACTGTGTGAGTTCTGAATGAAGTTCTCTGGATCCCTGCTGGGTTTAAACAGGTCTACTGACATGATGATCCCACATAAACACCAGCAGGTGATGATAAAACAGACGCGTCCTGAACAGCATGTAGAACATCAAGCAGTAGAATTCATTTAGTCCTTTAAATTATAATATTTATCTCTCTGCAGTGAATTCAGCTCATTTTTACGTCTAAATAAACTCATTTATCTGATAAAACCAGGAAAAAAAAACACCATCTGATTCCAGATGTTTTGTACCTCTCTCCAATGTATCCAGCTGTGCACTGACACTGACCGCTGATGTGGTCGCACAGGCCTCCATTACGACACGTGCACTCCTGGGAGCAGTTGATACCAAACCATCCAAACGGGCACGGCTGTGCACACACTGGACCCTGAGGTCAAGGGTCACATCAAACAGGTGAGTTAGACAGGACTCACCTGAGTTTATCACCAGAGAATTCAACAGCATCACCTGGCATTCACTAACAAACTGCTTGTGTATGTGCGCGTGTGTTTGTGTGTCTGCATGTGCATGTATGTGTGAGTGCATGTGCCTGTGTGGGCTTGCATGCACGATTGTTTGTGTGCATGTATGCCTAGACGTACATGTGTGCCTGCGCGTGCATGTGTGTTTGTGTGCCTCCACATGCATGTGCCTTCATGTGCGTGTGTGTGTGTGTGTGTGTGTGTGTGTGGTACCATCCATCCAGGGAGGCAGGAACACGCTCCGGTGACGTGGTGACACGTTCCTCCGTTCTGACAGGGGCAGCGCTGCTCACACAGAGGTCCATGTTTCCCTGGAGGACACGGTTCTTCACACCTGCAGGACACAAACACAAACATGTGGAACAAAGTAAAACTGTAGATCTGTGAAACAGGTTAACCAGAAAAGTTTTTTACTGAAACAAAAAACAAAAAAGAATAAAAACATGTTTTAGAACCTCTTTCAGTTTGATTAACAGCCAGAGTTTCATTTCCCTCCATTCCATATTGACTGAGACCTTCAAAGAGTTGCTCATTAAAGTGAAACATGAACGCAGGTTGTGACTTTCCTTCATCACACAAAACATCTGATCATATTTCAAAAATTAAAATCCCTCAGAAGGACCTGCACCATTTTACCTGTATGACAGCATGTAGTTACCTTTGGCTGCTGACTGTCAGCTGCTTGGCACTTTATACAACATATTCTACCAGATCTGATGGGTGGGGCTAGGAGGTCTGGTGGGTGGGGCTAGGAAGTCTGATGGGTGGAGCTAGGAAGTCTGATGGGTGGAGCTAGGAGGTATGATAGGTGGAGCTAGGATATCTGATGGGTGGAGTTAAGATGTCTGATGGGCGGAGCTAGGAGATCTGATGGGTGGAGGAGGTCTACAGGTTGAAGGAGACGTTCTGAAGTGTTTTTCAGATCTTCAGGTCGTTTTTTGTATCTCTGAATCTTGTTGAGGGATTTACTCACAGCACGCCGGTGAACCCCGGTGCACAGACACACTCTCCGGTCTGATGGTGGCAGGTGGCGCCGTTCAGGCACTGACACTCCTGCTGGCAGTCTTTGCCGTAGAAGTTTGCATCACAGTGCTCCTCACAGCGCCAGCCCTGGTACCCATCGGTGCAGACGCAGGCGCCCGTTATCGGGTTGCATTTGGCACCGTTGCGACACTGACAGCGGTTGCTGCAGTGCGGACCCCAGAAGTCGCTCTCACAACCTAAAACAGAGAGAAGAAAGAACATGTGATCGAGATTCATCTGAAAGACACATAAAACAAGTCATGTGACCTTTTTGATGTCATTAAAAATTAGAATTGATTCTTATATTACATTATAATAAAGTATTATTTTATAATAAAATGATACAAATAATTTTACTTTTATTTTATTATAAAAAGATTTAAATTTAATGGTTTAAACAACATTTAATTAGGAATTTATATAACATTTTATTTTGTTGTTTTTCCTTTTTTTTCTACATTCAATCTTGATTAATTTGTTGATTCACTTATGTGTTTTCTCATTTTATATCAGATTTAATAACATAATAAATCTGTTGTTTGTCCTGGATTATTTATTCTAATAAACACGACGCTGCAGCTTTGTGACACTAAGATGAATCAGATTTGACAAACGGTTGTTTTTCTGTTTGACACGCTGAAGCTGCAGATTTTCTGAACATTTAACACACAATTTCACTGTGTTTCTTTATGTTACACTGACACCGAGATCAATAAATAAATCCATCATGTACATCATGTCGAAGTTATTCTAAAACAAACAAACATCTTTTGTTTTCTTGGATGTAAAACTGTTCAAATTACATCACCTTATATTTCACAGATGTTGACAGAAGGAATTAGTGTGTTGAAGGTACCTGATATAAAGTTGTGACCCCCCCCCCCGGCCGAGCTGCTTCTTGTTCTCTGTGACTTTTGCTTCCAACGTGACGTGAAAGCATTTTTCTAAAACTTGTTTGAGTATTCTCAGCACATTTCATCCAGATGTTGAAGAGGACAAATGGCTTTTAGAGCTTCTGCTCAGAAGGACGGACACTCGTATTTTGCATTCATGTTTGAATTAGCAGTTTCTTGACATCCGCGTCTGGATCTTTAAGCAGACTGGAGGATTCTGCAGAATAATTTAGAGGAGATAAGTGTGACCTCTAATGCTGCAGCTCAGGCTGAGAAGTCTGGTGTGATTCTGAATAAAATCTTTGATTGTGCGTCTTCATCGCGGCTAAAATGAGGAGCTGAACAAGGTGACTGTCACCTCCCCTCCTGAGATGAAAAGCAGGTTGTTTTAATTTACCCTGAAAGCATCAGGAGGCTTTAAGCGAAGTGCTTCGTCCTCTCTGTAACACATTTCCAGCATTTAAACTTCCGCCTGAGTTTATAGCATCATTCTGCAGTAAAAGTCTGCAGGGCAGAGGGATGTTCACAGCTTCACTGGGCTTTAAAAGGATCCTTTGGATCATTAAACTGCATCTAAACAAACTCTCATGCAGCGTTACTGTTTCTGCATCAGGTTTTTCCAGAAGCTTGATATGAACACAAGCGTCATGCTGTAACAGATTGACTGTGCAGAGGTGAGAAGATTGAAACTTTTATCAATCCTCACAGCAGACACATGAATCCACACACAGGACGTGTTCTGGAGGATTTACCTTTCCAGATCTGACTTCAGCTTAGAGAACGAAGTGCAACACTTTCCCTTTAGATTCACTTTCATGTGAAGTGTTTGTTGGAGATAGATGCAGCTGAACGTACTGGATGTGTGCTGAGATAACAGCTCAGGAGAAAACAGCCTCCATCCTGCAGCAGCGTCGACCTGCAGCAGGATGGAGGCTGGAATGTTTCCTCTGCATCTGTTAATTATCCCGTATGCTAGTTCGCTGCTTATTCTGGGATATTTTTCAGAAGAAATCTTTGTTCTGAGCTGCTTCTCGTCTTTACTCATTCCAATGGACCAAATTCACAGAAATACACAATAAGTTGAAGGATTGTGGGTATAATCCAGGACCTGGAGACATTAGATGGAAAACTAATGGAATGGAAAAACATATTATTGTATTTTATCTTAGAAAAGAACGTCGAGCACTTCTTTGTTTGATGTATGATTATGAGTTGAAAGTGAAGTGAAGAAAAGCAGCACAAACTCTGAATGAAGGGTCATTTGTTAAAAGAAAAACCCTGGAAACGGCGCTGCAACCAGCTGGAGGATAAATGTGTCAAGTTATTCTTTTCCCCAGTCGCATGTGGGACTTTCTCAGATATTATAGTGTTGAATGTTTCATCAGAACCACAGTGGACAGAACTATGAGCAGACTAAGCATAAATCTGATCAGCAGGTCCCACCTCTGAAACATTCTCTCATTTACTTCCTTCAATCCACCGTTTCTCTCCTTCTTCTGTGTTTCTCACTCAGAGAAGAAGCTCTTATTTCCTTTAACTAGTGAGCCAGCACAGTCAAATCCTTTATCCTCTCACAGCCTCAATTATTCAGCAGCAAAGAGTCCAAATCAAGTGACTAATGACTTTGATCAAGAGTAGCTCGCTGGCACCAAGAAGAACTTTCTGCACTAAATTAAGAGCTGCATAATATACTTTGGCAAAGGCGAAGTCTTGCAGGAATATTTCTGAATTTGTCTACAGTGCACTTTGCCAACAACAAACTCAGAGATTACTGAAGAGAACCACACCTGGATAACACCTCCCCTGAATCAGAACCAGCCCCTGTGGTGGTCTGGGTGTGAAACAACACATTTGTTCTAATTGATGGAGGTTAGGAAGATAAAATCTGGTGACGGAACCAGAACACAGTTCCAATGTTCCTGCAGTCGGGTCCTTAAACACAACATCAAACTCAGTTGGTTAGAAAACCCGACGCACCACAGAGTGATCTTCATCGTTAAAGAGGCCATTTCATACAAATTTCAGGACTTTGTGGTTATTTCTTAAGTATTAACCAGTAACATGAAACATTTTATATCTAAAAAACATCAGGAAACACTGATTAACAGACCTTTTAATCTGTCTGCGTGAAGATTCGTCAGCAGCTCGTTCATATTCATTATTTGAATTTGCTGGACTCTGATTGGCTAACAAACTAGCCTATGAGAGCAAAGTATACTGTTTCCTGCCCCGCTGTGCATGGTAACGTCAGACGTTCTCTCTTCCTGTTTGCTACGTCTTATGCTAACAGCTTTTAGCTAGCAGCATGCTAGGTGTGGTTTAAACTGCAGGAGCTGATGAATACTAATGAACAAAGGAGTTGTGATGAAACAGATACAGGCTGCTCAGACTTGGGAGAACTTGGAGAATTCCCAGAGTCCTCTGTTCCTGATGGGGGCGGGGTCATTACCTGAAGGGTTTAAAGGGACCCGTTATTGGTTTTACTGTTTAAATGACGATAGACCAGCAGCTAATACAGGTCATTGAACCTCCGACTCATGAACATCAGATCCATGTTTAAGACGCTTTATTTAGAATTTGATTTGATCATGAGAAACTGATCATCAGGTCCAAAGATAAACAACACCGAAAGTTAGTAAAGGATTAAAAATAGCAACCTGATGGCTCTATGATTTTATTACTGCAGTTCTCCACAATAAGAGAATCAGATAACTGAAGTAACGCAGACACAGACTGGAATTCAACACCGTCTGGTTCGGTGCAGCGAGACAAACGTTTCCTTCCTGATGCAACAAGTTGAAGAGTTCATTGTTATATTGATGATGGTGTTTTTATGTTCGCAGAATTTGATCAAATCTGATCAAAAATTTTGTATCTGTCACATGTTCTGCAGATGTTTCCTTTTATCTACTTTATTTACTACATTTTTTTATTTTTAAACTGCTGCAGCTGTTTATTTATTAAATTAAATAGTCTGATCTGCTCTGAAATAAAAGAGTCAGAAATGTTAAAATTATCCAATATTATAAAAAATTTAAATTCATAGGAGAACTGTGCAGCAAGACGAACATTTCATGAAGTTGTTTCTTCGACTTTAACAGGTTGTATTGTTTTATAGGCCTATAAAGTCTTACAGGTAATGTGCACGTACTGTGCATGACGAATTAATGTCAAGATTAAATAATTTCATGCACCTGCTTTAAATGTACTTTTATTGTTCTTTTAGCAATAAAGAAATAATATGATCATTTGAAATAAAGGATGCAGGTGAAAAGGGTTTTAAATGAAGCTGAAAGTCAGAGACCCAAAAACGTTTCACAGCTGAGAAACAAAATGTTAAAGAGGCCCGTCCATTAAAAACAGATATAAAATGTTTCATATTACAGGTTAATACTTAAGAAATAACCACAAAGTCATGAAATGGACTCTTTAAAGTAGAAAACAATAGCCTGGTTTACTTTTGGAAATAAAATCACCCACTTCTGAGGTCCAAGAAAAGTTTCCATTTATCAGAATTCAATAGATTTTACACTTAAATATTCTGTTTAAATGTGATTTAAATGCCAGTGTGCCCTCAGAAAACACAGTTTAGCTGCAGGTTCTAAACCGTCTGGTTGTGGACCGTCTGAGTTGAGATCAACAAACACATTCAGCAGATAAACGTCTTCGATTGAACAGAAATCAGCTGCTGAATTCACTTCTGTTTGGATTATCCAGTCTGATAAACTCACAGGGTGAATAAAAACAAACGGAGACAGAAACTCTGCTGAAAGATCTAATCTGTGTTGTGATGATAAAAGTGTTCCCAGCACAGCTGATGATGGAAGAGCAGTCGGATTGGACGGGAACGAGCTGGGAATTCCCTGAAGAGGGATTCTGCTGAGTGTGTGTGTGTCAAGTGATGATGTGTGAAGCAGCAGCTGTCCGACTGTGTCACGTGATGATGTATGAAGCGGCAGCTGTCCGACTGTGTCACGTGATGATGTATGAAGCGGCAGCTGCCCGACTGTGTCACGTGATGATGTGTGAAGCAGCAGCTGTCCGACTGTGTCACGTGATGATGTGTGAAGCGGCAGCTGTCCGACTGTGTCACGTGATGATGTGTGAAGCAGCAGCTGTCCGACTGTGTCACGTGATGATGTATGAAGCAGCAGCTGTCCGACTGTGTCACGTGATGATGTGTGAAGCAGCAGCTGCCCGACTGTGTCACGTGATGATGTGTGAAGCAGCAGCTGTCCGACTGTGTCACGTGATGATGTGTGAAGCGGCAGCTGTCCGACTGTGTCACGTGATGATGTGTGAAGCAGCAGCTGTCCGACTGTGTCACGTGATGATGTATGAAGCAGCAGCTGTCCGACTGTGTCACGTGATGATGTATGAAGCAGCAGCTGTCCGACTGTGTCACGTGATGATGTATGAAGCAGCAGCTGTCCGACTGTGTCACGTGATGATGTGTGAAGCAGCAGCTGCACTCATTCATCTTAGCTGAAGACGTCCCGTGAGCCACAGCTTTCTTTATGTTTATAAGGAAACACCTGGAGAAATTACAAACGTATGGATGAACAAAAAAATGATGAAGCACAAAACTGGAAATCTTTATCGTTGGTTCTGACTGAATAACTTGACAGATGAAACCAGCTGGTTCTGGATCCTCTTGGACTGAACATGTTGGTATCGTGTCTGAATGAAGTCCTGCTGCTACAACACACCTGCACCGTCCAGGTTTCTGCACATTTATCATGTTTAAACTCTGATCAGCTGACAGACCGACTCAAAATATAAATCAAGCTCTGTCCAAACGTTTGTCCTCTCTGGTTTCATGTCCAAACGTTCGCCCTCTCTGGTTTCATGTCCAAACGTTCGCCCTCTCTGGTTTCATGTCCAAACGTTCGTCCTCTCTGGTTTCATGTCCAAACGTTCGTCCTCTCTGGTTTCATGTCCAAACGTTCGTCCTCTCTGGTTTCATGTCCAAACGTTCGCCCTCTCTGGTTTCATGTCCAAACGTTCGCCCTCTCTGGTTTCATGTCCAAACGTTCGTCCTCTCTGGTTTCATGTCCAAACGTTCGCCCTCTCTGGTTTCATGTCCAAACAGTTTTTTAAGAGTTAAATGAAGGAGAGAAACACTAACTCAGCTTCCACCGTATAGGACGGAGGCGAGTCAGAGAACCATCATTGTGGGACTTGAAGAGATGCTCATATAAAATCCACTGCAGATCATTTGAAACTCACAGTTTGACTTCAGTGTGATTCATTCCTCCTAAACAAAAGCTGCTGTAGAGAAATTAAAACACTCCAACTTAAAAAACAACCTTTTGTTGCTTTAATATTAAAGAGTCCATTTCATACAAATTTCTGGACTTTGTGTTTATTTCTTAAGTATTAACCAGTAATATGAAACATTTTATATCTAAAAAACATCAGGAAACACTGATTAACAGACCTTCCAATCTGTCTGCGTGAAGATTCGTCAGGTCTCGAGCAGCAGCTCGTTCATATTCATTATTCCAATTTGCTGGACTCTGATTGGCTAACAAACTAGCCTATGAGAACAAGGTATACTGTTTCCTGCCCCGCTACACATGGTAACGTCAGAAGTAGTCTCTTCCTGTCTTATGCTAACAGCTTTTAGCCAGAAGCATGCTAGGCGTTATGCTAACAGCTTTTAGCCAGCAGCATGCTAGGTGTTATGCTAACAGCTTTTAGCCAGCAGCATGCTAGGCGTTATGCTAACAGCTTTTAGCCAACAACATGCTAGGCGTTATGCTAACAGCTTTTAGCCAGCAGCATGTTAGGCGTTATGCTAACAGCTTTTAGCCAGCAGCATGCTAGGCGTTATGCTAACAGCTTTTAGCCAGCAGCATGCTAGGTGTTATGCTAACAGCTTTTAGCCAGCAGCATGCTAGGCGTTATGCTACAGCTTTTAGCCAGCAACATGCTAGGCGTGGTTTCAACTGCAGGAGCTGATGAATACTAACGAACAAAGGAGTTGTGATGAAACAGGTACAGGCCGTTAGAACTCAGGAGAACTCAGGTTTTATCACCACCTGCGTAGTTTGAGAGATTAAAACTGAAAGAGAAGTTGTTGACCTGTTTTCATCCACTATGAAGGTAAGAACACCTGTGGAGCTAAAATATTCAACAGAAACCTCAGAAAAAAACTGTTTTTAATGGAAGGGGGTCTTTAAATAAGACAAATCTGTGGAAATTTATAGAATGAAATGTTAGTTTAGAACTAAGGACGGGTTCTGTAAGACACATGGAACAAGCTATGAATTAATTTAAATAAATGAACCTTGTTGAACTTTTTTCCTGTCTTTCTTTATTTGGAGGAGCTTTTTTGGGTTTTCTCTTAAATTCATCATCTTAAAACACAAGCAGGCAACATTTAACATAAAAACCAGATTATTTTATGGAACTTTGTCAGCTGACTAGTGAATAAATCCATTAAGCTTTAGAAAAATCTCCATCTACTTCCATAAAGTTATTTAAAAATGAGCACAGATAAAGTGCAGTTTCAGATTTTTTTCCCCCGTCACTGTTGCTATCACCTATTGTCCGTGTGTCCTTGTGCATTCACATGAATCTCTTTCTTTGTGGCCCTTGCTTTTATTACAATAAACTGCTTAAAATAAACAAAGAGATGTAATTTGGCATGTGTTGTTGTTTATCAGAGGTTTTAATTCTCATCTTTTAACATGTAAGAGTAAAACATTGTAAATCTACCCTCCAGGAGAAAATACATTTAAAACTAAAACACATGGACGTCTACGTTTNGCAGCTGTCCGACTGTGTCACGTGATGATGTGTGAAGCAGCAGCTGTCCGACTGTGTCACGTGATGATGTGTGAAGCGGCAGCTGTCCGACTGTGTCACGTGATGATGTGTGAAGCGGCAGCTGCCCGACTGTGTCACGTGATGATGTATGAAGCAGCAGCTGCCCGACTGTGTCACGTGATGATGTGTGAAGCAGCAGCTGTCCGACTGTGTCACGTGATGATGTGTGAAGCTTCAGCTGTCCGACTGTGTCACGTGATGATGTGTGAAGCGGCAGCTGTCCGACTGTGTCACGTGATGATGTGTGAAGCAGCAGCTGTCCGACTGTGTCACGTGATGATGTGTGAAGCAGCAGCTGCCCGACTGTGTCACGTGATGATGTGTGAAGCGGCAGCTGTCCGACTGTGTCACGTGATGATGTGTGAAGCGGCAGCTGTCCGACTGTGTCACGTGATGATGTGTGAAGCAGCAGCTGCCCGACTGTGTCACGTGATGATGTATGAAGCAGCAGCTGCCCGACTGTGTCACGTGATGATGTATGAAGCAGCAGCTGTCCGACTGTGTCACGTGATGATGTGTGAAGCAGCAGCTGCCCGACTGTGTCACGTGATGATGTGTGAAGCGGCAGCTGCCCGACTGTGTCACGTGATGATGTATGAAGCAGCAGCTGTCCGACTGTGTCACGTGATGATGTGTGAAGCAGCAGCTGCACTCATTCATCTTAGCTGAAGACGTCCCGTGAGCCACAGCTTTCTTTATGTTTATAAGGAAACACCTGGAGAAATTACAAACGTATGGATGAACAAAAAAATGATGAAGCACAAAACTGGAAATCTTTATCGTTGGTTCTGACTGAATAACTTGACAGATGAAACCAGCTGGTTCTGGATCCTCTTGGACTGAACATGTTGGTATCGTGTCTGAATGAAGTCCTGCTGCTACAACACACCTGCACCGTCCAGGTTTCTGCACATTTATCATGTTTAAACTCTGATCAGCTGACAGACCGACTCAAAATATAAATCAAGCTCTGTCCAAACGTTTGTCCTCTCTGGTTTCATGTCCAAACGTTCG
>SSNP01000115.1:1510722-1520722 GCA_006937955.1 Pachypanchax playfairii | reverse complement strand
CTGATCTCACGCCCAGCTGGTGTCCAGTCCTAAGTGTTGGTAAATAGATGTTATGTAATGATGTCATGTTTCTCAGATGGAGAATAAGATATTAGACCAAAGTGTGTGTGTTACATATCAGCCATCAACCTGCCTGATTGATAAAGATCAGATCAAAGATCATTAGGTTCAGATCCAACTCACATTCTCTGAGTATCAGGTAGAAGATGCTGAAGCACCTGAGCAGGTAAAATCATTTATAAATCTAACATTCCCTTGTCTTAGAGCTGTTAATAGCATGTAGAATGGAACATATATGTGAATATGATGACGTGATCATGACGGATCCACAGAGTTTATTTACACGCTCACGTTCTCCAACAGCTTTAAACTGTTCATTCAGAATAAAAACTTCCCTCTCATGTAACGAGACGACTGCTGGATTCTTGAGATAATGTTAGTGTTGCTCCGATATAAACTTCTGTCTGTCCAGCATATTTTATCAGAAAGATAAAAATCCCTGACAGTTTCAGATTTTATTAAGAACTCCAGAGACAAGGTTCTGTAATCCTCAAGGAGAGCTGGTTAATCTTTAAAGAGGAAACTGATCCTTTTATCCTGAACACAAACCGTTACACGCAGGAATTCATCAGCAAAAACTACCAGAAGATTAACTGATATCAAATTAAATAATCGCTACTTAATTCCAGCTTTTGTCTTTGCTTGCTGAAGCAGATCCAGATGACCCTGAATGTCCTGATCTACTGCTGCAGAGGCGTTAAAGCTTAGAGACGTGAGACAGCAGGAGGACACCTGGCATCTGTCTGTCTGTAGGGACACGCCTGGTGCTCCTCCATCCGGGACCCGGTGCTCCTCCATACAGGAACCGGTGCTCCTCCATCCAGGACCCGGTGCTCCTCCATCCGGGACCTGGACTCTATGTTATAATAGCTCTATGTTCTGCGAGCATGCAGCGGTGTGCAGATGTTTCCACATGGTGGAAATGTCTTATAAAAAATATATTTAAAAAAAATCTAGAAAAATACCAAAATTACTGAGTGAATGTTTTTGTTTCAGAGTTTTAATGAAACAGTTCATGTCTGCTGTGTTGAAGTGATGGAAAGTGTTCTAAAGATGAAGGTAAGGACCGAGGTCAGCTGATGTCTGATGAGGTCTGAGAAGACCAAGCTGTCGGGTTCAAAGGTCAGACAGGCAACAGCATTCAGAAGAAATTCAGACTGAGAGAGAATAAGAATGAAAAAGGAGAAAAATTATGAAGGAATAAAATGAAAATTCTCAAGTAACAAAATAAGAGAATCAACAACGTGACAAACTCTCCTACTAAAACTCATGAAATCTAAAAGATCTGACGTGGGAACATGAACCTCTCAGGTCCGACTGTCTGCCACCACAATGTGTGCAGACAGACAGACAGACAGACAGACAGACAGACAGACAGACAGACAGGCAGGCAGGCAGACAGGCAGACAGACAGACAGACAGACAGACAGGCAGGCAGGCAGGCAGGCAGGCAGGCAGGCAGACAGGCAGACAGACAGACAGGCAGGCAGGCAGGCAGGCAGGCAGGCAGGCAGGCAGGCAGGCAGGCAGGCAGGCAGGCAGGCAGACAGACAGACAGACAGACAGACAGACAGACAGACAGACAGACAGACAGACAGACAGACAGACAGACAGGTATTCCTATAATAATCAGGATCTTGTCATAATGATATAATAACCTGATGATACAAGATGGTTCTTNGTATTCCTATAATAATCAGGATCTTGTCATAATGATATAATAACCTGATGATACAAGATGGTTCTTAATGATTCTACTGGATCCAGAACCACGTCAACCCAGAGCCAGTAAAAGAGAGAGAGACAGAATCTACCAGAACCAATCAGCCGTCCTCGTCCTGCTGCAGGGAAACCTTCAATTAGCTCAGGTTGAACAAATCAGCCAACAACAGGCCTGTCTCAGACTGTTAGCGTTAGAGACCCATGCAAGCAGTTTCTTTGTGTTAACTATAAAGAATTACTGTTCAGTATTGAAGAGATTCATCCAACTGGAGCAAGAAGCTTCATAAACCTGCAGCATCACATAATAGAGCCAAAGGTTATCTGTCCGAGTCCTGAGGGAGAATCTAATATAGTTGTTTACAAGCTAATGTTGAATGAAGCCCCCCCCCTCCCCCCCCTCCCTCCCTCCCCGCCCTGAGGGAAACCCATTCCCCTCCACTGTTCAGGGACAAAGCCGCAGCCCGTACACTCGACTATGTGGGCTGGATAATTGATTCCTTTAGCTGGATGAAGATGTGAAGCCTGAAAACAGAGACGCGTCCATGTTGACACAGATTCTGTCTCCGTCCCGAGGGACAGAATCTGACCTCTCTATGGGTTTTATCTTTTTACACAGCAACTCATTTATATCCAATAAGATTTAGATTTGTATTATTTTTATGATGTCAGCTGTTCTTTATACTTAACCTCTGAAACAGGAAGGAGAGATCTGATCAGACCCATCATCATCCACAGAGGTGGTGACGTGCACGTACCTGGGTGTTCACCTGAGCAACACGTTAGACTGACAGATCAACACTGATGATAATGAGCAGAACCAGCACGGAGAAGGAGGCGGAGTCAGAGAGAGACAGAAGGTCACCGGACGAGCCGCTGAGCCAAATTCTACTAGTTTGTAGTGAGTCATGTTAAAGCTGAAGGAGCAGGTTTCCTCCATCATGAGGCGTTTTACACGTGCAGCAGCTGAACATCTGCTGAACATCTGTCACCTCATCTGTTCAGTCTGATAGTCGGATGCTAGAAGTGTCTGTCTTTGATGAAAAGGAGCTTCAAACAACATTAACTGTAGAAAACGTTTAGCATTTAGTCCTGCAGTTGGGATTACTGCTGAACATCTGCTGAACATCTGCTGAACATCTGCTGATGATCTGATTAATATTTTTCACCTACGCTGGATAAACGACCTCTTTTACTTAAATAAAAGCAGAATGAGACAACTTCCTGTCATCTCTGCAACACGTCCACAGAATGCAGCTCAGCTCTTCACATGTTCGTCTCCATGTGAACAAACCGTGAGCCGCAGCTTGTTCAGCGTCAGCTTGTTCAGCGTCAGCCTCTTTTCTACCTCCCTCTGCAGTCTACACAGATTTAAAAGCCCTCTGAGGTTAAACGTTGACTAGAAATGGATTTGTAACTGATCCAGATTGATCCGGGTTTGACAGCTTCTCCAGCGCTGTCTGTACAGTTAACTACCTGAGTGACGAGATAACAGCCGCAGCTGAACCGCAGAAAGATACTCTGCAATTTTAACAAGCCTGGATACTCTGTGTGCGTCAGGTGGAAAAAAGGTTGAAAATAAAGCAGCTGACAGTAAAATGGCCCGTCATGGAGGCATGATGCCAAACGTGTTCTTTTGTTGAGGGAACGTCCTGAAAAATCTCCCGTCTGACCATCAATAAGGTTTCTTTATGTAAACAGTGTGTATTTCCTGAATATGTAAAAATTCCTCCTCGTGAGAGGAAAGTGTGCAGATAGTCTTAAAACTGATCATCTATGTTATCCTGTAAAATCAGAGCATCAACTCAGAGCTCAGTGAACAAAGTGTTTATAGATTTAATCTCTCAGATGTTGCAGCTCCTGATTATGTTTCAACTCGCTCACACAAGCTGTATGAATGTTGAGTTATTGTCCCTGCTGCTCTCTTTAAGACCTCTCAGCCACTGGATCAGCATCAGGACCAGGCAGACCGCATCCAGCTGGGCTAACATATCACTGACATGCACAGCATACATGCACTCAGCCTGTGATTTATTACAGACCAATAAACCATTAGCTACATTACTGATGAACACACTGATCGTATCATGCAGCTTCTCTGAATCACATTCTAACCTCCAACATGATGAACATATCTCAACCCAGATCCTGAAGGAGTGACGGACACTTACGGACACACAAGTCTCCACTTTCGAAGAAGCCGGGGCAGCACTGCGAGCGTCGCCTGTACATGGTCCTCACACCTCGCCTGTAGGCCGTCTTATAGCTGATCCTGCACATGACATGAACACTGATGGTCAACAGCTTGTCATCACGTAACAAACCTGTCCACACGGTCACGTCCCTCCCGTCTAAAGCTTCTTCTTTTTCTGTGATCACCGTGCTGGCGTCCACTGATGGAGGCGAACCCCTCCACAGAGCGCCGCCGCTGATGGAGGCGAACCCCTCCATACAGCGCCGCCGCTGATGGAGGCGAACCCCTCCGCAGAGCGCCGCTGATGGAGGCGAACCCCTCCGCACAGCGCCGCTGATGGAGGCGAACCCCTCCGCACAGCGCCGCTGATGGAGGCGAACCCCTCCGCACAGCGCCGCTGATGGAGGCGAACCCCTCCACAGAGCGCCGCTGATGGAGGCGTACCCCTCCACAGAGCGCCGCCGCTGATGGAGGCGTACCCCTCCACACAGCGCCGCCGCTGATGGAGGCGAACCCCTCCACAGAGCGCCGCTGATGGAGGCGAACCCCTCCACACAGCGCCGCTGATGGAGGCGAACCCCTCCACACAGCGCCGCTGATGGAGGCGAACCCCTCCACAGAGCGCCGCTGATGGAGGCGAACCCCTCCACACAGCGCCGCTGATGGAGGCGAACCCCTCCACAGAGCGCCGCTGATGGAGGCGAACCCCTCCACAGAGCGCCGCTGATGGAGGCGAACCCCTCCACACAGCGCCGCTGATGGAGGCGAACCCCTCCACAGAGCGCCGCTGATGGAGGCGAACCCCTCCACACAGCGCCGCTGATGGAGGCGAACCCCTCCGCAGAGCGCCGCTGATGGAGGCGAACCCCTCCGCAGAGCGCCGCCGCTGATGGAGGCGAACCCCTCCACACAGCGCCGCTGATGGAGGCGAACCCCTCCACAGAGCGCCGCTGATGGAGGCGAACCCCTCCACACAGCGCCGCTGATGGAGGCGAACCCCTCCGCAGAGCGCCGCTGATGGAGGCGAACCCCTCCGCAGAGCGCCGCCGCTGATGGAGGCGAACCCCTCCGCAGAGCGCCTCTGATGGAGGCGAACCCCTCCACAGAGCGCCTCTGATGGAGGCGAACCCCTCCACAGAGCGCCGCTGATGGAGGCGAACCCCTCCACACAGCGCCGCTGATGGAGGCGAACCCCTCCACACAGCGCCGCTGATGGAGGCGAACCCCTCCGCAGAGCGCCGCCGCTGATGGAGGCGAACCCCTCCGCAGAGCGCCTCTGATGGAGGCGAACCCCTCCACAGAGCGCCTCTGATGGAGGCGAACCCCTCCGCAGAGCGCCTCTGATGGAGGCGAACCGCTCCGCAGAGCGCCGCCGCTGATGGAGGCAAACCCCTCCGCAGAGCGCCTCTGATGGAGGCGAACCCCTCCACAGAGCGCCTCTGATGGAGGCGAACCCCTCCGCAGAGCGCCTCTGATGGAGGCGAACCCCTCCGCAGAGCGCCGCCGCTGATGGAGGCGAACCCCTCCATACAGCGCCGCCGCTGATGGAGGCGAACCCCTCCATACAGCGCCGCCGCTGATGGAGGCGAACCCCTCCACAGAGCGCCTCTGATGGAGGCGAACCCCTCCACACAGCGCCGCTGATGGAGGCGAACCCCTCCACACAGCGCCGCTGATGGAGGCGAACCCCTCCACAGAGCGCCGCTGATGGAGGCGAACCCCTCCACACAGCGCCGCTGATGGAGGCGAACCCCTCCACAGAGCGCCGCTGATGGAGGCGAACCCCTCCGCACAGCGCCGCTGATGGAGGCGAACCCCTCCATACAGCGCCGCCGCTGATGGAGGCGAACCCCTCCACACAGCGCCGCTGATGGAGGCGAACCCCTCCACACAGCGCCGCTGATGGAGGCGAACCCCTCCACAGAGCGCCGCTGATGGAGGCGAACCCCTCCACACAGCGCCGCCGCTGATGGAGGCGAACCCCTCCATACAGCGCCGCCGCTGATGGAGGCGAACCCCTCCGCACAGCGCCGCTGATGGAGGCGAACCCCTCCGCAGAGCGCCGCTGATGGAGGCGAACCCCTCCGCAGAGCGCCTCTGATGGAGGCGAACCCCTCCACAGAGCGCCGCTGATGGAGGCGAACCCCTCCACAGAGCGCTGATATCGGATCATTCACACGCTGCCAGTAAGAAAAAGTTCAAGCTTTTCCTGCGACTTCGGATCAGCTGCTGGTTTCAAGTTTCCAGATTAATTAAGAGCTCCAATTAAATGAGTTTTGGTTCCAACTTCTGAGAAACTGAGATGCAGAGAACAAAATCCAACCAGGTCTTAAACAGAACCGCTACCTGGCCTCAGATAACAGGGTTCTAGAAGAACACTGAACTCTCCAAACATCTGAACCAGCAACAGAACTTTCTCCCACTCGTTGAAGGACACGTGTTTCTCCTCATAAACATCACTGTTTTATTATATTTTAACTCCTAGTGAACGTTGGCATGACAAGAACTGTTAATGACATCATCATGTAAACAGACTTATTGTCCATAAGCAGGATATAAATAACTCAGAACCACGACGTGCGACACGAGCCGCCGGTTTCATCCTGGTTCGTTTCATTAACATGCTGCATGTTCTTTAATCAGATGTACTTTTATCAAAAATGTCAGAAGAACTGGTTCAACTTTTCACTCGGGTTATAAAACAGGCTCTTAAATGCATTAAGTATTAAATTAGAAGTTAATTGTTAATGGACATTTCTACCAGCTGTTTGAAAGGCAGCAGAACCTCAATAACATCAGAACATTAAAGCTTTTAAACCTGACGGTACCATAAAAAACTCTGAGAAAGAAACTTCAGCTGAAAGTTTCACACAGGTCATCAGAAGGGATCCGGTCTTTATCTGCTTCTGGAACAGTGTAAGGAACCTTCAAGTTCAGGAGACAGGACCAGGAACAGTCCAACAAGAACCCAGAAACCAATCCAAAACCACAAGATCACCAGATCAACAGCCTGTAAAGGACCAGAAGGAGGACAGCAGGTGGAGTCGGGTCCAAAGGTAAACCACATCTCACACAGACATGAACCAAACACTCAACCAGTAAACCAAGAAACACAAAGAAAACAAACCAAACAGGAAGAAGCTCTGAAGACTCTGAAGGTTCTGGTTCTGGTTCTTTTATATTTGATCAGCATCAGTGTCTCTTCAGTGAAGCTCACAACTATTATTGGTTCTTTGGCGGTTCCTCCGGTTCCGTGTGTTCATACCTGTGTCTCGTGCACTTGAACCAGTTGAGGATGTCGGTGCAGCGGGTGTAGTAGATCTGATCAAACGGATGAGCGTAAGACTCCTGAACAGTCACGGCGTAACTACAGAGAAGAAGAATTACAGATTAACTAGATGAAAAGTTTCAAACCTGAAAACATTAAATTCATCTTTCCCTGAGATGAAACAGATCTAAACACCTCGTTACCATCTCAGACTGAGTGGAAGGACCTCTCTCTCTCTCTGGTGTGACCTGATTCTACCTTCATGACACACACACACACCTGTCAGCTCCTTCTCACAGTGTTTCACTGACTGAATGAAGTCCAACCTTGATCAGAAGTGAAAACTGTAATAATCATCAGAGCTCATATCCATTTGCAGAGTTCCTATCGATCACAGCAGCTGCACTGGCTCTCATCAGAAATGGCACCGTGCCTTTTCCCTGGCATGGCACTAAGTGGTCGACCACATCGCAACCGCTCAGAATTTACAGCCTCCATGTGTCCCCGCAGTAAACCTTTTCCCTTTTGCATCTGATTATTGGCAAAGCCCTCAGCCTTGATTTGTGGCAGGAAGTCCATTAGTTCACTGCAGCATTTCTGAGCAGAGACTGAAGTGTGAAAACCGACCTCTCCCAGTGGCTGCACACGTTCGGGTCATCTGGGTTGAGGGGCACCACCAGAGACATAAAACTGGACAGAAGGAGCACCAGCAGAGAGACGGGTGAAACCCTGAAGACCCTCATTATCCTCCTCCTCCTCCTCCTCCCGCCGTCCTGCAGGACACAGAGAGAAAAGATGGATGATGGATGGATGGATGGATGGATGGATGGATGGATGGATGGATGGATGGATGGATGGATGGATGGATGGATATTTATATTTTATAATTATCTTTTGTTGTTTGAAGTTGCTACATAAATAAAAATGACCTGATGATTTTAATTTAAACAAGTTGTATAAAATGTTTCTTCTTCTTTTTATTCGAGGATGTAAATTGATGTTGGATGAAAACAGTAATTACAGTCGTTTATACGAGCGACCCAGAAGGAACCGTAAAGCAGAATGAATAGAAGGGACTGGAGAAGTGACAGGCTGCAATTCTGACAAGATCAGAATACAAAAAGCTCCAGTAAGAGTAAAACAGCTGTTTGGTAAATGCAGATATTTCCTCAGACAGGAATAATACGGATGCACGAGGCCGTGACACTTATGGAGGAGCAGCAGGAGAAAAAAAGGGCAGAAACTCTAAAATCTGTTCGTACTTTATGCAAAATAAAGTGTTAGAGCAGCAGCTGAGCTTCTGCTGAACACAAACAATTTAACTTCAAGTAAAATCCCTCCACAAACATTTAGTGTGACTGTAAACGCAGCAGCAGGAAATCGTCTCTCTTCTCTTCAAACTGATGAATCTCAAAAGCAACAAACTGCCTGTAACATGATTTCAGCTTCACGCTGGATGTCGAAGGTCATTTCAGGAAACGTAAACATTAAACAAAACCACAACTACCAGCTTTTCTTTTTCCTTTCATGTCTGAACGACGAGGACGCCGACACACCGAACGTCTGGACGCAAACATCCAAAGTGTTTTTCATTTTGGGAGATTTTGGCTGACATCAACCAGGTGACGTTAGATAAACTCTGAGTGACAGCCGACGCTTCCCGCCCACGCTGACCTGCAGAGCGGGGACATCTGATGATTATTTGTGGACACCTGCTTGGCTGTCATCATTAGGTGTAATGTGAGCGAGACCAGCAGGGAGACAAGGACGTCTTCTAGACAGGTGAGATGCAGGTGAGGCAGCCAATCAGCTTCCACATGATGAAACAACAATGAGTTTCAATCCTGTTTCCATAAACGTCCGAACGCCATGAGAATAATAACCTCAACTCTTCACTCAATATGACACAAAACTCAGAAAGAAACTGAGAAATTTAAAGCAAGTTTTGAAAAAGTTGGGAGAGTGACATGTTTACCTCAGAGTTGCATCAGCTGTTGAGGAGACGACACTCAGAGAGGTGAAGGTTTGGAAAGCGACTGCTGATCTTTCAACAGAGAAACAGTTTAATATTCTTTATTTCTACTTGATTCCAAGTTTCCTAAAAACACAAACAAGATTTGAGGTGAAAATATAAATAAAGCAGAACTTTAAAAATTCTATAAACCAAAAACGAGAGCTGCAAAGTTCTGATCCGTTCAGGATCGATCTGATACACTGATCACTCTACACACATCACTTTTATATTAAATGTTGAAAACATAGAAACGTTCCAGCTGGACAAACAGAAAGGAACCAGAACAAAAGTTTAAATCCTCCAGAACCAGGACATGGACCGGGCCCGTCAGTATGCACAGAACCTCACAACCACCAAACACATCCTACAGATGAAAGCAGCTGACCTGAAACGAGAGGAAGGATGAAGATCTGCACCGGCAGGAACCTCAGAAGATCTGCTCCAGCAGGAACCTCAGAAGATCTGCACCGGCAGGAACCTCAGAAGATCTGCACCGGCAGGAACCTCAGAAGATCTGCACCTCAGAAGATCTGCACCGGTAGGAACCTCAGAAGATCTGCTCCAGCAGGAACCTCAGAAGATCTGCACCGGCAGGAACCTCAGAAGATCTGCACCGGCAGGAACCTCAGAAGATCTGCTCCAGCAGGAACCTCAGAAGATCTGCTCCGGCAGGAACCTCAGAAGATCTGCTCCGGCAGGAACCTCAGAAGATCTGCTCCGGCAGGAACCTCAGAAGATCTGCTCC
>SSNP01000115.1:1477040-1508292 GCA_006937955.1 Pachypanchax playfairii | reverse complement strand
CACACACACACACACACACACACACACACACACACACACACACACACACACACACACACACACACACACACACACACACACACACACTTACACACACCCACACACACACACACACACACTTACACACACACACACACACACACACACACACACACACACCCAAGGTTCAGTTTAATTAAAGTGGTATACAGTAAAGTTTGTTCAGTCGTTTATGAGTTCAGAACACAAGACGAGCTCCTGCAGAGCATCGATGTGATCGAACATCTTCGTCAGCACGCTGCAGCTCTTCATCACACCGGAGCTGAGCGTCGGTCACAGGGGAACGTCCAGGTCAATGAAGTCACATAGTAAAAGTCTGCAGCAGAACATTCAGTCACCAGTAACAGAACAGTGTGGTTCTGTGCTGTCTGATGTAACCCTAACCCGATGTGGTCAGTCTGCTTGTGTTATCACAATGTGTAGTCAGGTGACTGATGACCTTTGACCTTGTGGCAGCTTGTTTTAGAGTGAAAGTTGTCTTAATGATACACATCAATCCAAAGGGTCACAAGAGTCACTGGCACAAACATTTACTCTGATTACCTGGTTTTAATCTTTTTAAATGTAATTATTGTGAATTAACAGAAGTTTTCATTTATAAAGTGTGAGATCACAGACACACCACCAGGTCGACCACCAGCTCAGAGTCTTTATCAATTAATGCATTAAATCACAAGGATTACTTAGATGAGATTTCAATCATTTGAAATTTGTTCCTGTAATTGATTTAAAAATTTAAAACTGAGTGTGAGGTGAGCGTGATCACAGTGTGAGGTGAGCGTGATCACAGTGTGAGGTGAGAGTGATCACAGTGTGAGCTGAGAGTGATCACAGTGTGAGCTGAGAGTGATCACAGTGTGAGGTGAGCGTGATCACAGTGTGAGGTGAGCGTGATCACAGTGTGAGCTGAGAGTGATCACAGTGTGAGCTGAGAGTGATCACAGTGTGAAGTGAGCGTGATCACAGTGTGAGCTGAGAGTGATCACAGTGTGAGGTGAGCGTGATCACAGTGTGAGGTGAGCGTGATCACAGTGTGAGGTGAGAGTGATCACAGTGTGAGGTGAGCGTGATCACAGTGTGAGCTGAGAGTGATCACAGTGTGAGGTGAGCGTGATCACAGTGTGAGCTGAGAGTGATCACAGTGTGAGCTGAGAGTGATCACAGTGTGAGGTGAGTGTGATCAGTGTGAGGTGAGCGTGATCACAGTGTGAGCTGAGAGTGATCACAGTGTGAGCTGAGAGTGATCACAGTGTGAGGTGAGCGTGATCACAGTGTGAGGTGAGCGTGATCACAGTGTGAGCTGAGAGTGATCACAGTGTGAGGTGAGCGTGATCACAGTGTGAGGTGAGCGTGATCACAGTGTGAGCTGAGAGTGATCACAGTGTGAGCTGAGAGTGATCACAGTGTGAGGTGAGCGTGATCACAGTGTGAGCTGAGAGTGATCACAGTGTGAGGTGAGCGTGATCACAGTGTGAGGTGAGCGTGATCACAGTGTGAGCTGAGAGTGATCACAGTGTGAGGTGAGCGTGATCACAGTGTGAGCTGAGAGTGATCACAGTGTGAGGTGAGAGTGATCACAGTGTGAGGTGAGCGTGATCACAGTGTGAGGTGAGCGTGATCACAGTGTGAGCTGAGAGTGATCACAGTGTGAGGTGAGCGTGATCACAGTGTGAGCTGAGAGTGATCACAGTGTGAGCTGAGAGTGATCACAGTGTGAGCTGAGAGTGATCACAGTGTGAGATGAGCGTGATCACAGTGTGAGGTGAGCGTGATCACAGTGTGAGCTGAGAGTGATCACAGTGTGAGCTGAGAGTGATCACAGTGTGAGGTGAGTGTGATCAGTGTGAGGTGAGCGTGATCACAGTGTGAGCTGAGAGTGATCACAGTGTGAGGTGAGTGTGATCAGTGTGAGGTGAGTGTGATCAGTGTGAGGTGAGCGTGATCACAGTGTGAGCTGAGAGTGATCACAGTGTGAGCTGAGAGTGATCACAGTGTGAGCTGAGAGTGATCCTAACAGTCATGAGATGTTCAGACACAGAAAATCCTGTTTAACAGACAATAACAGTATTTTATTGATTTTCTGTCTGTGTGAGTTTCTGCTTATGAAGAGCAGCTTCAGCTGAAGAAGGATTTAGTTTTATTTCTCAGTGAATCGGTACAGTTGATCTTTTACACAGAATCCTCTCCAAATTCATGTAGATTCTCTAAAACATTTAGACTCAAAATCCCTGAAACCAAAAGAAAAAACTGTCAAAGTCCAAAGAAAGAACTGGAGAACCACTTTAAAGGGTTACAGGAAAACTAGACTGCTGAGAAGGAAAAGGAGATGAATCAGAAACCAATCACAGCTTTATTCAGACATCATGTGACTTTTAAATACCAGCTTTTTTTAAAAAGTCGAGAGGTGAGTTCTTTTTTCTAAAACAGTATGTAATGAGCACACATGGACTGATAAACCACCATGATGTTGTTACCTGCTGACCTCATCAGCTTTTCTCCCCTCCGTGTCTTTAAGAGCTCAGCTCAGTTGGCGATGCACCAAACTGTGAAATCACCCTAATCCGCCCACTCGCTCTTCATCCCACCTGATCAATGACCACCTACTAACGCAGTGGAGCTGAAGATGGAGGGATGGTATTGATGGTCATGGAGCAGGTCAATAAATGGATTCCTTCAGTCCCCTCTATCTTTAAGACACGCTGCCTTTATTGATCAGGAGGTTTTGCATTTTACTGCAAATGGTTTTCAAATATTAGCTCTTATTAAAGTTGCTAAGCAGGCTGCACAACAGCCAGGAAATCTCCACAGGCCACATAAACTACAAGATGAGAAGTTTCTCCAAAGCCCCTGCTGAATCTATAATGAGCTTAACAGACAAGTGTGGTCATCTTCTGCATCAACAAATGCAAAGAGCAGGAGGGGTTTTTATTAATTATCTGCAGTGACCTCGTTTACTTCCCTCTGCAATTAATACTACAAAGCAGCTTTTGTCTCATGAGTCTCCTCCAAATGAGCAGGTTCAAACGGAGGAGAACTTTCAAACAGCACAACAAATAAAAGTCAATGACAGATCGTTTACTGCATAATAATTATTGTACCGTGAGACGAGGAGACATTTGGTTCAGTGAACGACGGCTGCATCCGATAATGAGACTTCTTCAGCACAAAGACGTCGAGGATTGGAAGGAAACTCGAACTCTAAACAACATTATTCTGAAAAGTTTCTGAGAGGAAACAGGAACGACCCAGATATGAAAAAAAGAATTTCTTTCTGTGTGAAAAATGCCAGAATGTTCCGACTCTCTGGTAAAGCTGGTATCACCTGAGGAGCACTGTGATGTCATCAGGTGTCACCTGGCTAACAGAACAGCTGAACCCGTTTAACTTCTTCTGACTCTTTGGGTCCAACAGCTGCATAAAGACCAGAACAAGCAGGTCTGAAGACCTGAGTCTTCATCAGAGTCATCTTCACTGTCATGAAGAACATGACCCGGTTCAGTTGGGTCTGGTTTCACAGTTACCTACAAGAAATGTTCTGACCCGTCCTGATGACCCTGTACTGTCAGTCTGTCTGATTGAAGGTTCAGCTCAGTGTCATCCCATCCTGGTCCTCCTGCGTCTCACAGACAGTCCCCGTCTTCTTCTTCTTTTACACACCGTAAATGTAAACAACTTGCACACGGTGTTGAAAAGCAAGATGTCCCTCCTGGAATCAGGGACAATGCAGTAAAAGCTTTTTAAGAAGAAGACGGAGCAAAGAGAGCGCTGAGAAAGCACATCTGGCCTGCAGGATGGAGAGTCACTGAAAAGCATCTGACATCCATGTAAACATGTTACACAACACGCTCCAGACTCACAAACCACCACAACATCCATTCTGTCGCCGCAGCTGTTTGAGTGTTAGCTGTTAGCTCACAAACCATCTGAATCCCGGATCATTCACCCTCTGCCTGGAAGATGGAACCGCATCAGCTGTTTGTCCTTTTCCAGGAGGACGACAGACATTTGGAAAATCATAGAAAAATACATCTCTGTGCTGTTTTCATCAAACTGCAGACTTTATCATGACTCATCAGTTCTCTGTAGGTTCCATTCTACACATTTTATTCTCCAGTACAGAAGAAGTCAGCAGGTGTTCAGTCAAACCCAACGTGTCCTGCAGGTCTCCTCCAGGTACACTCTTATTTCCTCTGAGAGGTTGAAGGTATTTAATAAATCTGTTATAATCTGCAGAGGTGAGACTTCCATGGAACGGCTTGTTGTTTATCAGCTGACGTCTCACATCACAGGAACGTACCTGCTCCTTCAGGTCGGAACTTTAAACATCTAAATAAAGTTTTCTGTAAATCAGAACTAATCAAAACTTCAGAGCAACAATAGAGTCTCATGGACGTGAAACTCTCACACTCGACCTGCACGTCGTGAGCTCACAATGAAACATGATTACCACCTGGAAACACCTGGTTCTCAGTGACATTCAGAGAAAAACCGTCCCGCCTCTGCAGCTTTCAGACACTTATTATGTCAAACATTAAGAATCAGCAGGTGCATTACACAGAAATTAAGACACAAAGTGCCGCCGGCGGGAGGGAAGCTGCTTTCAGCTGAACTAGTAAAGAAACTTCTCTCTGATTCTTTAAGCTGGTTTTCTTTATACACTTTCTACTGAAGCAGCAGATAAGAACACTTGACCTAAAAGCATAAAAGCTCTGCGAGTTCCAGCTCCGACTCCGGATCTATCTGCTGTGATTACAGAAATAATCCCTTCAATAACTGACCTGCTTTAACAATGTGAGCGTGCTCAGTATGATGCATCGCCAAAATGTCCAATCTCTCCCAGCATCTTGTGTTGTTAATGAATATACAAACGGGTCCACACCCTGCAGATGAGAGCGGGATCGATGTACAATACTGCATAATGAGTACAAGCTGTATAATGACTTCCTCTTTGAACCAGGCTGCGGTCTGCTGAGCAGAAACAGCTTATGTGACCCGAGTCTCATACGGAGCCTCAAACACGTCCCACTTCCCAAGACTCTCAGAACCAAAGACACTGAAGTGGACCGGCTCCATCACATCATCAGAACCTTTGCTAACAAGACGCTGAGTCCAACTGATGAAATCAGAGTCAACACACACGCCGGTCTCTTTCAGGCCTCCACGTCTGAACATGAAGACGCAGCTCAGACTTTAAAGACGTTTAGGAGCGAAGCAGCAGAGACGGAGGTGAACAAACATCTGATGTAAACCTTCCTGGTTCTGATGTCAGCCGTGTGATTCATGAGCGAACGGCGGTCCCAATCTGCCCCCCCCGTCCACCTTCCCATCGATCAGGACCCTAAACATGCTGCTGATCAGGCACAAAGAGTTCAATCAGGAAAGAATCCGACCAGAATTCTCTGGATCTGAAAATGTTTTAAATTTAGATTCAGATCAGAGACAAATAAGGTGTCAAACAGTTTCCTGCTGCAGGTTCGACCCGCCAGAACCTCTTCAGTCATCATTATACGGACATTCTGTTCTTCATAAAAGTGTTTCAATCTTTAACTTCTGGAGCTTTAATTGGTTTAATTCAGGTTGTTCATCAAAACAACAAAATAAAAGAAGTAAAATTCACTGAAGGTCCAAAGTTACATTCCAGTTCTAAACCAGTCTTACTGTACATGAAGTCCAAGATCCTGTCCTCCATCAGAAGACACTACTTAGAGAAAAGTCAGATTAATAACAGATCAGTGGACACATTAATATTTAATCATTATTAGTGTTTGATGATGAATAAATAACTAAATAAATCTGTTAATAAACTCAGTAAAACGTTCATCCTGCGTGACATTCAGAAGAATCTGGACTGAAAGCGTCTCGGAGACGTCGGAGGTTTGTTTACTGAAACAGATGAAGATGTTCTTCAGCTCAGTTTGGACCAGCGTCGGATCAGAACGAATCCTCCCAGCGAGCCGAGTCAGCTGGTGATCCGCTCAGAGGGTCAAAGGTCAGATGAGTTTCCATCTGAACGTTCTGCATGTTGGAACAGAAAATTCCTCCTTTCAGCCAAAGAAAAGCAGCTGCAGGCGGAACTTCAGATGTTTCTCTGTTTGGTCATTCTTAATCTGACGGTATTGATGATTTCCTGTTTAATCCATCCTCTGGAGGCGGAGGCTCCTCTGTGTTTATTGACCGTCAGTGAGATGAGTTTAAGCAGGAGGCTGCAGGTTGGTGGAGATGTTCTCCTGAGTGATCCGGCACACACAGGAAGGCATATCAGCACTATTTGTAAAAAGTCACACAGAGCTGTGCAGCAGACGCGCCGCCTGTCATCGGGATAAACGGGCTAATAATTGATCAGAGCAGAAATGAAGGGAGGGTTAAAGAAGAAGAAGCTCGGATGGAGGAGTTCTGTGTGTGTTTGTGTGAGTCCTGATGAGGTAAAACAAACAGCAGGTCAAGCTCAGGTGGACTGCAGGATGTCTTTAAAGGGAAATACACTTCCTGCATAATAACACTCATATCTCAGGACCTGGACTTGCAGAGTCGCTGCAGGCTTTTCAATTCTCTCTAACCTGCAGAATGCATCTGCTGCATAAAGTATTCAGCCTGAAAAGGTCCAGAAACCATCTGTCAGTTTCTGTTTCAGCCATTTCTCTGGTTTTAATGTTCAGTTCAAGAAAAATACAAATCCAGTGGGTATTTCTGTCATCTTGTTTGCATGTTGCCTGAAGCAGCTGAACCAAAGTCAAACTAATGAGTCAGCTGCTCAAATTAAAGCCAGTAAAAATACAACATCTAACAGTATAAAAGCAGAAGACCTGGTGTTAAAACCAATTATCTCCTCCTCCCATAATTAATGACTAAAACTAAGAACGACTGTAAAAACTTCCTGATGTGATCCGTTTGGTTTCAGCAGCGTCTAAACGTGCACGATTATCTGCTTTTTGTTCAACAGGAATTTAAATGAATCAGCTGAAACAGAAGTGCACGTGAACTGGATCAGGTCTAAACCCTAACCCGATCCCCTGAACCGGATCTACCTAACAGGAAGAGTCTCATGTGTACATGTTGGATTCTACTCATCGTTCAGGTCCTACGACGTACTTCATGAGTTCTAATTGGTCTGTTTCACAGTAAAGGTTCAATCTGAACTAAATCTGACTCAACTTCAGTAAAATGTAGACGTGACTTCAAACCCAGAAGGACTTTAAACCTCTGAGGATTGTCAGTCATCATTAGTATGTTGTTGCAGACCTGCTGTTCACATTAAAGTAAGAGAAAGCAGATTTATCTCAAAGTTCCTTCAGATTTTGGCTTTAGAATTCACATCAGAGCAGATGAAGGTGTTTCCAATCAGCACTTCCCTTCAGCTGAAGGTCATCTGGTGTTTTAGAAAACGACTCCAGCAGCAGGACTTTCAGGTTTAAAGGGAAAGAGAAACAGGATTTGACTGAGAACTGGATTCCAGGTGACAGACAGGAGCCTGTAAGGCGTCTCTGCAGGACCTGCAGGACCTGCAGGACCTGCAGGACCAGCGGTGATCACCTGACACTCATCATTATAAACAGCAACAGAACTGAAAGATTATTTTTATTATAATAATCTTCATCTGTAGTCTGTAGAGATTCTGTCCTTCAACATCAGAAACATAACGCTGTCTGATCTGTCAGTGTTTCTCTCCATCATGACGTTATAATCACGGTTCCAACGTCATCGTCAGACTGCGATCAGAACCAGATCATCTCCACACGTTGGGTCAGCAGCTGTCTAAACCTGAGCCGGTCCTGCTGGGCTCTGCTGGACTCGCTCTAATCCAGCATGACTCTCCGAGTCTTCCATGAGGGAATCCATCCAATCTGTTTAGTGTTAAATCCTTCTTGTCTTCAGTCCTTCAGCCTCGGCGGCTGTTCAGCGTCTCTGCTTCATCATATCACCAGAACCAGCCGTCATCATTCATCAAGAGCTCAGTTAGAATCCAGGATCTGGTGTTTGATGAACGCAGCAGGAAATAAACCGTCCAGCATCACAAGAGGACAAAACCTCCTCCCGTCACATGAAACTGGATCTGAACATTTATCATGTTCAAAACAACTACAACTAAAGGTCAACGGTCACGGTTTCACCCCCCAGAACTGAATCCAGGTCGATTCCTCCTTAAAAACAAACTCCATCTGGACCCGGAACCCGTTTCTGCTTAATCTCATTTATGTTTCTGTAAAAACTCATCTGGAATCAATCAGCTGGAGACAATCTCATCAAACAGTCCAGAAAACTCAAATCTGACCCACTTTGTTGGACTGATCAATCCCAGAGACCTCTGTGACCCCCCCCCACACACACACACACACACTGACACACACACACACTAACTCACACACTGACACACACACTGACACACACACTGACACACACACTGACACACACACACACTAACTCACACACTGACACACACACTGACACACACACACACACACACACTGACACACACACTGACACACACACACACTAACACACACACACACTAACTCACACACTGACACACACACTGACACACACACACACTAACTCACACACTGACACACACACACAATAACACACACACTGACACACACACACAGAAAGTCAAAACAACGTCTGCAGGAAGGACGTCCCTGTGACTTCAACCTGGGGTTACAGGTCCAATCCCTCCAGAACCAGAGACACTGATTCTGAATGAGGTTCTGTTGGATCATCAGGTGGAACCAGGTTCTGAATCTTGGTTCCGTTTGTGTTGGATAACAACACAGTGTGAACACGAGTCTGAGAACAAGTGCCAGCGTTCTGCTCATCAGCTGATCACAGGTATTGATCCAGATGATTAGCAGCTGAAAAGGTTCATCAGACTGGAAACGCAGCAGCTGTGGTTCCTGCTGAGGATCCTGATCTGTGACACACATTCCATCCATCAGCAGCTCATCCTGCTTCATGGTGGTTCGTACAGTCACATGAACAGAGAAACTTCCAGAATAAAACGCCACGCTGCAGCGAGATGAAGAACATCACACAGCAGCCTGCTGAACTCTCAGCAAATGGATGGAACGCGTGGCGTGATGCATGAGTCATGTGACAAACGGCCCTTTCAATCCTCACCACTTACAAACAGAAACGCTGAACTTCAGGGACAGGAACACGTGCACGTGGAGGAAACAGTTTGGAGGAACAGAGTCCACATCAGGTGTTTGAAGGTCTTTCTGACAAGCGTCTGCACAGGAAGGCAGGTGACCCACAGAAACCTGGGATCTGGGTTCAGTTCAGTACCCAGACAAAATCCTGAAGCCTGATTCATCTGAACCGTCTGTTCAATAAAAGGCTGAATATATAAGGACGAGGTTGTTAGTGAAAGCTTTGAGCTGAAATGTTTTAAAAGAACAGAAAACAGAACAGAGTTCACGTCATCGGCTGACTCAACAAGACCTTGTCCCCAGAATCCTGCAGGACTTCTGAGTTCAGCCTGTCCTGCACCGAGGATGAAAACCTTCACTAAAAAATACATCAAAATCTAAAAGGAAACCTCGGTCAGACAGGTGTAAAGTGTCTGAGTGTTGGTTCACAGCATGACTGTCAAAACCCAATTCACTTCCGGCTGAAATGCATTTAGAACCTTCAGAACCTGAACGTGTTCAAACCAAAGTAAGAACAAAGTGATCAGGTTGGTACAGAAACCTGAACAGAATCCACTGATCGCTCTGACCTTTGACCCTGTTTTCAGACCGAGCTCTTGACCCGGCGGCACCTCGTTAGAACTCATGTCATCACAGTAAAAGCTGCATCACGTGGCAACATCCGGGGAACTGTGCACCTGCTCTGTGTTCATATCACTCAACATTTAAACCCACCATCAGACATGACCTGACACCTGCAACATGCAGCCGGAACACGCGCCTCAAGATCGCCATCCAGTGGTACCAGCGCCCCGGCGTGTGTGTGGGCGCGCGCGCGCGGATGAAACCCAGTTAATTGACACTAAAATCACCGTGCAGTGAGCAGAGTGGCTGCAGTGCATGAAAGACACCACGTTCAACCTGCAGGTCCAGATCAGGTCCACTTCGGGTCCGAATCAAATAGACCTACATAAAAACAAACACGCCGAGGTGGAACCCAAAAATCCAACCTAATGAAAGTTTTCCAACAGGAAGCAACTAATTACGGCTTAATTTACTCTGACAAGTTCGACTGTCTCATGTGAAGCTGATTACATGTGTTTTACACTCGTGTTGTTTCAGGTACATGTGTTTTACACTCGTGTTGTTTCAGGTACATGTGTTTCAGGTACATGTGTTTTACACTCGTGTTGTTTCAGGTACATGTGTTTCAGGTACATGTGTTTTATACTCGTGTTGTTTCAGGTACATGTGTTTTATACTCGTGTTGTTTCAGGTACATGTGTTTCAGGTACATGTGTTTTACACTCGTGTTGTTTCAGGTACATGTGTTTTATACTCGTGTTGTTTCAGGTACATGTGTTTTATACTCGTGTTGTTTCAGGTACATGTGTTTCAGGTACATGTGTTTCAGGTACATGTGTTTTACACTCGTGTTGTTTCAGGTGCATGTGTTTCAGGTACATGTGTTTTACACTCGTGTTGTTTCAGGTGCATGTGTTTCAGGTACATGTGATGCGTTCAGTTATAAAGTCAAATGGTTGGAAACTCGCACTTCTTCTTTCATATTATTTTTCTTGCATCCCTGTTTGTTCAGTCTGTGACTGTGAATGAATAAAAATGACACATCATGCATCATCTTACCTGCAGCAGGACGGAGTCCAGAACAAACTTCATTCTTCATTCCGAATCAACCGCAGGATCCGTGTCTGGAAAATGTTCTGGGAAAAGAAGCAGGTTCTGAAGCGATAATAAAGTCCTGAACCTCCGCGGCGCGCCAACTTCAGTCTCTGAAGTCGGAGCGGCGCTGCAGCGTCTCTCCACAGAGCAGCCAAAGATCAGCGATGGAACAAGAGCACTACCCCCTCATCATCACGTGACCAAAGATCAGCGATGGAACAAGAGCACCTCTACCCCGTTTATCCATAGACATTATATAAATCACATGTAGTACATAATTCATATACATGTATATGCGTTTATCCCACACAGTGTAATCACAAAGCACATTTGACCATTTCCATTTTTATAGTTTTTTACCAGAAAGTACACGAAGCCATCAGCTAGTCCGTGTCTCTTATNAGTATCTTGTTTTATTTTTAATAAACATGTTATTTACCAGATACCAATAAAGTCAAAACGACCTAATTCACAACCTGAGACGTCACGGAGGCTTGTTTTATTCCAGGACATTTAAAGAAACCATTTTTAATGTCATTTTAAAAGCTAAAATATGTACAGAAGTTGCAATTTTAATGATATACTTAAACATAATCTAAAATATTTAATAGTTTTTAACCTATTTTGTGATCAATTAAAATGTTTTTGGAAAAACGTAGAGTTTCACGGAGCCAGTCGTGAGTTTTTGTCTTTGTCCGACAGCACTTGAACGCCAAATAAAAAAACTCTGACGTCATGACGCCGGTGCGCACAAGTTGAGCTAAACATCCTTCCGGAAGTAGGTAGAACTCGTAAATATTCTGGTCCGTGATGAAACTGCGAGTGGGAAGTGGTTGGCTCGGTTCCGATTCTTCATGATGAAAAAGACCGAGCAGATTCTACATCTGAAGAGCTCCCGAGGGCGGAAGTTTCGGGTAGTTCGGGAGCATTATGTGCGGGAGCAGGTTCCGTGCTTCAGCTCTCTGTGCCTGGCGGGCTGCACGAACAGTAAGGTCCAAAAACACAAGCACGTGACAGGCGTCATGAAGTTTGCCTCAGACCACCAGAGACCGGGTCTGGGTGAAAAACCACAACATTGAGATTGTGTGTATGTGTGTGTCTGTGGGGGGGGGGGGATATTTACTATCCTTCTGGGGACCGAAGCCCGGTCCTCATAGGTGGGACTCCCCTTTTTAGGGTTAGGGGTTAGGTTTATAGGTATGGTGTGAATAGAGTTTTAGTTAGTCTTAGGGTTAGTTATAGATCAGTAATGGTTAAGGTTAGTAAAAGGGTTTGGGTTAGGTATAAATCTAGTTACTAAAATCAATGGACGGTCCCCATAAGGATAACAAAACAGACCTGTGTGTATCTGTGTTTGTGAAGCATTTCATGTTGTTTGACTCAACAAGCTCTATCTGAGTTCAGCCATTTACATTTGGGTCACATGTCTGTTTAAG
This sequence comes from Pachypanchax playfairii, assembly GCA_006937955.1. Classification (NCBI taxonomy): domain Eukaryota; kingdom Metazoa; phylum Chordata; class Actinopteri; order Cyprinodontiformes; family Aplocheilidae; genus Pachypanchax; species Pachypanchax playfairii. The sequence continues at coordinate 1,496,012 of SSNP01000115.1, read as the reverse complement.
TCTCATCTTCTGTGATGTCCATACAGGTAAAATTCACCTGTCAGGTTTAAACACATTTCAGTGTAGAACCTTGTAAATCTTTGTTCTGGTTCTCCTTGACGTGGCGTGTTGACCTCCTGAACAGATGGGAAGCTGCTGCCTGGAGATTTGACCCACTACGTGGTGCCTGATGCAGAGGTGGTGGTCAACTTCCTGGAGATCCTGGAGTTCACCGAGCTGCAGGGTGTGGTCTTCACCCAGACGGCCTGTCAGGCACTGCAGAGTAAAGGACGCAGGTACAACCCAACTCTTCATCATCCTGTTTCTGACCAATCACAGCCTCCTCTTCATCATCCTGATTCTGACCAATCACAGCCTCCTCTTCATCATCCTGATTCTGACCAATCACAGCCTCCTCTTCATCATCCTGATTCTGACCAATCACAGCCTCCTCTTCATCATCCTGTTTCCTGATTCTGACCAATCACAGCCTCCTCTTCATCATCCTGATTCTGACCAATCACAGCCTCCTCTTCATCATCCTGTTTCCTGATTCTGACCAATCACAGCCTCCTCTTCATCATCCCGTTTCAGTGTTTCTTGTGTGTTTGCAGGTTCTACAAACGTCTGAGGAGCCTGTTGAACGACCCTCGGAACGACTGCGTTCTGTTTGCTAATGAGTTTCAGGAGTTTTCATTCTGTCCACGAGAGAAAGGCGAGAGTCATGAAAAGTGGCAGACCAGGTGAGTGTGCTCAGGTGAATCCACGGTCACGGAGGTTACAGGTTTCAGGGAGTTTGTGTCATTCAGTTGTGGTTCAGGTCCACGTGGGTCCTCACAGCAACAAGGTCCCAGGTTCAAAGCTCAGTCAGACTTACATCAAGTCTACATGTTTCAGCATGCATGTGTTTCCTCCCACACGCCAAAAACATGCATGTCTTTAGCGTGTAGGTGGAAACACATGCATGTTTGATGAACTGGCAACCCTGAATTGGTTTTCGGTGTGTGTGTGTGAACTCAACCCTGAGTCACTTCCTGTTCACATTTAAAAATAAACTAAAAAGCTTTTAAACTTTTAGCTTGTCAGTATTCGCTGCAGCTGCGTGTTGATTTGCTCTTCAAGCCTCGGCTGTCCATCAGTCCACTCTCCTGTCAGTCAATCCAGGCTGAACCCCCCCCCTTCCCCCCCGCAGAGCAACAAGCAGGTGGATTTTAAACTGACAGCTTAGACGTCAGTAAATCCACCGTGTCGCTCGAGTTCTGCAGGTTCTAGCTCATGTGTTCTCAGACTGATCGTTTAACGTCTCCTTGATGAATCCAGCTTTTCTTAAACCTGTAAAAGTCTTGTTCATCAGTCACTCGTCAGTTCTTTGTGTGTGTAGGAGTGTGTACTCTGCTGCAGTGTGGTACTACAACCACCTGGCAGGTAGGATAAACGTAGTGATGATGACGGAGGATGAAGAAGCCGTGGCTCGATTCAGCAGCCTGAACTCGGGAGTTTTTGTCGTCACCGTTCAGGTAAACGGTTTCTGTCAGACCAGGTCCCCTCATTCAGGTTTAACATTCACACTCTGCAACAAACTTTTAGAAAAGTATCAAACTTTTGGGATTTGTCATATTTTTTTGAACCAGAAAAGAGTTCTGAACAAAAATCCTTTTTATTTATTTTTCAGGATTATTTGCAGAACTTCTGGCCCGATCTGCAGGCGGCTCACGAGCTCTACGCCTCCATCTCGCTGGTGCTGCAGGCGAAGGACGCCGACAACACTCAGAGAGAGTTTTCTGAACATCTTCCTGCTGAAGTCCTGGAGGCGGGAATCAAATCTGGGCGCTACATTCAGGTATGAATCCACCTGTCCATCCGTCTTCAAATAATCAGAGACGTTTGAGGTGTAACGGTGTCGATGGTTCTGTTGGATCAGGGTTCTCTGAACGTGAGCAAACACCGAGCACAAAACGAAGCTTTCGTCATGAACGAGGGTCTGTCCAACAGGAACACAGGTGCAACAGTTTATTATGTTTGATGGTGAACAGAGTAGAAACACACTTCCTGTAACTCCGCCCCTTCCTGTCTCTCTGACTCAGATCTGCGCGAGGGGGTTCTGGTGTTCGGTTTGAAGAGCCGGAACAGAGCCGTGCACGGTGATGTGGTGGTGGTGGAGCTGCTGCCGGAGAGCGAGTGGAGGGGAAAGGCCACGGCTCTGACTGAGGGACAGGTGGACGAGAAGACAGGAGAGGACAGTGAGCGTAAAGTCATGCCGACAGGTGGTACCAAACTCCTCTGACTCCAGCAGGTCCGTGAGGATTTCTGTCTGACTCATCTCGGTTGGTTCTGCTGGTTAAACCATCAGGTCGTGTTGTGGGGATCCTGCAGAGGAACTGGAGGGACTACGTGGTGACCTTCCCCCCCCGGGATGGGACTCAGACTCAGAGCAGGAACTCCCAGCGCATCCTGGCGATACCCTGGGACAGACGCATCCCAAAGATCCGGATCAGCACCCAGCAGGCGGATGTTCTACAGGTGTGTTCTACCTTGTTCTGACTGCAGGAGTTACAGGAACATGTAACTTAATTTAATCACGAAGGACGAGGTAAAAAAAAAAACAAACAACAAAATAATGTTTGAGTTTCTCTGTGGTGAATGTAACAGGTGTGCTGTTAGCCCCTCCCCTTTAACATCAGACAGCTTCCTATAGAACATGAAACCAGTCTGAGCCTAAAATCATTCATGTCCTACCTGAGAACGACTCACCTGACATATGAATCAGCTGACCCGTGTTTCCTCCCTCAGAACCACCGAGTCGTGGTGCGCATTGACTCGTGGGAGAGCACGTCGCTCTATCCCAACGGCCACAGCGTGCGGGTTCTGGGTCGAGCCGGAGAGATGGAGACCGAAGTCCTCACCATCCTCATCGAGAACTGCATCCACGTGCCTCCGTTCCCCGAAGCTCAGGTCAGAACTGAAACCACAGAGAGACCCATAAAGACACGATATATAAACAATCTGAGTTTACGTTTTTATCACGTCGTATTTAAAATATCTTCGTTCATTCGTCACGCTGTTGGTAAATTCTGCTGCATCAACAGTAATAATAACGTTTTGGTTGTTGGTCGATCAGCTGAGAGAGATGCCGGTGAACTCTGCAGAGAGGCCGTGGACAGTGGATCCGGCTCAGGTGACAGAGAGGCGGGACCTCAGAGAGACTCACCTGGTGTTCAGCATCGACCCGCGGGGCTGTGAAGATGTAGACGACACGCTGTCGGTGCGCAGCCTCGAAAACGGGAAGATCCTGGAGCTGGGGGTCCACATCGCTGACGTCACCCACTTCGTCTCAGAGGGATCGCTCACAGACCTGGAGGCCCGAACGAGGTGAGTCATCAGAACCGGGCTGTAGAAAAGCTGATTTAGAGGTTCAAACCTGGGAACCATACGGAACCATGTAGGGAACCGCGTTTGGAACCGTGTTGGGAACCATGGTTGGAAACGTGTAGGGCACCATGTTGGGAACCGTGTAGGGAACCGTGTTAGGAACCATGGTTGGAAACGTGTAGGGAACCGTGTTGGGAACCATGTTGGGAACCGTGTTGGGAACCATGTAGGGGACCGCGTTAGGAACCATGTTGGGAACCATGTAGGGTACCGCGTTTGGAACCGTGTAGGGAACCGCGTTAGGAACCATGTTGGGAACCATGGTTGGAAACGTGTAGGGAACCGTGTTAGGAACCATGTTGGGAACCATGGTTGGAAACGTGTAGGGAACCGCGTTAGGAACCATGTTGGGAACCATGGTTGGAAACGTGTAGGGAACCATGTAGGGAACCGCGTTTGGAACCATGTAGGGAACCGCGTTAGGAACCATGTTGGGAACCATGGTTGGAAAAGTGTAGGGAACCGCGTTAGGAACCATGTTGGGAACCATGGTTGGAAATGTGTAGGGAACCGTGTTAGGAACCATGTTGGGAACCATGGGTGGAAACGTGTAGGGAACCATGTAGGGAACCGTGTTTGGAACCATGTTGGGAACCGTGTAGGGAACCATGTAGGGAACCGTGTTAGGAACCATGTTGGGAACCGTGTTGGGAACCATGGTTGGAACCGTGTAGGGAACCGTGTAGGGAACCGTGTTAGGAACCATGTTGGGAACCATGGTTGGAAGTGTGTAGGGAACCGCGTTAGGAACCATGTTGGGAACCATGGTTGGAACCGTGTAGGGAACCGTGTTGGGAACCATGTTTGGAACCGTGTTGGGAACTGTGTTGGGAACCATGGTTGGAAACATGTAGGGAACCGCGTTAGGAACCATGTTGGGAACCATGTAGGGTACCGCGTTAGGAACCATGTTGGGAACCATGGTTGGAAACGTGTAGGGAACTGTGTTGGGAACCATGGTTGGAACCATGTAGGGAACCGTGTTGGGAACTATGTTGGGAACCATGGTTGGAAATGTGTAGGGAACCGTGTTAGGAACCATGTTGGGAACCATGTAGGGTACCACGTTTGGAACCGTGTAGGGAACCGCGTTAGGAACCATGGTTGGAAACGTGTAGGGAACCGTGTTGGGAACTATGTTGGGAACCATGGTTGGAAATGTGTAGGGAACCGTGTTAGGAACCATGTTGGGAACCATGGTTGGAAACGTGTAGGGAACCGCGTTAGGAACCATGTTGGGAACCATGTAGGGTACCCCGTTAGGAACCATGTAGGGAACCGCGTTAGGAACCATGTTGGGAACCATGGTTGGAAACGTGTAGGGAACCATGTAGGGAACCGCGTTAGGAACCATGTTGGGAACCATGGTTGGAAACGTGTAGGAAACCATGTAGGGAACCGCGTTAGGAACCATGTTGGGAACCATGTAGGGAACTATGTTGGGAACCATGGTTGGAAATGTGTAGGGAACCGCGTTAGGAACCATGTTGGGAACCATGTAGGGTACCGCGTTTGGAACCGTGTAGGGAACCGCGTTAGGAACCATGTTGGGAACCATGGTTGGAAACGTGTAGGGAACCATGTAGGGAACCGTGTTGGGAACTATGTTGGGAACCATGGTTGGAAATGTGTAGGGAACCGCGTTAGGAACCATGTTGGGAACCATGTAGGGTACCACGTTTGGAACCGTGTAGGGAACCGCGTTAGGAACCATGGTTGGAAACGTGTAGGGAACCGTGTTGGGAACTATGTTGGGAACCATGGTTGGAAATGTGTAGGGAACCGTGTTAGGAACCATGTTGGGAACCATGGTTGGAAACGTGTAGGGAACCGCGTTAGGAACCATGTAGGGAACCGTGTTGGGAACCGTGTAGGGAACCGTGTTGGGAACCATGGTTGGAACCGTGTAGGGAACCGTGTTGGGAACTATGTTGGAAACGTGTAGGGAACCGCGTTAGGAACCATGTTGGGAACCATGGTTGGAAACGTGTAGGGAACCGTGTTGGGAACTATGTTGGGAACCATGGTTGGAAATGTGTAGGGAACCGTGTTAGGAACCATGGTTGGAACCGTGTAGGGAACCGTGTTAGGAACCATGTTGGGAACCATGGTGGGAAACGTGTAGGGAACCGTGTTAGGAACCATGTTGGGAACCATGTAGGGTACCGCGTTAGGAACCATGTTGGGAACCATGGTTGGAAATGTGTAGGGAACCGTGTTAGGAACCATGGTTGGAAACGTGTAGGGAACCATGTAGGGAACCGCGTTAGGAACCATGTTGGGAACCATGGTTGGAAACGTGTTGGGAACCGTGTTTGGAACCGTGTAGGGAACCGCGTTAGGAACCATGTTGGGAACCATGGTTGGAAATGTGTAGGGAACCGTGTTAGGAACCATGGTTGGAAACGTGTAGGGAACCGTGTTGGGAACCATGTTGGAACCATGTAGGGAACCGCGTTTGGAACCGTGTTGGGAACCATGGTTGGAAACGTGTAGGGAACCGTGTAGGGAACCGTGTTAGGAACCATGTTGGGAACCATGGTTGGAAACGTGTAGGGAACCGTGTTGGGAACCATGTTGGGAACCATGTTGGGAACCATGTTGGGAACCGTGTAGGGAACCGTGTTGGAACCATGGTTGGAAACGTGTAGGGAACCGTGTAGGGAACCGTGTTGGGAACTATGTTGGGAACCATGGTTGGAACCAGGTAGGGAACCGCGTTAGGAACCATGTTGGGAACCATGGTTGGAAACGTGTTGGGAACCGTGTTGGGAACCATGGTTGGAAACGTGTAGGGAACCGTGTTGGGAACCATGTTGGGAACCGTGTAGGAACCGTGTTGGGAACCATGTTGGGAACCATGGTTGGAACTGTGTAGGGAACCGCGTTAGGAACCATGTTGGGAACCATGGTTGGAAACGTGTAGGGAACCGCGTTAGGAACCATGTTGGGAACCATGTTTGGAACCGTGTTGGGAACCGTGTTGGGAACCATGTAGGGAACCGTGTTTGGAACCATGTTGGGAACCATGGTTGGAAACGTGTAGGGAACCGCGTTAGGAACCATGTTGGGAACCATGGTTGGAAACGTGTAGGGAACCGTGTTGGGAACCATGGTTGGAAACGTGTAGGGAACCGCGTTAGGAACCATGTTGGGAACCATGGTTGGAAATGTGTAGGAAACCATGTAGGGAACCGCGTTTGGAACCATGTAGGGAACCGCGTTAGGAACCATGTAGGGTACAGCGTTTGGAACCGTGTTAGGAACCCATGTAGGGAACCGCGTTTGGAACCATGTAGGGAACCGCGTTAGGAACCATGTTGGGAACCATGGTTGGAAACGTGTAGGAAACCATGTAGGGAACCGCGTTAGGAACCATGTTGGGAACCATGTAGGGTACCGCGTTAGGAACCATGTTGGGAACCATGGTTGGAAACGTGTAGGAAACCATGTAGGGAACCGCGTTAGGAACCATGTTGGGAACCATGGTTGGAAAAGTGTAGGGAACCGCGTTAGGAACCATGTAGGGTACAGCGTTTGGAACCGTGTAGGGAACCGCGTTAGGAACCATGTTGGGAACCGCGTCCTGCTTCTTCCTGGTAAACAGGCTGAACGTGCTGCTTTCATGTTGTTTTTAGGGCCACCACATACTACCTGGCTGACCGCAGGTACGACATGCTGCCAGCTGTTCTTAGCGCCGACCTGTGCTCGCTGCTGGGGGGCGTCGACAGGTGAGTGGACTCTGTTATTTCCTTTCAGAAGGTCCAGAAGTAGTTCTACAGTTTTCCTCTCGTTTTCAGGTACGCTATGAGCGTTCTGTGGGAGCTGGACGCTCAAACCCTCGCTGTCACGAAGGTGTGGTTCGGCCGCACGCTGATCCGATCCTCCTACCAGCTGCACTACGAGCTGGCTCAGGCGCTGCTGAACGGCGAGGAGGCTGAGGTACCAGAGCTGGTCCAGCTCGGCTCCGAGGAGAGGCACGCCAAGCTGTCTGAGCTCACCAAGGCGCTGGAGATGCTGACGCATGTGGCGAGACACCTCCGAGCCCAGAGGGACAGAAGAGGAGCGCTGGAGCTGGAGGGGGTGGAGGTACGAGCAGAGTCAAAGTTCTGATTGGTTCTGTTACTTTATCTCCTGGTTTCTGCTGGAATCAGTCTTTTAAAAACGTTTCCAATAAATGAAACTTGAAACCTCAAACAATCAAATGAAACCACCATGTTTGTTTCACCCGTTCCTTCAGGTGCGAGCACAGCTGGACGAGAAGAAGAACATCACGGCGCTGATCCCACGGCAGCCCCTGGAGGTCCACGAGACCGTGGCAGAGTGCATGATCTACGCTAACCACTGGGTGGCGCGCAAGATCCAGGAAGTCTTTCCTTATCAGGCCCTGCTGAGGCGTCACCCGCCGCCACGACAGGAGCTGTTCAGGCAGCTGGTGGAGACGGCCGAGGCCGGAGGCTTCACCATCGACACCAGGTGACCCGGTTAAACTCCTCTAACCTCACCAGATCCATCAGGGCCTAACGGGACCACCTTAAACCCAGCACCACAACATCTGCACACACAGGAGCAAATACAAGTCCAGATGTTTTAGTTTGTGGGGTCAAAAGGTCAACAGGAATAACAAAGTTTGACCTTTTGAACCCAAACGTCACAAACAGCTGATTGACGTGTGACTCTGAACTCTGCAGGAACAACAAGGCCTTAGCGGACTCTCTGGACCGAGCTGTGGACCCCCAGGACCCGCTGGTGAACAGGCTGCTGAGGATGATGGCCACTCAGGCCATGTCCCAGGCTGTGTACTTCTCCACTGGTTCCCAGTCTGAAGACCAGTTCTACCATTACGGTACAGCAGGTGTTTCCACCGGAGCTTCAGGTGTGAAACCTGTAAACATTAAGTCATGTTTCCTGTTTGTTAGGTCTGGCTCTGGACCGCTACACACACTTCACATCACCCATCCGTCGGTACGCCGACATCGTGGTCCACCGCCTGCTGACCGCAGCCCTGGCAGTGGAACGAGGGGCGGAGCCTGTGAGAGTACCAGGTGGTAATAAGGAAGTGGAGGAACTGGCTGAGCACATCAACAACAGAAACAGGGTGAAGACGGTTTGTTGGTTCTGGAGCTCCATGATTCTTCTGAGCATCTTCTGAGCTGCGTGTTGTTTACAGGCAGCGCAGCGGGCCCAGAACTTATCCATCGGGTTGTTTCAGTGTCTCTTCTTTAAAGAACGAGACCCTCAGACGGACCCGCGCTGCGTGGCCGACGCCATCATCTACTCCATCCGAGACAACGGCGTGTTGGTGTTCGTCCCAGAGTAAGGATCTGATCTGCTTGGAGAGGAACGGTTCCGGTTCTGTAGAGAAGAACCGGAACCGTTCTTATTCTGAAACACAATGCAGGTTCTGGTTCTGACCCGCTGCTTCTGTGGGACCTGAACCCGGATTTAGATCCTGGTTTTATCCTCACAGTTTCTTTATTCTGGTACCTGAAGTAGTTCTGGTTCAGAGACCCGGGTTACACGGATGCTCAGGTGTTGTTGTGGTTTGCAGGTACGGCGTGAAGGGTGCGGTCTACATGAAGAACAAACAGGGTCAGGTGGTGTCGGTGAGACCTGACGGCAGCTGTGAGTGGCAGAGCGGTTCTGTCCAGCGACACTCGGACCACATCAGCACGTCCTCCAGCGGCGGCGGCGGCTCCACCTTCCACCTGTTCGACCACATCACTGTGAGTGAACACCTGAAACACCTGCAGAGGTCTCAGAACATCGGGTTCAGCTGCTGACTTTTGGTTCTGTTCTCTTCAGGTTCAGATTTCTGTCCTCTCCACCAACTGCCACGCAGACACTCTGAACCTGGAGGTCATCAGCAACAAGCGCCACCGCAGCGCAGCGCCGCAACCGCTCGGCTCTCAGGGCCGCAGTCAGCTGGTCCAGGAGGTGGTTCGGCTCACCGAGGAGGCGCAGGAGAAGGCGGCCCAGAAACCCAAACTCTCCAAAGAGGAGAAGGAGTTCCGCCAGAGCAAGACTCCTAATCTGTACTCTCTCCTGGAGGAGATCCGAGAGCAGGCCCTGATGGACCTGGAAACGGTCTCACGGGTCTGTGCAACGGCTTAAAGGACACGTCTGAGGGACATACGGGACCACCGTGAACATCCTGCAGACAGTTCAGCAGATCCAGAATCTGCATCAAGACACAAACCGTGTTACAGTGAACAAGTCGGTCCTGCAGTTTATTGGTTCCGAACAAAAACACCAAATTACAGTGAATTTTACAAAATAAAGTTTCAGGTTTTGAAATTTCTTTATTTAAAAAAAGAAAAAAAACAGCTGATTTTAATAAAAAGTATCTGATAAAAAGAAACAAAGATCAAAGTGTCTGACTGCAGGTCCATTTAAACATTCACTCAGTTCTACAGCTTAGTTCTGTTCAAACTCCAGAACCGACCCAGTTCAAATGTGGTTCAACTAAATCAGGTCTACGAAGTGAACAGATCCAACACCAGGTCCAAGAACTACCTGGAAACTCAAATCCTTTTAAAACATCAAGGTTTTCTCTGGTTTGGCTGATTTAGACAAATTAGTTCTGGTTCCTCACGAGTCTGACCCGAGACCTGGAACCACGTCAGCGTGGATCTCCTGGGAGCTCAAAGAGTGTCCCAGGAGGAGGGTCGGAGTGAGGAGGAGCAGGAGGATCAGGGTCGGTGTGAGGAGGATCAGGAGGATCAGGGTCGGTGTGAGGAGGTTCAGGAGTCAGGGTCGGAGTGAGGAGGATCAGGGTCGGTGTGAGGAGGATCAGGGTCGGTGTGAGGAGGATCAGGGTCGGTGTGAGGAGGATCAGGGTCGGTGTGAGGAGGATCAGGGGCGGTGTGAGGAGGTTCAGGGTCGGTGTGAGGAGGATCAGGGTCGGTGTGAGGAGGAGCAGGAGGATCAGGGTCGGTGTGAGGAGGAGCAGGAGGATCAGGGTCGGTGTGAGGAGGAGCAGGAGGATCAGGGTCGGTGTGAGGAGGATCAGGGTCGGTGTGAGGAGGTTCAGGAGGATCAGGGTCGGTGTGAGGAGGATCAGGGTCGGTGTGAGGAGGATCAGGGTCGGTGTGAGGAGGATCAGGGTCGGTGTGAGGAGGATCAGGGTCGGTGTGAGGAGGATCAGGAGGATCAGGGTCGGTGTGAGGAGGATCAGGGTCGGTGTGAGGAGGATCAGGGTCGGTGTGAGGAGGAGCAGGAGGATCAGGGTCGGTGTGAGGAGGAGCAGGAGGATCAGGGTCGGTGTGAGGAGGAGCAGGAGGATCAGGGTCGGAGTGAGGAGGATCAGGGTCGGTGTGAGGAGGATCAGGGTCGGTGTGAGGAGGATCAGGGTCGGTGTGAGGAGGATCAGGGTCGGTGTGAGGAGGAGCAGGAGGATCAGGGTCGGTGTGAGGAGGAGCAGGAGGATCAGGGTCGGTGTGAGGAGGATCAGGGTCGGTGTGAGGAGGAGCAGGAGGATCAGGGTCGGTGTGAGGAGGAGCAGGAGGATCAGGGTCGGTGTGAGGAGGAGCAGGAGGATCAGGGTCGGTGTGAGGAGGATCAGGGTCGGTGTGAGGAGGATCAGGGGCGGTGTGAGGAGGATCAGGGTCGGTGTGAGGAGGATCAGGGTCGGTGTGAGGAGGAGCAGGAGGATCAGGGTCGGTGTGAGGAGGAGCAGGAGGATCAGGGTCGGAGTGAGGAGGATCAGGGTCGGTGTGAGGAGGAGCAGGGTCGGTGTGAGGAGGATCAGGGTCGGTGTGAGGAGGAGCAGGAGGATCAGGGGCGGTGTGAGGAGGATCAGGAGGATCAGGGTCGGTGTGAGGAGGATCAGGGTCGGTGTGAGGAGGAGCAGGAGGATCAGGGTCGGTGTGAGGAGGAGCAGGAGGATCAGGGTCGGTGTGAGGAGGAGCAGGAGGATCAGGGTCGGTGTGAGGAGGATCAGGGTCGGTGTGAGGAGGAGCAGGAGGATCAGGGTCGGTGTGAGGAGGAGCAGGAGGATCAGGGTCGGAGTGAGGAGGATCAGGGTCGGTGTGAGGAGGAGCAGGGTCGGTGTGAGGAGGATCAGGAGGATCAGGGTCGGTGTGAGGAGGATCAGGAGGATCAGGGTCGGTGTGAGGAGGATCAGGGTCGGTGTGAGGAGGTTCAGGGTCGGTGTGAGGAGGAGGAGGAGGATCAGGGTCGGTGTGAGGAGGAGCAGGAGGATCAGGGTCGGTGTGAGGAGGAGCAGGAGGATCAGGGTCGGTGTGAGGAGGATCAGGAGGAGCAGGGGGGGTGTGAGGAGGATCAGGAGGATCAGGGTCGGTGTGAGGAGGTTCAGGAGGTTCAGGGTCGGTGTGAGGAGGATCAGGGTCGGTGTGAGGAGGTTCAGGGTCGGTGTGAGGAGGAGCAGGAGGATCAGGGTCGGTGTGAGGAGGAGCAGGAGGATCAGGGTCGGTGTGAGGAGTATCAGGAGGATCAGGGTCGGTGTGAGGAGGAGCAGGAGGATCAGGGTCGGTGTGAGGAGGAGCAGGAGGATCAGGGTCGGAGTGAGGAGGATCAGGGTCGGTGTGAGGAGGTTCAGGGTCGGTGTGAGGAGGATCAGGAGGATCAGGGTCGGTGTGAGGAGGAGCAGGAGGATCAGGGTCGGTGTGAGGAGGTTCAGGGTCGGTGTGAGGAGGATCAGGGTCGGTGTGAGGAGGATCAGGGTCGGTGTGAGGAGGAGCAGGAGGATCAGGGTCGGTGTGAGGAGGAGCAGGAGGATCAGGGTCGGTGTGAGGAGGAGCAGGAGGATCAGGGGCGGTGTGAGGAGGATCAGGGTCGGTGTGAGGAGGTGCAGGGTCGGTGTGAGGAGGATCAGGAGGATCAGGGTCGGTGTGAGGAGGTTCAGGGTCGGTGTGAGGAGGATCAGGGTCGGTGTGAGGAGGTTCAGGGTCGGTGTGAGGAGGATCAGGGTCGGTGTGAGGAGGAGCAGGAGGATCAGGGTCGGTGTGAGGAGGAGCAGGAGGATCAGGGTCGGTGTGAGGAGGATCAGGGTCGGTGTGAGGAGGAGCAGGAGGGTGGATGGGCGGTTGTGAGCTGCTGGACTGACACAGGTCCAGATCTTCCAGCAGCTCCTCCGGGTCAGTGGAACTGTGGAGAACGTTTATGGAGGAACCTCCTGGTGAGGAGGTGACGATCATCTGGAGGTCAGGAGGATCTAAACAAGAAGGAAGATGTTACAATCTTTCAGTCCAACAGTTTCACTGCAGACACGTCGAGTTTTCATGGTGAAACCAAACAGCTGTGACGTTAACATGAACTACTGGTCACAACATCTGGAGCTGGAACTGGGTTTGTCCTTTCAGGGCTGCCATAGTGTGGTGATGGACGTGGGGTCTCACCTGTGTTTTGCTGCTGCCGTGCGAGTCTCCTCTCCAGCGCTCGCTGCTTGTTCAGCTCCATCCGTCTGAGCTGCTCCTCGGTCAGGGAGGGGGAATCAGCGGGGGCAGGAGTGGACTGGACCGGCTCTCGGGGGTCGAGAACTGGACTCTCACTGCTGAAGGGGTCAAAATCCTCGAATACCTGCATTTCGGGTGGAACGTCCTCACCTAGAAAAGTTTGAATAAAATGTAGATTTCCTGCTGAAGTCTCAGTTTGACTCGAGATCAAAAGGAAAACCTTTAATCTCTTACCGTCTTTATCCATGAAGTCCTCGTGTGTCAGCGGCATATCCAACCGGATCCGTTTCAGACAAGTCTGCACAGGAGAAAGACTTAGAGACCGTGTTCTGTACAGGTTCTGTTCACCTCAGAAACTCTGTCCCACCTGCACTTCCTTCTTGCTGCCGAGCTTCTCCACCCTTTCAATGAAGTCTTCAAACTGCAGTCGGGGGAACAACCTGTGGGCCCAGTTCTCCATCCTCTGCATGAGCAGCCGCAGGTCCTCGGCCTGACGGGACCGATCCAGATATCACTGATGAGTCGTTACATGAATCCAACACAAACATACACAAGTCGTATTATTTCATGGTGTTTAGAATTCAGAACCCGAACTCACCTCGTGTCCTTTTCCTTTGAAACGGACGTTATCAAACAGAGAGCGCAGAGCTGGAAGTCCTCTGTCTGAAGTCAGTCTGAGCAGATTGAATAAAATCAGCAGATTCAGAGGAAACACGCTTCTTCAAATATCACAAATTAAAAATAACATTCAAAGATTATTTTGATTGTGAGGCGTGTTAAAGTTCTGCAGCACCTCTGGGAGTCCAGTTTGGGCTGTGGCCTCTTCACACCTTTCCTTTTGGCAGCAGGAACATCAGGGAGCTTGGAGACCTCACCCTCATCTGCTGCATCAAACACATCACATCAACAGGTGGGCTTGGATTTCAAAGTAAGAGCATCACTACATCCTGTCATTCCTCTTTAAAAGTCTCTTTTACAAAGTGGTTTTATTCTGGTAAATATTCTGTTCATTAAAGAATCTGACCTTCAAAAAGCTCCTGACCTCCTCCCTGTCCAGGTGAGTGAGGTGGAGGAAGACGAAGGACACCTTCATCCTCTGATCCATCGTGGTCTGGAACCTGTCTCGGTCCATCGTCCTGGGACTCTAACATGATGAGTCACTCCTGCAGTGAAAAACTCTCGGGTTCATATAATCAGAAAACACAAGGAACATCCAGCAGGACGTTCATCTGTAGACAGGTTATCTGTTCACCTGGACAGGTGTTAAACCAGCAAACCCCGTAATAAAACCGGGATAATGTTCCAATAAAACAGGCTAGATGAACAGAACACAGGTTCGGTTCACGAATGTTATCAAGAAGTGTGTAAATTCTGTTCAGGTGATTCGGGCGGGTTTCAGGTGAAGGTTTCACATACAAACAGGAACTGCAGAATCACTGGATTATATGGGGTTCCGATCCAAAACCACTACAACCATTACTACAAGGAGCTACACACGAGGATAAAAAGTCCCAGAATTCATGTTGAATCCCTTTATTTCACAGTGAAACGGACCAGAACCAGGAGGAGAACCGTCTGTCGAACCCGACCTGCTGTTTCACAACATGGTGACACAACCTAAAAAAATTCTTACAAAGTTTTTACTGTCGTTAAAAAGCAGCTTTAACTCACCAGATCAATGAGAGTTAGTGATGAAAACCGTCACATCTCCCGCCAACAGCTGCTGCTTCTTCATGGCGGCAGAGAAGCAACGAACTGCGCGTTGCTGTGGTTACCGCCACCTGCTGGTGAGCAGAGGGAACTGCGCGTTACCGCCACCTGCTGGTGAGCAGAGGGAACTGCGCGTTACCGCCACCTGCTGGTGAGCAGAGGGAACTGCGCGTTACCGCCACCTGCTGGTGAGCAGAGAGAACTGGAGCTCGACTCTTCTGCTTTTGTCATGCAGAAAACCCTCACATGCACGGACAGAACATACAGAGAGGTCCTGGCCTGGTTTCTAACCCAGAACATGGACCTTCCACTACCACGCAGCACTCAACTCAATGTAAAAACAGCAACAACAACAAAACTCATTTCAGTGTTTGTTTCAGATCATAAACTAAACTTTGAAAATTGGGTTAGGGTTCTGAATTATTTTGTAATCTCACTACTTGGGTTGAATATCTGGTTCTATAACAGAACTTGTTATAGTTTCAGACCTCAGGGTTAAATTCTGTAAAGCCACTGGTCTCTTCTTGTGTCTTAATTTCTGCTATACTTAACATTTATATTAACCAGAATAATTTTAGAAATTTCTCTTGCTGTGTTACTTTATTTCCAATATGTGCAAGAATCCATAAGAAATGACAACATTTTGCATTATATTTATCTCCTACTATGTTTATAGAACATGTAGGACTCTTATCTGCTCTCTCATTGGCTGTTATTTATACAAAGAGGAATTTGAATCTGAACAAATAATTTATCTTCTTGGTTTAAGTTATTTAATCCATTAAAATGCTGATTGAACTCCAACCATTTGTCTCATGTAAACTGATAAACTGTCATGTTTCTTTTTCCTGTTCTAACAGTGAAATCTGGATCTGAAAACTTACTCCAGTCTGATCAGCTGAGTTCTTTAATGTTTCTGTGTAATTCTTCAAACTCCTGATTTGAACCTGTTTAAACTTTTATCTGTGTTGTGTAGAACTCATTTTAACACCTGGTCTGATGCAGGTAACTAAACTGTAATCATGCTTTTAATGTAAAACACCTGATATGTGGTGCGTTTGTTCCAAACTCACTGGCTACAAATCAGCTGTTAGTTTGAATAAAACTGACACTGGATCAGTCAGAGTTCTGAAGAGAATCATTTTAGACTGGAGTCAAAATATTCTGGTAGTTTTTACTTTTTATTAACAATCTGCAGGACAGTTGAAGCAGCAACAGGTTGTGAACGAGAAGTCTCGTCTCTTACAGGCGTCTACGCAGCAGAAACATGAAGAACACTGCAGTGAGGAGGATGCAGAGCGTGCACACAGTGGGAACCACGATCTCTGTCACCATCTCCATGTGGCCGATCAACGGATCTGAAACACATGAACAGGAACATGAGCATCAGATTAAACCGTCTTCAATCTGTTCTACTGAGCAGAAATTCAGTTGGTGCATGAAAGGTCTGAAGATTTTCACAGCATCAGTTCATCACTTGCACCTAAACATCATCATGCACTTTGTATTCCTGCACGCTCCTTCCCTGAGATTTCAGCTTGAATATTCCCTCTTTTGGCCCCACCAGGCTTCCGTACACTTCCTTCAGTGGTACCAACCTGCAGCCAGCAGCTGGTTACTAGAAGAACACGTCTCTGCAGCTTTCCTCCTCCAGCTTTCCACCTGCAGAAACCACACAGACCTGAGTGATACAGGAAAGGATGTGACATGCTGAGTGTTCCTGAGAGTTCACCTCTCTCTGGTTGGGGAAGCCGTTGGAGCTGATGATGCGTTTATAGTACTGCACGGAAGCTTTGGGGTATCGAGGCTTGTTTTTGCTTCTGAAGTCCACAAAGTAGAGACCGAACCTCTCAGAGAATCCTTCATCCCACTCAAAGCTGTCCAGGAGAGACCAGGCCGTGTAGCCTTTCACGTTTACGCCGTCTTTAATGGCTGTGAGATCAAACAGACATGTTTCCTCAGAACGCCACGCCGTCACAGAACAACCACAGAAACTTCCATCATGATCCTCAACGTTCCACATAGTCAGCGCTCACCTTTCAGCATCTCGTTGATGTAGTCTTTAAGGTACTGCATCCTCCAGTCGTCACAGAGGTCGGTGCAGAGCATCTTCTCTGAGATGCCGTTCTCTGTCACGTACATCATCGGGTTTCCGTACTGGGTCTGTCAATGACATCACACTTTACTTTCAGGTTCTGTCCAGAACTCCTGATCCAGCCCTCGTTTCTTCAACCAGGTTTTATAAAAGTCTCAGATTTTCAGGACTGAAAAGAAAAACTCTGAAAGATCTTCAGAACATTTAGAGAACTGTTGATGAAAACCACTTTAAAAGATTACAGAGACGTCTGGATGCTGGGAGGAAAGTCTAAAGACACGAGGACTGGATCAGTGATTTAATCTGGACTGGGTTTAAAACAGGTCCACATCAAGTAGTTTAAACAGAACCAGATCAGGGGGTTTAAACAGGACCGGATCAGGAGGTCTAAACAGGACCGGATCAGGAGGTTTAAACAGGACCGGATCAGGAGGTCTAAACAGGACCGGATCAGGAGGTTTAAACAGAACCGGATCAGGAGGTTTAAACAGGACCGGATCAGGAGGTCTAAAAAGGACCAGCTCAGGAGGTTTAAACAGGACCGGATCAGGAGGTTTAAACAGGACCGGATCAGGATCAGGAGGTCTAAACAGGACCGGATCAGGAGGTTTAAACAGGACCGGATCAGGAGGTCTAAACAGGACCGGATCAGGAGGTTTTAACAGATCTGGACAGATGTGGATGTTTTTAAAAGTCTGGAATCTTTTTACCTTCACAAAGTTCAACAAGCGCCGGAAGCCCCAGGGAACTGAATAGAGCCACTCTGAACCAGGATCGGGCCAGTGTGGGTCAACCAGTTCAGCAAGGTCCCGATCCATAAAGTAGCTGTCCCCAAAACCTGATGGGTAGTTCTTCTGGGTGACGTAGCGGGTGGTGTAATGTCCGAGGCCCAGGAAGTCAGCCGTGCCTTTGATGTAACTTTTCTCCTGAGGTGAGAAAACAGGAAGCCGAGAAGCCCCCAGACCCTGCTGACCACTCTTCCTGCCTGGAGGTCAGAGGTCAGGAGGATCAGCTGACACACGTCATCTTAGAAAAGCAGTTCCACAACGTTTCTCCTATTTTTGTTACAGACACTCAAACCTTTCAGCTCTGAGTTCTGTCCAAAGGTTCTGATCCAGCCTCAGTTCTTTTTCCTTCTAAGGAGATTTTACATGCCGATAACAGATCTCTCAGGTCCTGGTTCAGGTAGGCAGGCTTTCAGGAAAGGACCAGATCAGGGTGGTTAAACAGAACCAGATCAGGTGGTTTAAACAGAACCGGATCAGGAGGTTTAATCAGGACCGGATCAGGAGGTTTAAACAGGACTGGATCAGGTGGTTTAATCAGGACCGGATCAGGAGTTTTAAACAGAACCGGATCAGGAGGTTTAAACAGAACCGGATCAGGAGGTTTAAACAGAACCGGATCAGGAGTTTGGGACAGAACCGGATCAGGTGGTTTAAACAGAAGCGGATCAGGAGGTTTAAACAGAACCGGATCAGGAGGTTTAAACAGAACCAGATCAGGAGTTTGGGACAGAACCGGATCAGGAGGTTTAAACAGGACCAGATCAGGAGGTTTAGACAGGACCGGATCAGGAGGTTTAAACAGAACCGGATCAGGAGGTTTAAACAGAACCGGATCAGGAGGTTTAAACAGAACCAGATCAGGAGGTTTAAACAAGACCAGATCAGGAGGTTTAAACAGGACCAGATCAGGAGGTTTAACTGGACCGGATCAGGAGGTTTAAACAGGACCGGATCAGGAGGTTTAAACAGGACCGGATCAGGAGGTTTAAACAGGACCGGATCAGGAGGTTTAAACAGGACCGGATCAGGAGGTTTAGACAGGACCGGATCAGGAGGTTTAAACAGAACCGGATCAGGAGGTTTAAACAGGACCGGATCAGGAGGTCTAAACAGGACCGGATCAGGAGGTCTAAACAGGACCGGATCAGGAGGTTTAAACAGGACCGGATCAGGAGGTCTAAACAGGACCAGCTCAGGAGGTTTAAACAGGACCGGATCAGGAGGTTTAAACAGGACCGGATCAGGAGGTCTAAACCATCATCCATCATCCATCCATCCATCCATCCATCCATCCATCCATCCATCCATCCATCCATCATCCATCCATCCATCCATCCATCCATCCATCCATCATCCATCCATCCATCATCACTCTGTGTCCGTCCGTCCGTCCGTCCGTCCGTCCGTCCATTATCCATCCATCCGTCCATCCATTCATTCATTCATTCATTCATTCATTCATTCATTCATTCATTCATTCATTCATCATCCATCCATCCATCCATCCATCCGTCCGTCCGTCCGTCCGTCCGTCCGTCCGTCCGTCCGTCCGTCC
>SSNP01000115.1:1422837-1459525 GCA_006937955.1 Pachypanchax playfairii | reverse complement strand
GACTCCTCATCACCTTGTGTCTTCAGTGCCAGAACATCTTTCAGTGAAGAACTGAGAGAAAATTAAACACTGATGGACCACGTGGATCCTGAAGGTCTAAGCTGGAGGTCCAGGATTAGAGGACAGAAACAGACCAAAGTGAAAATAATTAGCTTTTTACTGTCTGATTTAAAACAGAATAACTGGAGTGTTAATGACGGAGGCTGTAGATCAGGTGTGGAGCACTTCTGCTGCCTGCCAGTGTTCTTCAGGACCTTTACCGTGTGTTTTACAGGAAGTCTTGATGTTGTTGGACAAGTTGAATAAAAAGTTCAGGAAGAGTTTAAAGATTAACATGTTGTACAAAAAGATTCTAGACTAAAAACCTGCTCAGGAAACAAGAGTCACAAAGAAACTTTATATAGTTTTCAAGTATTCAAAACTGTTAAATAAGTACAAGATGTGTTCACATGATTTACATACTGGACAGTATAAGCACCGCCCATTTTTAATTCTCTTTACATGTTTCCCACTACCCACGCAACACGCTAAAATGTCTGCAAACTATTCACATGTTTCTTTACACTTTGAATTCACTGGAAGTTGAGACGACTGTCTATTTGACAAAGACGGACACCTGGAAGAGTTTACAGTGTGTGAGAGACGCCTGATTGGCTGACGGGAGGGCGGGGTCACAACATAGATGAGCTGCTGGTGATGTGAACAGTAACACGAAACATTCAGCTGATCCCTCGGTCCGTCCGTTTCCACAGAACAGAACTCAAAGGCAGACTGATGGTGGACCCCGAGTGTTTCAAGGAGCCTCGGTTCTGTCCTCACTGATTCATGCAGTCAAGATGCCTTTCCACTTCAGGAACCTGTTCCAGGTACCAGGGTCCTGTCCTGGAGCCATTCATTACCCCCTTCTGGTTCTACTGCATGAACCAGAGTAAAAACTGATTCCCTGGGTAGAAATGGACCTCAGAAAAGGGCCCTGGAACCTTCAGGTTGGCGGGGGACTCGGCACTTCTGATTGGTTGGGAGTCTCTAGCGTTCGGAGCTACAAGCCTTTAAAAAACGTGCATATAAAAGACCCGAGACCACGACGGGCCGCGAGACATTAAACACCAGTCAGTTAATTACCCTGAAGCTCGGACGTCAGTGGAGACACAACCAAACCAGGACTGAACGAGATCCAGATGGTTTAGGTTCTGGGTCACTCAGTGGAAAGGCACCTTAAAACTCAAACATTTCTATATGTGACAAGAGACATGATGTCAGAGATCCAGAACTTCATATTTTGATATTTTTGAACATCATTTTGCTAAAAAAAAAAAAGTTTTAGAAAGAAACAAACAGGTTCTAGGAGGTTCTAGATGAGCAAAAACACGGAGAACGGTTCCCCTTCAACGTTCCTTCATTCAGTATTCCATTTCAGCATCTTTTACCTCTCATTACCGAATGTTACACACACCTGTTTTAGCTTCTTTATGAAGTCAGCACTGCCAGAACCCAACAGGAACCTGAAGTAGCACCACAGAAGAACAGAACACAAATTTACACACTAACTGTAGTGTCAGTGAACGCATCTCCATTCCCATCAAAAGAACAACCGCTGAACAAAGAGTGAGTCAGAGGAACGAGAAGGTCCGACCCGGTCCCTGTGCGCCCTTACAACCCGGTCTGACCCGGTCCCCGTGCGCCCTTGCAACCCGGTCCGACCCGGTCCCGTGCGCCCTTACAACCCGGTCTGACCCGGTCCCTGTGCGCCCTTACAACCCGGTCTGACCCGGTCCCCGTGCGCCCTTACAACCCGGTCTGACCCGGTCCCCGTGCGCCCTTACAACCCGGTCTGACCCGGTCCCCGTGCGCCCTTGCAACCCGGTCCGACCCGGTCCCCGTGCGCCCTTACGACCCGTGCGCCCTTACAACCGGGTCTCTGTGAGGGTCATGACCCGGTCCAAGCACCGACCTGGTTCTGACTGAATGTGGGTGCCATACTGTTGTTGGTCATGTGCTTATTTTTCAGGGAATTCTGTGTTTCTGGTCAGCAGGAAACTTTGGATCTGAAGTCGGGTCCAAACTGTGACGGTGAAAAACCTGTTTTTTATATTTAGTTAAGGGACGAGGAGGAAAAATGATTCAAACCAGTCTTAACAAAAAGTCTGACCCAGTTAAACGGGTCTAACAGAGTCAGTCTCACTCTGGAAAGACAAAGCAGATGTGTGCAACAGCTGGTTTGGTGTGAAAAAGGCCTGAGCATGAGAAAACAAACGTACCTTAAAATAAAGACGTCATCCTTTAAAAGTGTTACAGAAATAAACAGATTTAGTTTCTTCATTTGTCTCATTGTTGGACGGGTTCTATCTGGATCTGAGAGGTGTTTCACACCTGACACATGTTAATGATGCTTGTTGAAATTCTGCAGAACATGATTCACTTCACTAAAAAATGGTTTTGAAACCGACGGGAAATAAAAAGGTTTGTTATGAGAACATGACGTGACACCAGGAGGACGAACTTCTGGATCAGGACACTAAACTCAGAGTGACACACCAAACCCGCCTGTGAGCCGATGACTGTACACTTTCTACACGTCCATGATGAAATATAACAAGTGCATTCACTTCAACAGCTCAACCTAAAACAAATTCTGTTTCCACGCTGGACTGAAGAGACGGGACAGACTGAGCAGTGAGAGACGGACTGAGTGAGGAAACATAATGTTGACATGAAGAACACAGATTTGTTTTAGGTTAACAGCACCCTCATTCAGACGCAGGATTTTTCAGCATGTTTTTAAATTACTTCCTTTACATCAACTCAACAGTCGATTAGCGGCTGGTCTTTATTTACATGAAGTGGGCAGCTCACGCGTTGAGCCTCAGAGACTGATCCTCTCTCCTCCTGGAGGAGATATCGATGTCTATAGAGTCTTTGCCCACAATCAGCCGCAGACGCTTTGCAGGAGGAAGTGGAATGAAGTCGTCCTCAAAATCATTGTGGAAGTAGTCATCCTCCTCTCCTTCCTCGTCCTCCTCCTCCTCCTCATCAGATGAAGGTTCTGCTAGGACCTTTTGAGTCCGATGTCCACCGTTCCTGCTCTCCAGGCTCTGAGCCACGTCCCCGTTGTAGGACAATTGCTCCATCTTGGTCTGGGCTATTCTCCGAGCGTCGTCCTCCCTCTTCAGCTGGATCTTCAGCTTGGTGGCGTTGCTGTGGACCACAGGTGCAAAGCCGTTGTTGAGTTTGGCGATGTACGAGCTGCCTTTGTCCTTGTCGTGGTCCTTGCTGAACTTGATACTGATTTTACTGGAAGAGGCGGAGTTAACTGTGGAGGAGCCGACGTGGTCGTTGAGGTCGTTGGTCTTGCTGCTGCTGCTGTCCCTCCGCCGGCGGAGCGTAAGTTTGGGGATGCCCGTGTTGTTCTCCAGGATCAGCTGAGCGTCATACCTGGTGATCCGACGCTTCTTCTTCCCCTTGTCCTGCGAGCGGCAGCCGCTCTTGCCCTTGTCCCTGCGCAGGGCCTTGTTGCCGTTGGCGACAGCGCTGAAGTCCCTGTGTCTGTCGGCGAAGCTCAGCAGCACGTTACCACAGTCTGAGTAGTTAGTGGCGTGGCCTGCAGCGACTGGCGTGAACGGCTCACAGTTGGAGCCCTCACATTTAATGGTCCGCTCTGTGCTGAGCCGCGCAGGCCGTTTCCGGCTGGTGCACGTGCTTCTCCTGGAGTAGCTGGTGTCTAAAACAGGCTGCTGAAGTGCAGCTCCTTGGTGGAGGTACTCGTCCATGTCAGCGGGCTCTGTTTTAATCACCACCCCACCAGGAACTGGGCTCAAGCCATCCATGGCACTGGGCTCCAGTTTTACACCGGTGGCAGGTTCCTGGTTCTTTACCAGGGTCCGTGTGGACCTGCGAGTTCTGTATGTGGAGCACTGGCTGCCCTCGCTGCTCTGCAGGGCTGGAAGACTGCCGTTTTCCTTGGCACCGTGCCGGGTGAGGCAGCTCCGTTGGCCCAGCATCACCAGCTCCTGTCCATCCTTCTCCTTCTTGACAGTGACGCCTTTACACAGCGACACCTTCGAGTCCCTGAGACCCGTCTGGCTGGCCTCTGTTTTGGGCTCCGCCCCCCTCCTGCGACTCCGCAGCTGGACCTTACTGAGTGAAGGCTTGGATTTTAGTCTCTTTGGTACCCTGTTATTGTTTACACGACCTTGTTTTGAACATGAGGTAGAAAGGGCTCTGGACATAGTCTGTCTGCTCGGAGTTCTGCTCTTGTACTTCAGGCCAGATGATGACGATGACGATGATGATGTTCTTTTTCTGGTGGCTGGAGAGAAAAACAGAGACATGTTTATGTCCGTCCGATGGAGGAGACTCAGAGATTTAAGAATAACTGACATGATTGAGCTAATGTTTGATCTTAACAGCAGCAGATGCAGGATGTCAGACTCTACAGACTCTTACGTTGATGTGATTTGGGATTTTCCTGAGAGTCTATGTCGGTGTGGGATCCCACGGAGTGACTATCTGAGCTCCGGTTTCCTTCTCCGAGCTTCTTCAGCCTGTTGAGACGCTTGTCTGTTTCACGCAGTCCGTACTTGCTGTTAATCACCGGCACCTCCGCCGGCAGCCCAGCTTTGGATTTGAACGCACCGGTACCCCGTCTGCATGAAACCAATGACAACAAGCTTTTTGTGGCAGTTTTGGTCTTGAGGATTTCACAATAAGAGTACAGACTTCCTGTCAGTAGTTAGAATGTTATTAGAATGTACCTTTCACATGTATAGCATTCACAAAATTCATTGTTTTCTCCAAAGAAGCCGTCTCCATAGTAACAAGAGATTTCCTCTCCCGGTTCAATGTCCCTCAGAACCTTCACACAGGCCGTGTCCCGTCCCGTCGACACAAACTGAGAAAAACCCAAACACATTTTACCCGTCAGCTGGTTTCTGAGTTGACATGCAGATTTTCTCAGTGTTTCTGAGCTGCTTACCTTGCAGTTTGGCCGACAATCTAAATAAAACAAAAACATTCCTGTTAGAGATCAAATCCCCAAAATAAATCCCGTCCTTCAACGTGCTGCAGATCTAAAGATTAATACCGTGATTGATGAACGCGGCGGGTCCGAGCCACAGCTGCGCACAGTTCTTGCGTGTTGAGTACATGACGCTGAAGTCGTTCTCTCCGTGTCGGAGGAGAAGGTTCTCCTCGCTCTCAGACAGCTCAGCGATGCAGCCCACCAAGTACTCGATCTTATCGTTTCTTTTCCTGTCACATCAAAACAAGAAGAAACACCGGTTAACGTGAGACGCTTCCTGTGGCTGCTTCACATTTTCCTTCCAACGGGTTCAACTTCCTTGTAATTTTGTAAAGTGTTCTGGATCAGGAGTTCATCTTGTGACACGCCGGTTTCCTGTCAAACTGTTTTATCTTTGGTATTTTTCACAAGTTCAACAACTAAAAAGAGAATAAACAGTCTCAGTCAGCTGGTAAAAACAGCCTAAAGATCCAGTTTAAACCGGTTCAGAGTTCAGTTTAACATGATTCCAGATCATCCCTTTTTCTGCCTGTATGTTCAGAGGTCAGAGGTCAGTGACCTAAACAACAAGATTCAGGTAGAAGAACTGAACCTGAGTGAAAAATCAGCCAAAGTCTGAAGTAAAACTGTGAAAGTCCTTCAGGAAGTCGGAGAACTGCTGATCCAGAACCACTTTAAGAGATTACAGGAAAATCTAACCGCTGGAAAGAAAAGATAAAGAGAGGAGGACCGGATCAGGAGTTTTGGATCAGGACTCTAGGAGAGTTAAGTTGGTGCTTTAATAATCAGGAGATTTTACCATTCCTTCGTGGCCACAATTTTAGCGCCGTTCTGCTCAGATGAATAGCGATTACAAGGCAGAATCTCAAAACCGCTGTCCGCAGCGAACATCCGTAGATAAACAAACACCTGTCCAAAACATAAAGTTAGCACCTGATCTCTCAGATGGCTGTCACAATTTAAAAAAGGCACATCAATAACAAAATGTTTACATGTTGCTTGAAGAGCTTTTCTTGAGCCTTGGACTTGTGCAGAAACAGGTTTCGGCACCAGTCTCCTGACATCAGTGCTTTATACGCTTTCTCCAAGTTGTCGTGTTTTTTGAAGCGCTCGATGATTTCCTTCAGTTCCTCTTGTCTTCCCTTGATTGGTCGAAATCTGCCAGTAAACATTTAACAACACATGTTAACGATCTGTCCAGCTCAGTAACTTGTTGTTCCTCGGCTGCTCTGAGCTGACCTGGTGTTCATTTTATGAGTCTGAAATCCCAGATAGTGATCCAGGATGAGGCTCGTAGTTAGATCATCGTTCTCACACAGCTCCTTGGCAGTCATTCCTGAGGAGGGCACGTAGCGCCGCTCTGCCTCCAGACTGGCAGCGTTACACCCTGAAACAACCACACACAGATTCAGGTTAGGAGGCGGTCGCTGTGGAACAAGCCATGCGGTTGTCCACAGCATCAGCCTGAACTCACTGCGGCTACATCTTCGGTTTCTCGGGTGGCTTCTGTTTTGGCGCTGCGACGCTCGCTGCGAGTGCTGAGAACGAGTCTGACTCACAGGCTGCTCGCTGGTCAACTTGTTTCCATGACGTCTGCCATTTACTACCATGTTCTTGGATTCGCCCAGCCACTTCATGCCCACAAGCCCTCTGCTTCAGTTGCATTTAGTCTCTGAGATGAAGCGATGCTCTTGACTGGGGAAGACTGGGGTCTGGGTTTGAAACCTTAAGGCACAGAAGACAAAACAAACTACAACAATCTGACATGATGAGTGTCATTAGCTGAAGTCTGTGCTGTTGGAAAGCAGCAAACTTCCAGACATTCTAACTTAGTTAGAAACACTCATCTTCACATTTCAATGCTAAACTGTGGATGAAGCTAGATGATGATTACAGTTACATTAAGATCAGAGTGTAAATAAAGATCATCTTTGCACAGGTGTGTCTCCTGCTGTATATTGGTTTGAAATTGTTCTGCAGCGCCCCCGTGTGGTCACTTCAAACACTGCAGCTGCTCTCATCAGCTCAACCGAATCTTTTCAGCTGTCATTAAAACAAACTGATAAGCCATAACATTATGATCACCTGATAAATACTGCTGTAACATAAGCCCCACCCATCGCCAGGTGAGCTGTCGCGCTTCTTCGCAGTGGTCATAATGTTATGGCTGAGTAGTGTGAGCTTTACGTAATCCTGCAGCGCCCCCCAGCGGTAACCTCAAACACAGCAGCTGAACTTCACTGTCATTAAAACACATTCAATATATCGTATTCTTGTACAAAGCACCGAACCGAACCCGTGTTCGGCCCGTTTCAGCTCGGATTCTGCTGCAATCGAGCTGAACTGTTGCTGGATGTAACGGATTCCGGTTTTTAGCAGAAAACGGTGGCAACAATCAGACATTCCGATCAGGATAATGAGGCTGAGCGAACCCGGAAGGCCACACCAACATCGGAGCACAAAATGTTGCTGCGGTGGTTTTAAACCGGCAACCGTCAGAAAGACATGGTCCAAGAACGGAACCACTTAAAGCAAAACACATGTCCAAACGGTTCAGGTCCAAACAGCCCCGAACATCCGAACCAATGGATTCACAACACCCTGGAGGCTGGAACTTCACCAATAAAACACGATGTGTCTCACTCCAACATCTCACTCCACTGTCCATAAGCACCGAACTAACACCGAACCGGCGGCTCAGAACACCGACTCTCGCGGCCGTTAGCCCGGGTTGGAAGACGATGGCCCCGGTTAGAAGCCGTTAGCCACTGTAGCTCACCGGGAAGCAGCTCGGTAACGTGCTGTAACGTCCAGCGGGGAGAAGCGACCCTCCGGTGGCTGTAAGATTCGACCGGCCCGGAACATGAACCATCACAGCGGCTGTTAGCATGTAAATATCACGCTGATTTACACGCGTTCAAGCTTCACGTCCACGACACGCAGAATACTCACAGAGTCACTGGTTCACGAACCACAGATCCAAATCTGTTACGACACGCTGGACGGATCCGTCACAGGAAGCATTATTATTGTTTTCTTTAAAATTTAACATTAAAATTCAAGATGGCGGCCTGGCACAGGCGAGAGCGGACCGCAGCACAGCCATCCGAGAAAAAATAGATCCAACTAAAATACTCTACCAGTTCCGTTCAACCGCGCCGAACCGAGGACCGGTACGTCAGAGTCCGGTGTGAAACTCAGAAAACGGTCACAAGCGGTGGATTTTTTTTTCATTTGTTTTTTTTTATGTAAAAAGGAAACTGCTGTTTTTATGTATAGTTTCTGTCTGTCGGATGTACACAAAAGTAGTGCTGCATAAACAAACATTCTTTACGCTCCCACAGAACCCAGTGAGAAGGTTCGGTTCTTACACCGTCCTTTCTGTTGGAGAACCGCATCAGAACGCAGCCAGAACATGCGAGGTTCGGTCCACAAACACCGACAGACGGATTCTCTTGAAGCAGATGGTGTTAAAACAGCGTGTTCAATTTGGAAATAAAACACCGGTGTCCTGTTGAATAATGTTTCCGCAGAGATTTAATCCTCAGAACCAACCTGACTTTACCTGACTGTAACCTGCATGACGGAGAACCTTCAGCAGCTGAAAGACAAACGTTAGAACCTAACCAGAACCAGCAGAGAGAGATAAACAGGACACGTACAGTTTCTGTTTTATTAAACGAATTTTTAAAAAACCGGATACAAACAAAGTTTTATTCTTACAACATCCGTGTTTACTCTATCACACAGCCGCCACACCTGCTGGTCACATCTGCTTCCTTCTTCTTTGCTTCCTCCCTCGTGTCCTTCCCTTCCTCCTTCATTTCCTTCCTTCTGTCCTTGTTTGCGTTCATTCCCTCCTTCACTTCCTTCCCCCCTTGCAGACTGGATTTTGGGCCTAGGGCAGGTGTTTTTGGACTGCAGACTGCTTGGTACATCCAGTGTTAGTAACAGCAGAGGTGAAATGTCTCGGTGTTCCTTCCAGTCCATCTATTCTACTAACTTTATTTATTTATTTAGGAAGTTAGGAGCCCAACTTTAATAACATAATTATAATGTTTTGGAAGTTTATTTTTATTTCAGTCTGGGCCTTCGGTGTTTGTCAAAAACATGTTATTACACTTTTTACATCTCTCTGTTTCTCTCCACGTCTCAGACCGTTTTCAGTTTACTTCAGTTAAAAAGCATCAGACACGAACCTCCTCAGTTAACTTACATGCAGAGTTTGTCATTTTCAGTGAATCTTAAGGACCGCCTGCTCTGAGGTGGTGTGGTGTTTTGTTGATGTTAGAGGGTCACAGTGAATGAGCCTCCTGGAACGCTGCCCACCAGCAGCTTCAGCAGCCTGAACTTGGTGGGCGTGTTTCTCTGCACAGCATGTGGGCTGCATGTGTGAACAGCCAGCTGTCATGGAAACCACCTGAATACCTTCTGCCAGGTAGACTCTGGACCTTCTCCACTTGGTGGGACTGAACTGGAGCATGAACACATATAATAACTCCTTATTTGACAGAATTCAGTCTGGAAGAACAAACTCCTGCATGTTTTCACACATTCAGGACAGTGATGAACACTGTCCTCCCAAACCAGGACATGAGGTTGGTATGAGACAAGACGATGCTGAGGACTGTTAGAGACAGATGACTTGCTGTGGTGACTCCTGAATGGAGGAGGAGGTAAAGCAAAGCGATTAACACTGAGGACCAAATCAAACATCATGTGACATGGATCTTCATCCTTATTAAATGGTTCTACATTTACTCACACAAGGTTTGATCATCTTGATCCTCCAGGTCCTTCTGATCTCTGGTCTGCAGCAGCTTCTCGATTCATAGTGAGGAACATGTTTACAGACAGATCTTTAAGAGAGGAAACACTTCCTGTATTTTGATCTTTCTGAGCCCTCCCCTTCATCACCGACCCCTCCACCATAGACATTGATTTATAATGTCTTTGCCCTCCACGGCCTGGCTGCTCATCTTCATTTGTGTCCCTCCACGGCCTCTGTAGCTTTTTATTTGGATTTTCTTTCAGTTTTTTTTTCTCAGAAGGTCCTTGTAGAAGGTTTTTTAGATCTTTTCAGTGTTTCCAGTCAATCAGCTGATATTCTTCAAAATCAGAATCGGTTTATTTGCACAAGGAATTCAATGAAGCTGCATAAAATCAAAGCTGAATAGAACAAAAAATGACAATAACAAATGTAATAATTAGAACCAGCAAAATTTACATGTCCAAATTTGCAGATTAAAGAGCTCATTTTCATCCTCCTCATCATCACTCAGCAGCTGAACGAACAGGCTTCAGGGTCGCTTCATCTTCACGGAGATGGAAATACGTCACTCATACGTCAGCGGTCAAAGTTCATTGTTGACGCGGGCGAGCTCGTGATCGTTGAAAGGTTCGCGGGAAACGTCCCAAAACAAACCTGCAGCACGAGCACGCGGGCAGCCTCCGTGGAAACCGGAGACTTCTGTTGGTTACCGAGCCGTTAACTGTCCGCGCGGAGGGGGAGACATGGCGGAGAGACCCGAAGACCTGAACCTTCCTAACGCGGTGATTACCCGCATCATCAAGGAGGCGGTGAGCGACAACCGACATGTTCTACCGGTTCCTGACACGGTTCGAAACCGTTTAGAGTTCTAATCAGAACAGCGGTAGTTCTCACTCGGTGTTTTAATTCCGGATTTAGTTTTGGATTCAGGTACCAAAATGGACCCGGAGACAGAGACTCCGCCCCTTTCCAGAGGTTTTCTCTACCTGTTTGAGCCTTACCGCAGCCCTCTTCTCGGTTCTGGCTCCAGGTGCACCCTGTCACTAGACCCAGAACCCAAACCCAGTATTTGAAGCCGAAGCGATCCCTCATACCTGATTATGCGCAAATGTTAAGCCACGCCCCCTCAGTGTTGCCAGGTGGTGACTATTACTGATTCATGTAGCTTGTATCTCGCTGGTAACGATTCAGCAATATACGTATATATAATGTTTATTTGTAATTAGACTTGATGCTTTGTGGGCAGGTAAGTGGGCGGGGCTTACAGCACCACGTCTCTACAACAGACTCCAAACATGCAACATGCCCGTAAAGGAGACGTAGACATGGTTTGATTGACTGATACGTTTTTAATCCTCTTGGGAAATGATGTCTCTGCATTTAACCCATCCTTATCCGCAAGGAGCAGAGGGCGGAGCTCCGTATGGCGCCCAGGGGCAGTATCAGGGTTCAGTATCTTACCCAAGACCACTTCAACATGTGGCCTGCTGGGACATGGGACTGAACCCCGACCCCTCCGATCAGAACACGGTCTTCTTCCCCATTAGGCTACGGCCGCCCCCCCCGGCTGGTACTGTTCATGGTTTTAAGGAGTTTGTACCAACCTGGTGGAGTCGCCCCATTCAGTAGCTACGTTTACATGCGCCAAATTTCCCCGATCTGATTAAAATCTTGGTCGATCTGAATTCCCAAATCCCTGTTTACATGGACACTAACTGAAATGATCTGATCATGTCATGAGTACACATGCACCAAGCACTCAATCAGGTTAAATGAGTTGAGCATGCGCACAGCGAGTTGTCTTTCAGGGGGAAGAAAAAAAAGTAAACAAACTCCGTCCTTTCTGCACGTCTTTCCCGCCCCATCGTGTGCTCGAGCTGACTCACGTTATCCCCAATATGGACCTTCTGCAGGTGATTACCTTTATGTTTGGGTTTTTACTGGTCGCATTAACCAAGCTAGAGGCTGAATACATATTACTACTGCTCCTCCACCACAGGAGAGGAGAGCAGGATGACTGCACCAGCAGACCACTTCTGTTTACTTCCCGCTATGTTTTCTACTTGAGTCTGCGAAAGTGGAAAGACGTCACGCTGAAGTTGTACGCATGCGCAAAGGGCTTTTTTCACCCTTTCTTTCCGAATGGGTGTATACATGCACGTCTATCCGAATGAAGATCGGACAAAACCACCCCTCTCGATCAGAAGTAAATTTCTTTCGGATCAGGCTGCATCGGATCAAAACATTCGGGTTGACATGTTTACATGACGTCTTTTTTATCCGATTGGGCGTTTATTCCGATTAAATGTGCCCATGTAAACGTAGCTAGTGTCAGACAGGTAAAGTTTTAGTCACATGATCCTGGATCTTCACCGTCGCGCCATTCAGCTGATTCACATTTAAAGACCTCTGGCAGAGCAGAAGAAGAGTTTGTGTTGTGAAGGAGGAGACTGAAGACACACACTCACTCACTCACATGCACTCACTCACTCACTCACATGCACTCACTCACTCACTCACTCACTCACTCACTCACTCACTCACTCACTCACTCACATGCACTCACTCACTCACTCACATGCACTCACTCACTCACTCACATCACTCACTCACTCACTCACTCACTCACTCACTCACTCACTCACTCACTCACATGCACTCACTCACTCACACACACACACTCACTCACATGCACTCACTCACTCACTCACATGCACTCACTCACATGCACTCACTCACTCACTCACATGCACTCACTCACTCACTCACATGCACTCACTCACTCACTCACTCACTCACTCACTCACTCACTCACTCACTCACACTCACTCACTCACTCACTCACATGCACTCACTCACTCACTCACATGCACTCACTCACATGCACTCACTCACTCACTCACATGCACTCACTCACTCACTCACATGCACTCACTCACTCACTCACTCACTCACTCACTCACTCACTCACTCACTCACTCACTCACTCACTCACATGCACTCACTCACTCACTCACATGCACTCACTCACATGCACTCACTCACTCACATGCACTCACTCACTCACTCACATGCACTCACTCACTCACTCACTCACATGCACTCACTCACTCACTCACTCACTCACTCACTCACTCACTCACTCACTCACTCACTCACATGCACTCACTCACTCACTCACACGCACTCACTCACATGCACTCACTCACTCACATGCACTCACTCACATGCACTCACTCACTCACTCACATGCACTCACTCACTCACTCACATGCACTCACTCACTCACTCACTCACATGCACTCACTCACTCACATGCACTCACTCACTCACTCACATGCACTCACTCACTCACTCACTCACTCACTCACTCACTCACTCACTCACTCACTCACTCACTCACTCACTCACTCACTCACTCACTCACATGCACTCACTCACTCATTCACTCACTCACTCACATGCACTCACTCACTCACTCATTCACTCACACTCACTCACGCACTCACTCACTCACATGCACTCACTCACTCACTCACTCACTCACTCACCCACTGACTCACATGAAAAAGAGCAGTTGTATTTACGTGCTGAAGCTTTGAGACGACTCCTCCGCACCGTTTGTTTCTAACAGCTCCCAGATGGGGTGAACGTGTCCAAAGAAGCTCGGAGAGCCATCTCTCAGGCGGCCAGCGTCTTCGTGCTGTATGCGACTTCCTGGTGAGAATCAAAACTCCTCACATGATATTCTGCCTGTTCCATAAACTGAAAGTTCTTTCTTTACTTCTCAGTGCAAATAACTTCGCCATGAAGGCTAAAAGGAAAACTCTGAATGCAGGAGACGTGCTGGCTGCCATGGAGGAGATGGAGTTTGAACGATTTCTGGAGCCTCTTAGAGAAGCTCTGGAAGGTGAGAAGGTCACAACCCCCCCCCCCCCCGATGGGGCTAATACTCCTGATCCAGTCATGAGATCCTCCTCCTTCAAGCAGCTAGATCTTCTCAGAATATTTTAAATGGTTTTCTGAAGGTTTTTATTTGAGTTTTTGGGGACTTTGAAAGTAAATGAGATGTTTACAGATCTCTGGAGTAAAAGACCAGATGTTTCCTTTGAGATGATGCACTTCGGACCCCCGGAATGTTGTGAAACGTAAACAGCTGGTTTATTTCACGTCTCCCTTAAAATGAATTAATGAGTCAGAGTTTCCTGACGCCTTAAAGAAAACATGTAGAACCATCAGGGGTTCCAGATGTTTGGTCAAAACCTATACAGTCCAGTTCCCTTCAGCTGAAAGAAGCAGGTCTGATTCTGGACTGAGAGCTGCGTGTGGATGTAAAACCTAACCGTCTCCTTGTGTTTCTCTATACAGTGTACAAGAAGGACCAGAAGGGAAAGAAGGAGGTTACTGAGCAGAAACGTAAAGATAAAGAGAAGAAGGCTGATTCTGAGAATGACAAGAGCAGGGAGGAAGAGGAGGCCGATGAAGAGGAGGAGGAGCAGCCGCAGCGCATGGAAGAAGAACCTGAAGAGGAGGAAGAGGTGGAGAACTGAAAACGTTTGAGCCTAAGACTCCACCCACTTCCTCAGGACACGCCTCTGATCATCTGAGAAGGTGAATGAAGGTCACACAGCAGCTGACCTTCATCCTGACAACATGCAACACACACCTGTCCAATGAAGGCTGCCGGACCCGACCCGATCTGACCTGAACTGGTCCTACCAAGCCCGACCTGACCCATCCCGATTAACCCAACCTGACTCTAGCAGACCCGACCCGACCACTTTAGTTCTACGGAAGCGTTCAGCTGCATTTATCATCTTGATGGAGCAGAAACATTTGGGTCCTGGATCAGTTCTGGACTCTGTTAAATATGAGTTTATTAGTGCATCTTTTTATGACTTGGATTCAGATCAACTCGAGCTGGTAAAGGTTATTTCAACAAATCCGAGCAGCTGCACTGTTTTTTTATACCATTTCTACTTTTGTAAACTTGTTTTGGACTGAAAACGTTTAATAAAAGTTTTGTATGAAAATAATTGCGTTTACTTGGTGCTGATGTGCAGACAGGAAGTTCAGATGAAACTTGTGGCAGCTGTGTGACAGAGGTTCTCTTCATAGGTGGAACTTTTAACTGATGAAAACCAGGGACTCTGTCCTGGGTCCGGCTGGAACACTGAGCAGAACCAACCTGCTGATAAGGTATCTTGTTGTAAACCAAGTGTAGCACAAAGATCCAGATGTTCAGGTCTTTCTCTAACCACAAGTTATCTATCCTTGTGCTGCAAGATGGATTCTTGAGATTTGGAGTTTTCCAAACCCACTAAATACTGTCTTTTCTGCTCCATTGAAAACCATGTTTTGCTTTTCTTGATGGTAAAGATGTTTTACTGCAGACTGGATTTACTGTGATTGGCTAAAGACAAATCACCAAAGACAGACATTTGCTAGCTCGTCCTCCAATCAGCTTAAAATATTATACCTGATGCCCCGCCCTTTTATAGACAGTTTTACACGGAGTAGTTCCAGATGTGTCCCCAACTCGACAAGAGGCGGGGCTACACGATCTGGCAGAGCCAGGTTAGCGATCACCTCCCTGAACCAGGACATCTCATGAAATAATTGATGATTTTCTTCCATTCAATGTTCTTTTTTTTAAAGTTGTGAAAAAACCCAGAAGCGACTCAGTTTTTAAAGGTTTTATTTCAAACTTCAATCGGAGGGACACTCCACCTTCCCACTGTTGATGTCATCGATGACATCATGAGGAGGACGACCATCAATGGTGCATCCAACAGACTGAGCAGTTCCCAGAATCTCCTTGATGGTTCCTGAGGAGAGCAGAATAAATACTGAATTTGAGCTAATCGGTGAACGGCTCACCTGTCACAGGTATGTTTAACATGAGATTCAGATCCAGACTTAAGCTGGTTTGGTTCTGTGCAGTAGTCTTTCTAAACAGAACTGCTTGTTCCAGACTTTTCGGCACAGAGATGTCCATTCACGTGGGCAGCTCTGTTTCCTGAAGCCGGATCACTCTGAGCCTCCACTGGACTCTACTCAGCCACAGGGTCAGGCAGGTATAGTGGCGGGAGGCTGAGCTGCACAAAAACCAGTTAACACAGAATGAATAGATGTTTGGTCTCACCAGAAAGCTCTCTGGCGATGGAGCGAGGTCTCATGACACGAGCAATGCCTACAATCTCATCGAAGGTCACGCTGCCGCTGTGCTTAACTAGAAGAAACAAAATAAATAAACAAAGAGCAGCTCACTGACAAAGTGTTGAAAACACCTAGAATCACTTACTGTTCTTGACCTTCTTCCTGTCACGGGGAGGTTCCTTCAGAGCTTTGATGATCAGCGCCGACGCAGAGGGAACCACCTCAATCTGTTACACACACACACACACAGTCAAACCTACAGGACTGACCTCTACCACTGGACTCTCATTTGTTCCACTTATTTAAGGTCGCAGCTAATAATTTCATTCTCTGCCACAAGGTCTGGAGGTTAACAAGTCTTGGCAGCAGTGACCTGTAAATGGTTTAAATCCAGAATAACTGGGAAGTTGAAAGTAATTCTAGATAAAGCCAACATGCTGGAATAACCACCACCAGACTTCTGGAGATGTGCGTTACAAAAACACCTAATTTAATCTAATTTCAGTGAGTCTCAGGTTACGTACGGCGGCCTGCCTGTTCTGGATGGTCAGCTTCACTGTGATCCTCAGGCCCTTCCAGTCACCGGTGGCCTTGGCAATGTCGTCACCAACTTTCTTGGGAGACTGAAGGAGGAAGAGTTTGATTAGAAACCACGTGACAGAGTTACTTCAGAGTAATCATGTTGGTGCTTGTTCCAGACTTTTCGGCACAGAGATGTCCATTCATGTGAGCAGCTCTGTTTCCTGAAGCCGGGTCACTCTGAGCCTCCACTGGACTCTACTCAGCCACAGGGTCAGGCAGGTATAGTGGCGGGAGGCTGTATGAAGCCAGCAAGTTCTGATACTCACCAGACCCAGAGGTCCAATTTTGGGGGCCAGGGCTGATGTGGCTCCAACTTCTCCTCCGGTGCACCTCATGTACACTGAAAGACAAAATACAATGAAAACCAGCTCATCAGCTGTCAGATGTTATCACTGTGCATGTATCACTACGGCAACAGACTCAATGCCTGTTCCATTTAACTGAACTAACCCTAAAAATCTGATGAAAAAACTAATATGAAAATGGTCTGCTTTTGTTAGTGATGCTGCTTGTTGCTATGGCAACCTGCACACATTCAGATGATCCAAACACCTTCACGGCTTCTTAAAGACAGATGTGCTCATATTGCATAGTCAATCTCCAGCCATCAGACCGCGTTACAAAAATCTAACGACTCACTGGAACCTTCATTCCTGACTAGTTCAGCAGAATGTATAAACAATTTAGTTTTTATTTGATCACACACCTGGTCTCAAAGACTTGACATTCCAAACTAAATCCAACATCATTAAAATGATAATCTGGCTGTCATACTCTGATTATTAAATGGTTTTTGACTGACAAGTGACTCACAGCCCCCGTTAGCATTAGCAGCTAACTGATTATCCTGCACGTGGAAACAGCCGCAGTCCAACAAAAAACAAACGCTCATCTATCCCCTCGCCTGCCTCACGTCCCCCTTTTACCTTCCACGTTTAAAACTATCATCTCCCGGTGCTGCTGAGCGGGTTTGCTCCGGCTTTGTAACTAATTTTTACCGTTTAGAGTGCGCAGCCCGTAGGCCAGCAGGCGCGGAGGAAGCCGGAGCACAGCGGCTCCGTCTCGGCTGTGAACCGGCCTTTAGTACCCTTTGACCCAGAAAACATACCGATTTTTATCTCGTTGGGGTCGAATTTGGGCGGCATGTTGCTGCTGTTGAGCTTAGTTCAGCTTGATTGGTGAGGGTGTCGGATGAACCCGGACCGGGACGACCGAAAACTGTTGCACCTTCACCGCTAAGGGGAGAGAAAGGAAGTGCACGCGCCGCAGTGGAGAAATTTATATTGCACCAAATCTCGCGAGAGTTCCAGTCTCCGCTAGCGAAACAACGCCTGTGTGATTTTCATGGATGTTGAACAAAAATCAGTTTAAACAGAAAATTGTTTATTCAGTGTTTCTTTTTTATTCAACATTTGGACTTCCTGTTACACAGAAATCTGCTGTTATATTAATATTCCAACGTTGTAACATGAATCTTTTAAACCGGCGAAAATTCTGTTTTTTTAGTGATTGAGATACTTAACAAAACAAACCGGTTCATAGTTTCATCTGTACAGGTATTCAGGTGTTCAAGTTAAAGTAACCTGAACTGGAGGATTACACACAAACATTGTGGCAAAAAAACAGAAAGAGGATTAGTATAAAATACTCCACAGAACCTGTTCTGAAAGGATTTAAGCTGCATATTGATTAGAAACAATTTCATTTATTCTTCAGCGGTTTATAGTCACAACTGTTCTGGAATGATATGCTGAACTTTTTTAATCAAGAGAAACAGGTCAAATGGTCAGACTGTATTTACTCAGATCCTTGTCTCTTTATCCAACTTTTTTATTATATTTTCAAAACATGCACAAGATTTAGTAGTCCATCAAAAACTAATTTAACAATGTTTAAATGTGACTTCAACATTAAAGTTTTCTTTACAATTATACTCAGAATTAAAAGGGACAACAATTCAAACTCGATTCACTCTGATTCCGCTGGTTTGGATTCTCCATTGAGAAGATCAGGAAGACTCTCGAGGTTGTCCAAAATGTTTCTACAACCTGCTCCAAACAACAGCTGCCTTATCTAAATAAGCTCAGCCTTCAAGCTACATATTAATTTCCCTGGAAGATCATGTAAGAGACACCCTGCCCCGCCCCCTTCTTTTGTCCCACTCATGGCACCTGCGAACCTGGAACCATCTATCACAAGGACAGTCGATGTTTATCCTGCCACAATAAAATCTCCATGGACTTCTGGGCTGACTGTTTTTCAGATGCTCACAGACCAAAGCTCTCCACATGCACACGCATACATGCACACGCATACATGCACACGCATACATGCACACACACTTCCCTCTCATTTCTTCCTGATGCCATGTTATATTGTGTGTGTATGAATTCTTTTCTGAGGTGTAATCACACATCACATGGCACCCTTGAGAGCTCTGTGTTCTCACCTTCACATGTAGTTTCCTTTTTTCATATGCATGGTGCTGCAGGACGACTGCCTAGGTGTGATTCAGGTGTTTCTGCCCTTCACACAAGTCAAAGTCCTCGTATTGTGCAAATGACACTTGGCAATAAATTTGATTCTAAATTCAATTCTGAACTACAAGTTAGAAATATGTTTCAAACCATCAAAAGTTGATACTCAGTGAAAAATGTACATAAAACCAGAACACAATGATTTATAAATCTTATAAACTCATATTTTATTCCCTGTAGAACATAAACAACATGTCTGATGTTGAAACTGAGATATTTATCATTTCATAGTAAATCTGAGTTGAACTGTGTTGACAGACTGATATCTGGGTCTGATCTTGTGTCCAGTGACGTCCAGGATCACGTCTGATTTTCATGCTGTACTTCCTCAGGACTGCAAACTACTTGCATCCAGTGTGACCTTTGACCTCATCCCTTGCACAAAGAGGTTCCTCTTGCTTCTCTGAATCTGTTGATGATATTGTAGATGGTGGACTTCAACGTCTTGACAGTGTTACATAGATGAAAGGACAATCATCCCCTGCAGCAGAGACTGAGCTGCTCTGTAAAAGCATTGTGTCAGTTCTGCAGGTCTGTGTCATCTCTACATGATCTGCATGTTGAAGCTGTGTTTTCCTGTTCGAGTCCTGGAGGACTTTTTGAGTCAGAGCTGCTCTACAGGAATAGCTACAGAACACAAGAGGGAGTAAGTGGGTGAGAAGCAGAGATCATCACTGCCGGGCTGTTTAATATGCATCATGAAAATGTGTGAGGATGGTCAGAATTTCACAACTCCTACTCTAAAAGGATGGTTTTATGTGTGTTTTCAGATTCCCTCGACATTTATAGGAAACATCCCATCTGAATAATCTGTCTGATGGTTGCTCTTTAAGCCCTAATACTGGACAGAAAGCTTCTTTTAAGGTTACATGACCTTTACTGTCAGAATGTTTTTAAAGATTTTCATCAGGCAGGGAAGCTGAACATTAATCCTTTCTATATTTTATCTTTTTATTTTGAAGTCTGGAAAAAAGATGATGATAAAATCAGAGTGAGAATCAGAGGAGATGAAACTGAGAAAACTCAGCCTGATATTTCTGCTGTAGATGAAATAAAAACAGCTCTGATCAAACTGTGATGAATATTAAACATTGAGCTGACGTGATGTGGTGAATCTCGTGAGCCACAGCAGGGACAGATGTCCAACATGTCCAACATGGTTATGAATAACTCGGCTGCTGCTCATATTTAGCATCTCTTCACAAGGGAACAAGCTGAGTCTGAACATGTAAACTGGTTCAGTGCAGTAAACATGAAGCATGAAGGAACCCAGTGTGTGTGTGAATCCCCTGTGTTTAGTCATGTGATGGAGACTGCTGTG
The DNA here is from genome assembly GCA_006937955.1 of Pachypanchax playfairii. Lineage (NCBI taxonomy): Eukaryota > Metazoa > Chordata > Actinopteri > Cyprinodontiformes > Aplocheilidae > Pachypanchax > Pachypanchax playfairii. The sequence continues at coordinate 1,439,138 of SSNP01000115.1, read as the reverse complement.
TTATGGCCAGCTGATTGCTGAAGTGATGGAGACACAGCACAGCTCAGAAGCACGCTGTCACTAGCTGTTTGGTCTTCACACAATAGCTTTTGAAAGTTAAATGTATCTTTAGAACCGGTTCGTTATGGGACTGACCCCCAGGCCTGGTTCCAGGAAGGTGCCCCAGTTTCCCTGTTCCAGTCGAGGTGACCTGATTCCTGTGGTCTTACTTCATCAAGGCCTTTGAATCGCTCTCGGTCTGACCCCTCTACTCAGACCATCAGCGGCTGAGCAGCCCAGACAACACATCTTCCAGATTCACAGGGTCCATGAACCCCTCCAACACTTTAAGGTACAGATTTAATAGAGTGTGTGTAACGCTCGCTGTAGGCTGGAGGTGAGTGTTTACCTCAGGTAGAGGGGTTAAAGTACCTGGTGTTGGCAGGATGGAGTGAGAGATGGACTGATGGCTCAGAGTTTTGTCTGCTGTAATGAGGATGAAGAGCATGTCTGATGATACATTAACCCTTTCATTACTAAACATTATTCATTCATATTTTAGGGGAAATGATTTCACTTTTGGGTTGAATAAAGGGTTGAACTGGGGATAGAAGGACTTTAATCCAGATGTTAATGTGCATTAAATGAAGGGATGATTAAAACACATGCAGTCAGACGCTGAAGCAGCTGATAGAACGATTGATGAATGTGTTCATGGAAGGAAACAACTGAAAAGTAAAGACCAAAAACAATTTGTTTTCCTGGATTGAAAGGCCGTTAGCAGAGATGAGCTGTGTACTCAGGCGCCAGCCCCCCCGACAGCAGCTGAGAAAGTCGATAAGAGGAAATTGTAACTGCTGATTGGAAAACTGAAGGAAAGGTCAAGTACGAGAAGAAGTTAAAAAAGCAAATCAATCCCTCAACTCGAACAGATGAGCCACAGAGTTGCATGTGTGTGTTTATATCTTTGTGAGGACCAGTGGTGTTAGTGGCTTAAAGCAGTTTGACTTCAGGTTTGTGTAAGAAATTATTTTATAACATTAAAACATTCAGATTTATTGTTTGAAGGTTTTTTTGTTCTGAAGGGATTAAGTGAGTTTATGTTGAGTAGTTCTGATCAGTCAGTGTCTTTCCTGCAGCAGACAGCGTGCTGTCACTGTGAAGAATCTGAGACATAAATCCACCTTCTCAAACAAATCTGAACAAAAACTTTCCAGCAAACACTTTATAAAACGATTCTACAGTTTGTCATTTTGAATCTGAAACAGTTAATTCATCCGTCCATGTCTTCTGAGTATCGTTGCAGCTCCTGCAGCTGAAAATTTAACACATTAATGGATTTAATCTGGTTATTTAGACTGAGACGGGACCAGTAGAACTGCTCGTATCGTTCTCCTGATGCCAAATTCTTAAATGTGGTTCAAATAATTAAAAATAAAAGAATAAATTTGTGATTCCAGCTGTTTCCTGCTGCAGAGTCATTATATCCTTTGATGAACACGGTTGAAGCTGATGTTCAGTAAAACAGCTGAAACTAAAGTCTTTGTATATTTTACAGTTAAAGTTTCTGCAGGAGGATGTAAACAGACTTTAAATCAGACACATTGTTCTTTAAAATATTCTGTCCTTGTTTTTGGTGTTTGTTGGAGCATGACTCAGATCCATTTATCTCTGACAGCTTCTCTGTCCCACAGGATCACTTCCATCCCATCATGCATCTCTTCCCTGAAGATAACAGTGGCGTCCAGCGCTGTGTTTCTTAATGGGAAAGTTCTAACGGACGTTTTGCACAGAGCTGTTCTTTGTCTGATGGTTTCTGTGCAGCTGAAGGCTGAGTGGGTGATTCCAGCCTGAAACAGCCAAAACAGTAAAAATCTGATCAATACGAGCAGCTTCAGCTGTTGATAACACAGATTTTTAACTGCCTGCCAGAAAATTTCAGAATTTATCTCAGAAATTTTCTGTCTGTTGGAGAAAATAAAATAAATAAAAGATTTCCTGTCTTACATGGTTCTAGCACACTGCGCTGAAAACATGAGATTAATTTAGATGAACACAAACCAGCTGCTTCATCTACTTCATGTTACAGTTTTAGTAAAAATAACTTGGTGTTGTGGGTAGAACTCGTTTCTCTGAACTCCATCATGGACCTTTATGGTTCTGGATCACTTCAGTTTATCAGTCTGAACCTGTAAAGTCTTTCAAACTTTGCAGTAAACTTACTTCATTGTTTCTTTATCAGACTTTATTGATCTCCTTCCTGTACAGGCCCTAATCAGAACCTCTGATACATCCTTCTGGTTTCCCTGAAGGAAACAGTGACTCCAGGTGAACCATCTAAACTCAGGTAAACTCCTTCTCACTGCCTCAGAGCAGCGCTAGTTCTGTCTGGCCCTGGTTGATTGACACTGGACTCCTGAAGGAAAAGACTGATCAAACTGATCAGTCTTCTTTGATGTGAACTTTAAACCCTTTTCACACACCAGACTCTGCAGGAAGACCAGTTCTATCTGCTCAGGATCTATCAACAAATGTGTAAGTGGAGTCTGAAAGCTGAAGGACAGATAATCAATAAGTGTAACAGAGAACCTGACCTGAATAATCAGATTCTGGTGTGTGTGTTTCCTCCGTCTTCGCTCCACAGACTTCCTCTGTCTTTTGTTCCTGATGAGAAACAGGACACTGACGGAGGACAGCACAACAAAGCCCGAATGCTTAATGAGGCTGAGTTTTAATGAAAAACAATTCAGCAGCCGTTTCTAACAAGGGCGGCCCTTACAGGCGCCGCATGAGACCTGATAAGGCTGAGATTTAAGTCAGGAGTTAATTAATGAGTGTTGGAGAGGACTGAGCTGAGTCAGGGGCGAGTTATCAGTTACTCTGCTGCCGAGGTCCCCCGACGCTTCGGCTCAAATGAAGAAAGTCCCAGAGAGATTTTACTGAACCACGTTAACCTTCAGCGAGATGAGATGAAAGAGTCTCTGATATGAAGAATATAAATAAACATCTTAGAACATGATGGTTGTTCTACAGGATACGACTCAGAATCTTTAAATATTAACTTTATAATAAATCTTGAAGAAAAGGCCGCGTGTGGTGGGGGTCAACCTCAGGGGTTAAATCAGCCATGGCACCATGTCCCAGCATGCACTGGGGTTTGTCTTCTTCTGCCTCCCTCCTGCTCATGGATTATTATATAATCCATGATATTCATCAGTCTGGAAGGTCAGAGGTTGTTTTATTATCCGAGTGTGGAGGAACTGGATTGTGTTGTGAAGTTAATGAGACCCTCACATCACAACACAAGCTTAGACCGTCTTCCAAAAACCTGAGACCACATCAGGATGGAGGTCAGACCGGACTCACCTAAACAAACAGTTTAGAGATGGAAGATGTGCACACTAGACTCAAGATCAGGACGGGACCTGGTATCTGGTCCACAGTGTCAGCGTGTGTCTGGGGTTCTGAGAGAACTCGTCCCTCCAGGTCTGGCTGATGGTTTGAAATGTGTCTGTAGGTTCAGGTTCACAAGATGAACCGGCGAGCTCAGAGAACTACCAGAGAACCTTAATATGTGGAGTTATACGTACTGCACGTAGTCTGGGTTCAGGTTCAGGTTCAGGTTCAGGATCAGGATCAGGATCAGGATCAGGATCAGGATCAGGATCAGGATCAGGATCAGGATCAGGATCAGGATCAGGATCAAGATCAGGATTCATGGTTCAGGATCAGGATCAGGATCAGGATCAGGATCAAGATCAAGATCAAGATCAAGATCAGGATTCATGGTTCAGGTTCAGGTTCAGGTTCAGGTTCAGGATCAGGATCAGGATCAAGATCAAGATCAGGATCAGGATCAGGATCAGGATCAGGATCAGGATCAGGATTAGGATTAGGATTAGGATTAGGATTAGGATCAGGATCAGGATTCATGGTTCATGGTTCATGGTTCAGGATCAGGATCGGGTTCAGGGTTCATGTTTCAGGATCAGGATCGGGTTCAGGGTTCATGGTTCAGGATCAGGATCAGGATCAGGATCAGGATCAAGATCAAGATCAGCATCAGGATCAGGATCAGGATCAGGATTCATGGTTCAGGATCAGGATCAGGATCAGGATCGGGATCGGGTTCAGGGTTCATGTTTCAGGATCAGGATCAGGATCAGGATCAGGATCAGGATCAGAATCAGAATCAGAATCAAGATCAGGATCAGGATCAGGATCAAGATCAAGATCAGGATCAGGATCAGAATCAGAATCAAGATCAGGATCAGGATCAGGATCAGGATCAAGATCAAGATCAGGATCAGGATCAGGATCAGCATCAGCATCAGCATCAGGATCAGGATCAGGATCAGGATCAGGATCAGGATCAGGATTAGACCCACTTTATGTCCAACATGTTTCAGACTTATGGGTGAACTAAAACCCCAAACATCAGATGATCAGGTGTCACATCTCACCTGAGGCTCTGCTCCCAAGGTGTGTCCTCCATTGTGTGTATCAGAAATCACCTACATCAGCTGATTGTTACAAACAACCAGCTGCTTCCTGTAAAGCAGCAACACAAATCATGTATGACATCATGGCGTGTGACTCCGTGTGCTGCAGACAAACACAGAGGTGGTTTTTGATCTTCGTCTCTGTTCAGACGTCGACCTGCAGCTGCTTCCAGGTGTCTCGACTTTTATCTTTATACATTAATGAAACGTGTGAAGTGTTGGACAAACCAGGATCCAGCAGGTCTCAGGTTTCACACAGGGGACACCTGACTTCTCTCTGAGAGGAGCAGGAGGAGCAGGAGGGGGAAGAGGAGCAGGAGGAGGAAGGGGAGGAAGATGAGCAAACGGAGGAAGAGCAGCAGGAGGAGGAAGGGGAGGAGGAGCAGGAGGGGGAGGAGGAAGAGGAGCAGGAGGGGGAGGAAGATGAGCAAAAGAAAGATGAGCAGAAGGAGGAAGAGGAGCAGGAGGAGGAGGAGTAACAGCAGCAGGAAGAAGAGGAAGAGAAGCAGGATGACGAGGAAGAGGAGCAGCAGGAGGTCCAGCAGGAGGAGGTACAGCAGCAGGAGGTGCAGCAGAGGGAGGTGCAGCAGCAGGAGGAGGTGCAGCAGGAGGAGGAGGTGCAGCAGGAGGTCCAGCAGCAGGAGGTGCAGCAGGAGGAGGAGGAGGTGCAGCAGGAGGTCCAGCAGCAGGAGGAGGTCCAGCAGCAGGAGGAGGTGCGGCAGGAGGAGGTCCAGCAGCAGGAGGAGGTGCAGCAGGAGGTCCAGCAGCAGGAGGAGGTCCAGCAGCAGGAGGAGGTGCAGCAGGAGGTCCAGCAGCAGGAGGAGGTCCAGCAGCAGGAGGAGGTCCAGCAGCAGGAGGAGATGCAGCAGGAGGTCCAGCAGCAGGAGGTGCAGCAGGTTGCTGTTAGATAATCACGGTTATTGTCTCCATGCGCTCCGCGGGGGCGGGAGGAGGGAGGCGGAGCCACGAGTCCAGGACAAAAACCAATCACCTGAGTTTAAATCCGGAGCTGCCGGGAGGAGACGTGTGCGTGTGCGCGGCTGGTGGAGCTGCGCGGACTCACGGTGAACCCGCTAAGTTGGCGGCGGGATTCGGTCCCGGCGGAACGTTTGTGTTGGATCTTCACGGTGAGATCAGGAGCTTCATTCCGCGCGCAGGAGGTCCGGACGCATCGAGGAGCTGGAGGAGCAGCTGCGTCCTAAAAGGTGAGTGAACTCCTAATGACTGTTTGGGTCGGAACTTCTTAGAAACCAGGCTGAACGGATCCGAACCCGCTGCTTCACCGAGAGGTTCCAGGTCTCAGGTAGACCTCAAAAAATAAAACTCCCCCACAGGTTACAGGTTCGCATCCGAATGACGCAACAGTTGGACTAAATCTGATGTCAGTCCGGTCCAGGTCCAGCTGCGCGTCTTCTTTAGAACCAGACTCGTATTTCAGCAGAATCCACCTCAGGGTGTTACTGGATCCACCTGCTGGAGGAACTGGAACAGAACCCAGGAGTTGGATCAAGCTTTTAACCGACACTGTTACATCAAACCTGCAGCTTCTGGTTCCACAGAGATCAAAGAATCTTATCAGAACCGAGTCCAATAAACGAATCAGATATAAAAGTCCAGAGTCACATTTCCAGGAGAACCCTGGTGGTTCTGCTCTGTCCAGATGTGCTGTGTATTATCCAGATGTTGGTTACAGGACACTCTGTCCAGCTGCGTGTCAGCTGGGTGAGACATTCAGGATCAAACGTCCCGAGATGTCCATCATGTCTCGTCTGTGTTTTCAGTGGGTCCAGCCTTGTGAAGAGGCGGGTTGTTTCCAGCTGTCCGTCACAAAGAAACAGTTAGACAGTTCCTCCAGATGTTAGCTTCAACGAGGTGATGCAAGTCTCAGGTCCTGGTTCAGGTCTTTGTTGGACTCGTTCCTGAACATGTTAGAGAATGTTTGAAGGCGTGTGGATGAGACGCCGGAGCTGGAAGTCTGTTTTATTTAAACGACGGCGGATTCAGACGCTTCAAACTAACGGGCTGATCAGAAGGAGCTTGTTGTGCAAACAGGAAGTTCACAGCAGAGTCTCACTCCAGCTGAAGCGTGAACAGGTGTGACTGAACAGAGAGATGATCATCCAGTTTCTGATCAGTCTCATTATATAAAACCCATTTATTAGTGTTAGTGAAACATTTTGTGACTTCAGCTGAAAGAACAGAAACCAGAATAAGTTCTACCTGCTCTGTAACAGACCGAGAGGAAAGAGACTGAAGGGTTCTGGTATCACGCAGATCTAAAGGTGAGTCAGTTGATCTGGTTTAGATCTTCAGGGTGGAGCTGCTGCAGGATGAAGAACCAAAAACAAACACTCAAATAAGAGACCAATTTAATAAAAGTTGGATCTGTAAATGATGTTTTTACTGGACTTCAGAGCCAGGGGGTTCTGATGGTTCTGGTTGGTGACTGGATCTGAACAGAACAACAACCTGTTCAGGTTGTCAACATCAATCTGGCTAAAATAAGTGTTTTTGTGTTTTTTTTAGTTGCTTGTCTGAGTGAATCATCCCGTCTCAGGAGACTCAACCTGGACCTGCACACGTCCTGGTCTTCATCTTCGTTCCAGCATGCCCATCATCAGTAACGCCAACCATGACTTCAGCACCTACTCCATCAGCAGCGACGACAGCAGCCTGGACCGCTTCTTCACTGAGATACCAGAGACTGAGACCCTAAAGGGGGTTTACTATCAGCGCGCCCAGCTGCTTCGTGACCCCAAGACGTCATACGTGGTCGACCACACCCTACAGGTTCTCATCAATGTCGGGGGAAACCGCTACACGTTCCCCTGGAGCACCCTGGAACAGTTCCCCCAAAGTCGACTGGGTCGTCTGCGTTCCTGTACCACCCCCGAAGAGATCGCCCGACTCTGTGACGACTACGACGAGACACGACAGGAATACTTCTTCGATCGGAACCCCACGGCCTTCAGAGTCATCCTCAACTTCCTGGCTGCAGGGAAACTGCGTCTGCTGCGGGAGCTGTGTGCCGTCTCTCTGCACGATGAGCTCGACTACTGGGGGGTGGACCCGGGTCACATGGAGCGGTGCTGTCGACGTCGAATGATCACACGTGTGGATGAAGTGTTAGAGCGAGAGAGGAAGGAGGAAGAGTGGAGGCAGAAGAGGTTGATGCTGAAGAAAAGACCAGTACAGACTGAAAAAGGATACCGCAGACTGGTCTCGGTTCTGAGGGAGGTGATGGAAAACCCTCACTCTGGCTTGGCTGGGAAAATATTTGCCTGTCTGTCCATCGTCATGGTGCTGATCACCGTCATCAGCCTGTGCATCAGCACCATGCCGGACCTCAGAGACGAAGAGAACCGGGTGCGTATGAAGTCTCAAACTATCATAGAAAATACTATAAACAACCTTGTTGTTATAAATGTAAATGTTTTCCACCAGTTCTGAGATCCATCCAAGCTGCCCCCCTTTGGTCCCCTTACTCCTACACACCAAGGGACTCGGTCCGTCCCATTGTCTCTGAGCTGAGTGTCTGACTGCAAAGGAAATCCATCAGACGTCTGTCAGACGTCCGTCAGACGTCCGTCAGACGTCCGTCAGACGTCCAGCTGTCGTCTGTCAGATGTCCGTCAGACGTCCAGCTGACGTACAGCTGATGTCTGACAGACGTCCGTCAGACATCAGCTGTACGTCTGACAGACGTCTGTCAGACATCCAGCTGACATTCAGGTGGACGTCCACCTGAATGTGGAATCTCCTGAATCTCCTGAATCTCCACGGGGTTTCTGATGGCGATGGCGAGCGATAGCAACTGCTCGGTTTCTTGAAGGTGGTCTACTCCGGAGGTGTGCTGGATTTCCTTTGCTCCGACACTCGGCCCCGCCCTGCTACTGTTTCCATGTTTTTATACTTCAGGTGTTTGTAGTTTATAGAACTTTTTTATCAAGTTTTTAAGCATCAGATCTCAGAAGAAATGAAATAATAATAATTACTGTTAGTCATTAAATGTGACTCAGATGAATAAAACTTCCTAACATCAGCTCTTAAACATTTACAGGAAACAGAATGATAAAGAAATAATGTGATGATATCGGAGCTTATTGATTGGATATCAGCGGGAGTAAAGGATGTCGTTAATATGAGAATCAACCGACTTTAGTGACAGACTGAGATCAACATCATGATCTGATGCTGCTTCCTTCACAACTCAGTCACTTTCCTCAGGATTCTGTTTTCTGTTGTGACTGTTCCAAATTAAAGATATTGATTTAAAGATGGCTGCTGTCCTCGTGCAGCTGGAACGACCTGCCTGACTCACTCTGTCAGCTGCTGCTCGTAAAAACACTTCTTTTTCTCTTTAATGAAACAGTTTTCAGATTTCATCCATCATTCAGAAATCAGAGTTAAAAGCTGCAGTTAGAAGTTTTTATTTCCGTCTCGTTTTGATGCTGAAACGATGGAGGTGGAAATCCCAAGTTTCTCATCCTGTTTGCAGAAAGATCTGCTGCACTGAAGGATTACTGTATGTCGAATGAATCAGAGTTGGACACGCCTTGATGTTTCCTGAAACTGACTTTGATCAGCTGGCTGAAAGACGTCCTCTGCTGGTGAGGTTAGCATCACAGTTTGAGCTGATGGTCATGTGACGTGGTGGGAACCAGCTGATTGTCTGTCAGAACTCTTCTGACTCTCTCAGACTTCGTGTCTTAATGAAGATGTTTTTNGTTCAACACAGAGTTTTCAGCATCTTGCAGCTGCTTCCCTGGTTACCAGCATGTATCACCATGGTAACAGATGCTGGAAACAAGCTCTGGAGCAGGTTCTGTTACCAGTTCAGAGATGAACACATGTTGAAGCAGCTCCTCCTGACCAACCTGTTCTGGACAGAGTCTCTTCTGTATTGTTGGACCTTCACTGAGAGCAGAACTGGTGCTGATGGAACCTCAAACAGACTATAATGACTCTGTTTGGTCCAGTTGGCTCTGAAAGGTCTGGAGATGTTTCCTTTTCCTCCTTGTTGTCTCTCTGTTACATCATCTCACCTTCACCAGGTCCAGTGATGTCATAGAATCAGAACAAAATCCAGTTCTCTAGTAACCAGGTGTAGCTGCTCTTTACCGGCAGCAGCTCATGATGTGGAGCAGGTCATCTGCTAACCGGAGGGTCACTGGTTCGAATCCCCACTCTGTTTGTGAAAGATTGCTTTGCCTTTGTGTCCTTGGGCAAGACACTTCACCTGTCCTGCCTGTTTGGTGGGCAGAGGGTCCGGTGTCACCTGACAGTGTCCAGCTGTGGGACAGCTTGTGTGTGTGTGTCATATAATTTATAAGATGCTGTTATTCATCTAACTCCATGTCCTCCATGTCCTCCATGTCCCCGTGTCCTCGCAGGGCGAGTGCTCTCTGAAGTGTCGGAACATGTTTGTGGTGGAGTCCATCTGCGTGGCCTGGTTCACTCTAGAGTTCCTGCTGCGGTTTGTCAACGCTCAGAGCAAGCTGGCCTTCGCTCGCGGCCCGCTCAACATCATCGATGCTGTCGCTATCCTGCCGTACTACGTGTCCCTGGTGCTGGACGTGGGTGATGAGTCGCAGGAGGACGTCCTCATGGGGGCTGGAAGAGGCTACCTGGATAAGCTGAGTCTGATCTTGCGCCTGCTGCGAGCCCTGCGGATCCTCTACGTGATGCGTCTGGCCCGCCACTCTCTGGGTCTGCAGACGTTGGGACTCACCATGCAGCGCAGCATGAGGGAATTCGGCCTGCTGCTGCTCTTCGTTTGTGTTGCTGTAACTCTCTTCTCACCTCTGGTTCACCTGGCAGAGAGTGAGCTGGCGCCGTTTGCCGCCATAAACCCCCACCACCGCTTCAGCAGCATCCCTGCCTCCTACTGGTGGGCCATCATCTCTATGACGACGGTGGGATACGGCGACATGGTGCCGCGCAGCATCCCCGGACAGATGGTGGCGCTCATTAGCATCCTGAGTGGCATCCTCATCATGGCGTTCCCCGCTACCTCCATCTTCCACACCTTCTCCCGCTCGTACCAGGAGCTGAAGCAGGAGTACGAGCGAGTGTGGAAGCAGGAGCAACACGAGGAGAAGGCTGATCAGCCTCCAGAGAAGTTCACACCTGATTCTATGGAGGACAAGAAACTGATGGCCAGCAGGACAAATCCATCCACACTTCCAGCTACGGCGTTCTGACGTGGCTCTCTGCTTTACGGCGCTGCTCCTCCCTTTAAAGTTCAGATTATAAGACGTTATAGATTTTGAGTTGGTGTTTGTTCCTGGTTCTTCCAGCAGCTTCATTACTGTCCCGTCTGAACGTTCAGCTCCAGACTCACTGACCACGTGCAGCTGCTGCTCTCATGTTTTCATTTTACAGATTCAACACTCACTCGCAGCTTTTTGGACAGCTGCAGGTCACATGACACCAGAATGACCTGCCTGAGGTGAGAACGTCACTGATATGATGCACAGTGATTCTGTTTTAAATACATCAGCTGATTTTATCCACTTCACTTTGGTTCTTTATTATCAAACTGAAAACAGACGTGAACATCAGCTGTGAGGTCGTCTTCCATCTTTAGATATTTTAAACTACATGATGCTACAGTGATGATCTGACCTCACGCAGGTCGTTCTTAGTTAGGGTTCAGAAAGTTTGCACTAAACAATATGGACCACATTAGCACGAGTGACTGAGTACAATCCAGTACTTCTAAAAATATACAATAATATAAATATTCTGTAAAATGTGTCAGAAAACATCCGTAACAGCAGCTGATTCCTCCACCGTCTTCTTCTTCATCACCTTCTTTTACCTGTCTGTATCATCAGAGGTGGTCAAACACCACCAGGTGAAACAGTTCTCACATAGATTCATATAAATAATTTATTCTAAGGCAATAAAACTCAAGTTAGATAAGAAATATATAGTTTTAGATCATATAATACATTTTGTAATAAGATACTGTAACACTGTTGGTACAAAGAGCAGCTACAACACAGATTATAGAATGAGCAGAACTGCAGAATGAGACACCAGCTGAGTCTAAATAAAACTGTTTCAATTTCAGTGTTTTTAATTATTTTCATCAACATTCTCCATTTGTGTAATTAGTTTTCTAGATGAGAATGTTTCCCAGCTGGAGGTTCTGAATGTACATCAGCAGAGATCAAACCCACTGAGTGCTGTAAGAGCTCTGACCAATCAGATTAGAGCATCACTGTCCCGCCTCCGACTGCTGAAGAGCATCAACATGACAGAAGATCACACGTCTTTTTGTTGTTGTTCACAGTTTTAACAGTAGAAATGCCAGATGAATTATAGGAACAAGTTGTTTCTCCTGCTGTTTGTGTTGATCACGTGTCTCGTTTAGACACTTAGTCTTAAATGTACCATCTACTTTAAACCAAATGACAAACACGGTGACGAAGCGCCGCAGTGATGGATCACACGGTTGCATCTCTGCAGGATGTCACGCTGCAGAAAAATATCCTCATTCAGAACGAACCACTTCTGAACTAAGAGACATCCTGTCACAAATATACATGTTTTATTTATAATTTCCTTCCACTGGATCTTTGAAAAATCCCAAAGATTAAACACTTTAATAAACAGGAAACTGGATTGTTTCATTTATGAACAGTTTGAAGTCTGTGTGTAATAAAGACCAAAAACCTCAAATACAAAAATATAGTTTTTATTCAGAAAGAGTCACTTTGTGAAAATGACGAGAGACCAGAACCGAACATCAGCACCACTCCTCCTCTTCTTCTAACCCTATAAATAAATATATATATTTATATATGCTGACAGCCTTATACATGTTTTATAACAGATAAATTACAGTCATTTTTCTATAGAGTTACATCTGATGGAGTGAAGTTTCAGACGAGTCAGTAACGTTCAGCGTGTCATTAAAAACATGGTTCTAACAGCAAGTCGTACGTTCAGAGACTCGACAGCGCCGGTTGTTTAGTGCTGAGTTTTGGGCTGAAATGTGTCTGTAGTTTCTTGGCCCAGTTCCAGTCGGCATCAATGCAGATGGTTTTATTTCTCAGAGTGGTGACTCTGCAGGAAAACACACACAGTGTAGACTGTGAAGAACACTGGAGTCACAACAACACAACTACAACACAACAAGTAGTTTCAGTAAAATGTGTCTGAAGTTGGATGAACCTGTGGAAGCTGCGTTGGATGAACACAAACATCTTTCTGGTTCCAGCTGATGTTTGTTTTTAGTAAAAATTAAAGTTTGAGCAGCTGCAAACATCAGTCAGAGTCAAAGAGCTGAAACATCCAGCTGACTGAAACAAAAACAAAACCAAACCAGCAACCAGCTGACACCTGTAAACCTGATGCCCTTCACAATAAGAGCCTCTGTTTGATCCATGCGGCTCTTCAGCGTTCTTCCTGAACTTCCTGAGATGATTTCATGTAAAAACATTGATTTCAAGTCTTTAATCTCTCTGGCTGCTGATCAGTTTGGATTTGAAATCGTTACAGCACCAAACGTCAACGTGCACGTCTTCTGAACATGTTCAACACTTTAGTTTTAGATGATATTTAAAAGCATGTGGAAGTTGTTACACAATGAAACACAAACGGGACTTAACCGTGTGTGAACTCACATGAGTGATTTGAGTTTGCAGTGACTCGGCGCCATCACCAGTTTCACCACCTTCACTTTGGGGATTTGGATACGACTGTTGCTTTCACAACAGGAACCAGGATCTGACACCAGCTGTAGAGCAACTGGACCTGTGAACACAAACACAACTCAGTGCAGCTCAGACTCACACAGCTAGCAGACAACACAAACACAATTACTCACCGGCAGAGTTTAAAGACAGGAAACAGAGGAAAGACAGAATCACCAGCGTCTTCATGTTTCCTCCACGCTGACAGATGTTCTGCTGTTTGGATGGAAGTGTGTGGTCTACAGGACCCATCCCATCTGCTCTGTTTATATACAGCTGATGGTTCCACACTTCTTCATTCATGCTGTTACGTTCTCAGAAAGCAGCAGGTTTCCTTCCTCCTCTGCTTCCTCTTCTCTTCTCCGTCTCTCAGTCTATTTTCTGCACTACAGAGAAAACATGATGTTCATGGGAATTAGACGACTTCTGGAAACATTCTTCAGGAGAATGAAGGAGGATTTCCCCTGCTGCTTCAAGCTTAAACACATCCTGTTTAAATGAATCAGTTTTACATTTCATAAATGTCTTTGTTTCATTAAATGAGAGAAATTAACTGTAAAATGTCTGCAGGATTATTTCTGGTTAATCTGCTCCAGCAGCTCTTTGTGTTTCAAACAGTAAAGTTTGTTGCTCTTCAGCTGCTGTTCTCCTGCTTGTTTCTGTAGCTTCTGGGTTTGTCTGTCTCCACGTGGATCATGAGGTTTACAGCAGGGTTCATCAGGAATGTTCTGGTTGAGAGGAACCGTTTGGTTCAGAAGGATCATCAGCCTGTAGGACTGAGTGTAAATATCATCTGAAGGCCTCAGTCAGTGTTTCAGTCTCACACACGTTTACCAGCAGAAACAGGCACTAATGTAGAGAGCTGCAGACCAGAAACCAGAACCATGTTCACCAGAAGTTCCAGTGCAGGTCTAAAAACACCGCAGAGTTCAGTTGTACTAAAGTTCTGCTCATTGTAGCGGAACCGTTAGTGACCACGACGTCACTGTTTGACTTTATTATAAATGAAGAGACAAACTTTCACTTCCTCCCGTGTTTCCATGAATAATTCTACTGAGTATTTTAAGGACACTAGGAAGGTTCAGAGGAGACACTAAGAATCTTTTAAGGCTCCAAATATTGAACCCATCACATCTCGTGTTCACATTTATTCACTGCAGATACATGAAGTCAGAGTGAGTGACCTTAATAAGACGAGATTCTAAACAAACCAGAGCCTGAAAGTGGAGGTTAGAACCAGAGAAGACTCGACTGCAACCCGCTGAGGATTATGGGAAAATCCTTAAACGGCACAAAATGAAAATCTTTTGACACGACTTTCAAGTTTCTGTTTTTCTTCTGTTTGTATTTCACAGATGGGCCTGATGAGACTGAGATGTAAAGCTGTAACATTTCAATCATATAAAAAGATTTCTTCAAACACGAGCTCTATTTTCATAAATGAAGTTCTGCAACCAAACAGTGACAGAAGAGTAGAGGACATGTCCAATCAGCTGATCATCAATCACCCCGTCCCTCCTGAGCTGCTGCTGCCCCTGAAATCTTCATGTTTGTGGGGGATGTCTTCGCAGGTGTGTTAACATGCTGCGATTCTACATCTGAACACTAGATGGAGCCAAAACTTCTCTGGAAAACTCTGAGTTCATTACTGGAACTTTACATTTCTCAAACAGTTGAAATCTTTGTCAGAGTCAGTCAGAATCAGAGTGCACTGGATCAACAGGTTTTGGTTCCAGGTCAGATCGTTTCTGGTTTTGTCCAAATTCAACGAGGACTTTCACAACACATGATCCCACGTGAGACAAAGATAAAATAAAATACATAACAGGGTAGCTGAGGTAAATACAGGCTTTTATTTTGAAGTGATAATTATAAAAGTGCAGATGAGCTGGAGTCAGAGAGGGTTTCAAACTGTGATGATGATTTTCACAATAAAACACAAACTTTCAGGAGATTTTTGATTCAACTTCCACATCAATTCATCACACTTTCATTTTCACATTCAGTTGGTCAAACACGCAGCAGCTCTTCACAGTCATCATGTTTGGTCACATTACATCAATAAATATAATAAATGATTTAAACTTTTAGGGTTTAACTATTTAAAAAGTCTGTTTTCATTCATATATTAAAACATGTTTTTTATCATATTATTAATTCTAAGGTTTCAACAGACGAATCAGCTGTTCAGTGTTTATTAAACTACATCAGAACATATAATACTGTTCATTAACGACTGACCTGTCGACACCAGCTCGGCTTCCAGAGTTACAGGCTTCACTTCAACAAAACACTGAACTTCTACACAGTTTGGATTCAGAGACACTTTCCTGGTTTGTTACTGAGGTCCAGGTTCGGGTCTAGCTTTTATTGACGTGAGCTTGTTAAACCTGCAGGTCTCTGGTTGTTCATTGTCCTGCTGTCCTTCATCTTTTTTCTGAAGGCTGGAGACACGTGATTGGACGAGACCTCGAGATCTTCATGGAACCAGTTTTGCTTTTTAAAGGTGTTTTTGGGGCTTCAGTTGTTGCAAATTAGCAGGAAGTTCTGTCTGATGTTTCTAGACCTGCAAGCTGATGTTACTGATGTCGTCCTCCACAGTAACCAGAACCTGCAGCTGATGAACATCTGGTTCTTGTACTGAAACATGGACCTAGATGGGACAGAAACACAGCTGCAGTCCGGCTGAATGACACCAGACAAGAACCAGCTGAACTTCTGTGCATCTGTAAATCGGACTCTGAATGTGATGAACAGGAATGTTTTAGTTTTTGGGTCGAACACACGTGCAGCCCACAGAAACACTGATAAAACCTTTTCTGACCACATATCGTGTTGGGTCGGTTGGACACGCCTTCCTCCACAGAACCATCATCTTAGAACATACCGGCACCGAGTTGTAGCTCTGGTTCTCCTCACCTTTGATGATGCAGCCGTCACAGAGACACCGGGCCATGCTGATTACACGTGGGAACCGGTTTTCATCTTGATCGGAGCTGGAAGACACAATCAGGTGAAGAACAAAATAACAAACCAGGTTAAACATCAGATTAACATTAGATTAACACCAGATTCACACTAGATTCACACCAGATTCACATTAGATTAACATTAG
>SSNP01000115.1:1395088-1422811 GCA_006937955.1 Pachypanchax playfairii | reverse complement strand
TTTCACACCAGATTAACACCAGATTCACACCAGATTAACATTAGATTAACATTAGAGTAACACCAGATTAACACCAGATTCACACCAGATTAACATTAGATTAACATTAGAGTAACACCAGATTCACACTAGATTAACATCAGATTAACAGCCAGTCTTTTTAAAGGGGCTGTCCGGCCACACGGTGGTCTGTAACCTATAGACCTATAAAGACTCTGGGTAAGTGGCTGAGGCCAAGAGACTGACTGCTGTAGGGTTGCTGGTTCAAATCCAGCTGTCCTTCCTTGAAAGGGATGAGTAAAGTCTGTTTCTGAGTGAGACGGATCAGCGCCTCAGGTGTAGGAGGACCACATCTGTGTACCAGGTTGTAAAAAGAGCCTGGAGATAATGAATGTTCTCTTTACTGACATTAGACGGTCTTTGGTTCTACCTACATACTCGGATGCTCCAGCCTACCTGGTCGGTCCAGGCCTGAACCAGGATCCAAGTTTTACTGGTTTTTTATCTGATCAAAGCTCTTTTAAACTGAAACCGGAACCAGATGTTTGCATCTGGAGGACATTCAATCAGCTGTGGTCAGTTTCCCTTGTTGATATTTGGTTTTTAAACTGTGTGTTTTGTTGCGATTCTATCAGAATCGTTTGACCCTCCGCGGGCTCCGTACCCACCTATACTCCCACGGGGACAGCGACCGCTGGTTCTTCTCCTGGAAGTTTCGGGGGTTCTCGTGCATTTCTTTGATCCGCTGCTCACACTTCGTGCTCGTGATCGGATGGCTGCGATCACACGCGTGCGTGTGCTCCATGGAGGAAGTCAAGTTGTACCTTTTCTGTAACCTCTCCCAGCGTTCCTGCACCTGTTTCCAGCTGATGCACCGGGGCGCGCGGGTGTCCAGGCCCGGTGTCCGCTGCTCCTGGTACCAGCCCACGGTTCGGTTGGTGAGGAGCAGCAGCGCCATGAAAGAGATCTGCAAACAGAATCAAACACCTGAGAGTCCGCTGAACCGAACTGGACCGGACCAGCGCTCCGTCCTCAGGGTTTACTCACCATCTGCAGGGTGCCCCGAATCATCGTGGTACCGGGTAGCTCGGTGTGTGGCGGTCCGCGCCATGTCGCCTTTTATATACAGTCCCTGTACCGGTTTGATTCTGTTAGTGGCGTTTCAAACCCATTTCCTAAATCATCGAAGCCCCGCCCACCATGTGCGTGTTTCTTGTTTGTTTTCTTTTTTTTAGTCTGGTTTCCGTATGACAAAAAGTTGCTGTCAAAAGCGCGTCCAACATGCAGATATAATCTGGATAAAATCCAGATTAAACTGTTACAACTTCATGAATTCACAAACTCTGAATTTACTAAAATTTCTCTGTTATGAAACAACAAACAGGCTGAATATGAATCTGGGCCACAGGATTATTAATGGAGCTCAGATGCATCGATTCCACTGGTCTTAAACTTAAACTACCGACAAACAAAACAAAATCAGCTGTTTAACAGTTTGTATAAATCCTTATTAAAACAGTTTGTTTACTTCCTACAGCAACGTTAATCATTAATCTGTTTTTGGTCGCTCATCCTGTTATTAATTTTAAAAGATTCGTACTCATCTGAAATTATTTGGACTTTTCTGTCTCCATAAATTTGTTGTTTCTGTAAAGTGAATCCAGAACCCCATGACTCCAGACTTAGTGACCTGAAATAAAAACAGTGACTCAGTCAAGAACCTTCAGGTTAAGCTCAGTTTTCAGCATCAAAAAGATGCTTCCATAGTTACCAGTATGTGTTACCATGGTAACAGAAGATGGAGACACACTCCAAATCAGGGATGAACATGTGAGCAGTTCTTTTGGACCAATCAGTTCTCTGAAAAAATGTCTGTATCAGACCTGGTCCTGTTTAAACCTCCTGATCTGGACCAGTTTAAACCCCCTGATCCGGACCAGTTTAAACCCTCTGATCCGGACCAGTTTAAACCTCCTGATCTGGTCCTGTTTAAACCTCCTGATCTGGTCCTGTTTAAACCTCCTGATCTGGACCAGTTTAAACCTCCTGATCTGGTCCAGTTTAAACCTCCTGATCTGGACCAGTTTAAACCTCCTGATCCAGTCCTGTTTAAACCTCCTGATCTGGTCCTGTTTAAACCTCCTGATCTGGACCAGTTTAAACCTCCTGATCTGGTCCTGTTTAAACCTCCTGATCTGGACCAGTTTAAACCTCCTGATCCGGACCAGTTTAAACCTCCTGATCCGGTCCTGTTTAAACCCCCTGATCTGGTCCTGTTTAAACCTCCTGATCTGGACCAGTTTAAACCTCCTGATCTGGACCAGTTTAAACCTCCTGATCCGGTCCTGTTTAAACCTCCTGATCTGGTCCTGTCTAAACCTCCTGATCTGGACCTGTTTAAACCTCCTGATCTGGACCAGTTTAAACCTCGTGATCCGGTCCTGTTCCAGTTGTTAGAAGTAGTCTGGATCAAAAGTTCTCCAGACTCTGTGAAGGTCCACCAGGGTTTTTTCTTTCGCTGCTCGTTCTCACAGTTTCCTGAACATTTTTAGATCAACACATTCTGCTTGTTTGTGAAGCCGCTGATTTCTGAACCAATTTGAAATTGGATCTTTAGGCTCTTTATTATTAGCAGCCTGTCACACAGACACAATTTGTTCCTATTCCTTCAGATCAGGGTTCTGCAACCTGCGGCTCCGGGGGCCACATGTGGCCCTTCAGTCCCTCTGAAGTGGCTCCTGATAACTTGAACATGATTAACAGGAACTGGATCATGTTTCTGCATCAGAATGACACAATATCACAAAATCCTAATATTACAAACAGGTTGTTTATGAACTGGTTCCAGAACCAGAACTGAGTTTGATTGAAATGTTTGTAAAACGCAGCGATCAGCTGATCTTTGATCTGAATCTTTCTGAGCTGCAGTCGGACTCTCCTGATCCACAAACCAACACGTTACATCAGACTGGAGACTAATTACATTAAACAGCTGATCTGATGTTTCAACATGTTCAGTTTTCAGAATAAGAGCTTTTCTTCTATTAAACACATTCTTCAAACTGAGATTAGTCTGACGGCCGTATGCTGCAGGTAAGATACTGACTGATCAGACCTTTTAACGAGGACAAGTGGAAGGAATTACTACAAAAAAGATTAAGAGAACTAAAAGGAGGGAGGAAGTAATTCCCCCCGTGGGACAATAAAGGCATATCAATCAAAAAGTAGTAACTGTTTGTTTTGCAGGAAGTTGACATTAATTTTCATCCCCTTTGACCTTTTGATTGGTGCTAAGTGCTGATAACAGGAGCACTCTTCAATATGGCTACCTGTTTGCATTTACTTATCACTGTAGACCTGGAAGAATAATAAATAATAAAACAGTGTGTGACTGTACAACTGCTGTTTGTCTCAAATGTCTTTCTGAAGTGAACACATGAATAAATTAAAGCTGGAACTTCCCAGATGTTGATGTTTTACTGTGAAGATGAGATTCTTTATTGATCCCACTGTGGAGACATTTCCAGACAACATCACTTCTCTTTCTGAAAACATCACACAGTCTGAGTAAAAATGTTTATTTACTGTCATTTTTATTGATCTTTTGAGGCATTTTACCTGATAAACTTATACTCAGTCGAGGTCAGATACTTTTTACAGATGTTTGCTCGTCAGAATTTGCATCATTCTGTGGGAGTTTCCTTGTCCTGCGCTCGTCATAATGATTTAGACCTCTGGAATGTGGATCCCTCCTGTTTCCTCTTGACTTAGACTTTGGTCTTTGTCTCAGCTGTATCCTCCCCCTTTAAACCTGCTACCTATAAAACTCCCGTCTCTGGATTTAGAAGCAAAATGACACATTTCATTTCCTCGTGCTGAGAAAAGTCAGAAGAAAAGCAAACAAACAAAAAGTCAGTTCTCCAAAACTTTCAGTGTTTTAAACCAGCTCAGGCCACAAGCTCTCGCTGCTGTTTGACATAATAAATATAAATTATAAGAGTGTAAACTGCTTAAATATAGACAGTGTTCATTAAAAATTTAAAAGGTTGATGAATGTGGTTAAAAACCATCAAGGAAAAATACAGAAATGTTGATAAAAGAACAGAGAACTGAACATTTAAAAACTGTGGAAATTGCAGTTGAGACTTAACGAGCTCAGTGAGACGTCTTAACGAGCTCAGTGAGACGTCCAGTCAAATAAAATCACATTTATTATGTAAAATAAAGTGAAAATGGGAGTGTCACACAGTTCAAGTGCTCAGAATGAATCTTGACTCTGACAAGCAGGATACGTTACGAACATGAAGAGAAACATTCTGTTGTGAAGCTGATCAGAACTGGACCATCAGGATTCTGGTAGTATCACCTTCATACAGTAACTACAGAACTGCAGTTCATATAAATCAGTTAATATCTGTGGAGATGTTTAATAAAGCAGTTTTTAATTAGCTGAACACATTCAGTGTCTCATATGAAGATGAAACATAAGATATGCAACGTTTATATAAAGAATAACACGACAACATAACAAAACTCACCTGAAATCAGCTGAATGAAAGAAACAACAGCTTTCATTAATTAAGACATTTTAAAAGCACAAGCACAAAAATATTCATACTGATCTTTAGTTATTGACTGAAGTGAAGCACCAACAAACACATTCACTCTCATCAGAAACCTTCTTCCTGCTTTGTTTACCTGCAGGTAAATACCGTGTACCTGTATGAGCACTTCACTTCACATGTTTGGTGTGAGATACTTCCTTTCTGTGTCTGGAAGCTTCACCAGGAAGCAACGTGAAACATTTTATTACCTGCATCATGTGGTCACGTATTCACCAACGTCTGTCTGTCTGTTAGCAAGATGACATGAAATGTTCTGCATGAAGTATCAGGAAAGGTCAGAAATGATCCAAAGAAGAAGGGGGTAGGTTTTGGGGGGGATCTGGATCACCATCTGGATCCAGGAATGTTTTTTAAGGATTCTTCATCATTGTGAGATCGAGCTGTTTTTAACATCTGCACAGAACTCCATGATAAATGATAAAAATATACAGAGTGAGTTCCAACGATACCAAAGGACTGGTCTACGAAGATCAACTGATCTGGATCAAGGACTGATCTGGATCAAGGACCGATTTGGATCAAGGACCGATTTGGATTAACGACTGATCTGGATTAAGAACTGATCTGGATTAAAGACTGATCTGGATCAAGAACTGATCTGGATCAAGGACCGATTTGGATTAACGACTGATCTGGATTAAGAACTGATCTGGATTAAAGACTGATCTGGATCAAGAACTGATCTGGATCAAGGACCGATTTAGATTAATGACTGATCTGGATCAAGAACTGATCTGGATCAAGGACTGATCTGGATCAAGGACCGATCTGGATCAAGGACCGATCTGGATCAAGGACCGATTTGGATTAATGACTGATCTGGATCAAGAATGATTAAGGACCAATCTGGATCAAGGACAGATTTGGATCAAGAACTGATCTGGATCAAGGACCGATTTGGATTAATGACTGATCTGGATCAAGAACTGATCTGGATCAAGGACCGATTTGGATTAACGACTGATCTGAATCAAGAACTGATCTGGATCAAGAACTGATCTGGATCAAGGACTGATCTGGATCAAGGACCGATTTGGATCAAGAACTGATCTGGATCAAGGACCGATTTGGATTAATGACTGATCTGGATCAAGAATGATTAAGGACCAATCTGGATCAAGGACCGATTTGGATTAATGACTGATCTGGATCAAGAACTGATCTGGATCAAGGACCGATTTGGATTAACGACTGATCTGGATCAAGAACTGATCTGGATCAAGGACTGATCTGTAAGAAAACCATCACTGAAAACCTGATTTTCATCAATAACTACTGAACTAATAATGAGATCAATACCAATCTAACTGTTAAATAAACCATCACCGCCATGCTGACAGCTAGTGTTTGTTTCCCAAACACGCTGCAGAGCATTGTGGGTAAACATCTCTACTTTGGTCTCACCTGTCAGAAGTACAGAAGACTTCTTGTTTGTTCAAATGAAGCATTAAAACTTCAGCTAAGCCGCCATGTTGCTTTTTAAAAGAGACTTTCTCCCGCAGCTTCCAAACAAATCAAATTCATCCTTTTTCTAACTGTCCTGTCATGAACTTTGACCTTTAACCTGTCGGCTGAGGCCTGTAGAGTCTGACATCAAGCTCTTGGGTGTTTCTGACTAATTACACATGTAGCACATGGATGCTTTTAGCATGTTGCGTCATTGAGTCTGCATCAGATTGTAATTACATGCACATGCCTTGAAGAGTATCAGTTAAAAACAAGTTAAACAGAAAGTGGTGAGAACAACGAGAAGAGTTTCACGGGATTTACCAAGAATCAAGTTCAAGTTAATAAAATATGATGTAACGAATCTACATCAAAGATTTCACAAATACATCAGAGTTTTATTGACATGTAAAAGACAGTGTTGGTTTTCTGTTTAATTGTTTTATATGTGCACCTTCTGTTCTTTAAACACACACGTGCACTGCAGTCTGTACTTTTAAAAACGAGTCATGTGAGAACAGAAATAACTTTCTCAGGAATTCTTCCTTTTCAAATCACTGAGACATCCAGTGAATGTTGCAGCATCTGGACGAGCGCAGCGTCCAGGATTTAGGAAGTGGATTATTTAGCTTCATTTTTCATGAACTGTAAACAAAACTTGTTTTTACATCAAGCTAAAACTGTTTAGCACAAATATATCATATATCAGGTGGTGTTTACGTGTAGGAACAAACTGTTCTCTTTTTAATAAAGTGTTCATTCATCCTTAGAGTTACTCATAATAACCTTTTAACATCTCTTAACAAACACTTTAATTTTTAACCAGAGACACAAACTTCAGAGTACAATAATGCTCCAGAGTATCGGAGCAGAAAACACACAACAGAGTGACGCAACCTCACAGAAATCTCCTCCCCTTCAGTATAAAAGTTTGTTGCCTGATTTAGACTCTGGGTTTACTTTCACTCTTTCAGATGAAGAGTCAACAACATGAAGTATCTCCATTGATGCAATTCAAGTCGTGCATGTAGGAAACACACAGAGAGGCTGCAGCAGCAGGAAGTTCCCTGTATCACCTCCGTATCTCTGAGTAACTTCAAACAGATCTGATGAACACTGACTGTCTGCACAATAACATGAACAACCTGCTGTCACATTAAAACAATCTGACTGAGCTCAGGTAAACTCAGCAGACATTTCAGACATGTTACTCACCTTGTATAGATGCTGACATCATAGTTTCAAAGTGGATTATCAGCATTTCTTTTTTGCCTGAGATCAAATGGAAGTAAAGTGACATGCGATTGGTTCATAACTCTCACAGCTGAGAAGATGATGTAACAACACTGACATCAAGGAAACGCTGTTCTTTTATTCTGCCAGTAAAACTAGAGGAAGAAACGCAATGACAGTAAACAGGAAGTAGAACTGAAAAATATCCATCCATCCCTCCATCCCTCCATCCATCCCTCCCTCCCTCCATCCATCCATCCCTCCATCCCTCCATCCATCCATCCCTCCCTCCATCCATCCCTCCATCCATCCCTCCATCCCTCCATCCATCCCTCCATCCCTCATTGGGTGAGAGGCAGACCAGTCCATCACAGGGCTTGTCAGAAATATATTTGCAAATATAGACATTTTTTAAGATTTATTTTTAATTAACTCTTGTCAATCTCCTCATCATCATCTTCATCACCACTCATTTCCTGCACACACCTGAATCCGCCCCTCTGCTCCTTGATTAGCTTAGAGTCCAACATCTCATCAAAGTTTCTTGTCTCTCTTTCTGCCTCCTGAGTGACCTCAGCTAGATCCCACCTCTGCTGTTGCTATGGTGATCCAGTTTATGATGTTGGTAAGCGGCAGCTCTGGACCAGACGAAACAAAGAAGATAATCCAAAACTGAAAATAGTCAATTTAACGTGACCGGAGTGAAACGAGAACTAAACAAGGTGAAGAGGGGCGGAGACTGATACAGAGACAAGGCAGACGGAGCGCTAAGACAAGGACTGAGGACAAGGAACTAAGATAGGGACTAAAAACGAACCGACACTGACTAACTAACACACGGGACTTAAATACAAAACCAAACTGATGACAAACTCAAAACATCTGCTGACATGGAGAAAAACAAACACAGGAAATAATCACAGAAACAAGAAACACCTGAACGGAAAAATACTAGACTGAAGAGACAAGCTGAACTGACAAGATACTGGATGACACCTGAGGAGAACAGGAAGTACATACATCACCAAAATAAAAGCAAAACAGGAAACTACATGACTAAGGAAAATAAAAGCATAACATAACATAAGACACCGAATGAAAACAAAAGAAAAAACAACTACTGAAAAACCCCAAAGTACAGGACATAATAAAACAACCAAACCCCCAAGTCCTGACACCGAGGCCAGACAGAGAGGGAAACCTCTGGTTTGTTATTCTTCTGTTTAGGGTTAAAGTTTCCACTATCTGTAGTAAAGTAGATGAATAAAGGGTGTTTCCATGGTAACATGAAAGCATGAAGCAAGACTCGAAGACAAACATTTGAAGTGATTTCAAAATCACTATCAAATAAACCCACACCTCGAGGCTATCAGAACCTAATCAGCTGACCTACAGAAGACTCTTTTAGCATGACTTTCATTCCTTGTGTTTTTGTGTTTTGGCAGACATTAATCTGTTCAGTTCTGTTTGTTCCCATAGTAACACAGCTTGTGGTTTTGTGAGTCTGGCAGCCGAAAACCCCCACCTCATCTTTTTGTTTGACTTGGACTGGATTTTGGCTCTAGGGAGGGTTTTCGATCCGGACCAGAGCCTCAGGAAGGAGGATGCTGACGTTCAGCATGAGTAAATATTTCTTCATCTCTTTCTGTATCACTGACCAAACTGAAATATTACTGTTGCCTTTTATCATCATTGTTATGGAAACAGGATGATGAGAGTCAACAGATTTGTGCAGAAATGATTTGATGTAGTTGTTTGAGACTTGTCCACGAGGTTCAGAGAATGATGTCAACGTGTAACACCAGCTGCACGTGACCCTGAACAGGAACGAGCAGGTACAGAAAGGACTGAGACAAGTAAAACAGATCAGTTCCAGGTTGTGTCCAGCAGATGGCGCTAAAGACCATTGGTTCCATCCGACACGTGACTAGGTGTGAATCAGGTAAACTCGCGGACCGTTTCAATTAAACTTTTTTTTATTTCTGTGCTTTATGAAAACTCTTTTCTTTCCATGAAACCCATTCATAAATAATCAGCTGTTCTTCATTTGGTTCTTATCAAGTTCGTCCTGATCATGTTTACTGTAACGGTCAGTTGCAGTGTGACGTGTCACCACATGGTGGCGTCTTCTTGCTTTTCGGCGGTCAGTAGAGTTTTATTTGGTTTTTCTTCTTGTATAGAAAATGGACTCTGTGTACACAAAGACTGCATTCTCTCCTGTAGCAAGCGGTAAGCTGGCGTCTTTATTTACTTTATTAAGTAAACAAGCACTAAATGGAAATACATCAGTGTCCGTTCCTGAGGATATTTGATCAGTTCCAGTTCAGGGTTCTGCAGTTTTCATGATCTTATGTAACAGCATCTTATTGAACATCATGTTCACTTTGGTAAATTGTGTTTCATTGTTTGTCAATATGAAGATTTTCTTACATTTTAATCCTGAACAATATCCCCTCTGTTCTTCTCAAGCGTTAACATTTAGAATCTACTTTTATATAAAATAATTAATTCAGCAACATTAAAGGTTGAATATGGAACATGAACACCACAGCACCATCTAGTGTCTGGATGTTGTAGTTACAACAAAAAAAAAATTTTTTTTGATACACTTGATGTATCAGCGTCGGAATTAAACTGGACTCCAAACAGTCCGCCTCCTTATATTGTTTCCTTCTCTTTGATTTCTTGCTTGTATGTTCTCTCAATGTAAGTCGCTTTGGATAAAAGCGTCTGCTAAATGACAGTAGTAGTAGTAGTAGTAGTAGTACAACAACAGAACACGATGTCGGCATGCAGGTTCGATATTTCCACGTGCGTTTTGGTGCCGTGAACATTTTTTATTTGGGTCCATCTATTGTAGCTTCACCTAAACTCTCTCTGTTTTTTCATCTTCTCTGGTTGCTCCTCTTCTGAGAAGGATAATGAAATCTCCACAGTCCTCATTTATCAATCGTTGGTAGAAACTGTCCTATATTTTATCTTATGCATGAAATTTAGAATGTTCGTACGAACAGTCAAAAGTCTGATTTATTAAATGTGCAGTGGCCACTCGTACACAGATCATGTGTTGATAAATCCCACTTGTGCGTACTCAGTGCCCGTTCACAGTCATTTACATACAGAAACGCCCTCAATTAGCCAAATTTGGTAACAGCACTTCCTTTAAAGCCCATACAGGAAATCCCTCAAATAATGGCCAAGAGAGCAAAATAAACAATAAATAAAGGATTTTCTGTGACAGCGAGGTCGAGGTACTGGTTACAGAAGTGAAACAGAACCAACAAGTGCTGTTTGGTTCTCTTAGCTCAGTAGGAACCAATAAAAGAAAAATTACCGCTTTGGAGAGAGTTACAGATGTGGTTAATGAGCTTGGAACAGACGAGAGATCCCCTTCAGAAATAAAAAAAGAAATGTTTCAATATAAAAATACACACGAAAAACATGTAGCAGAGCACAGAAGGTCCAGAACCTCTACGGGAGGTGGACAGAACACCACAGAACTGTCTCCATTGGACAGACGTGTTTCTATCATAATTGGAGTTGTTGCTCTGACTGGTGTTACTGTACACGGGGACAGTGAAAACATCTTCACCAACAGAACACGCAGGACCGTCCAGTGTCCACAATAAAGATAAGTCAAACTTTTGTTTTTATTATTTAAAGTGAAACATCCTTTTCGGAATAGCGCTACACAAGGTTGTTATGATGCGTAACTATGGCAACAAGAGAATTGTTTACTGGAAAAAGCAGCTAACTGACATTTCTAAGGCTGAAATAATCCTCAAATTGAAACTCTGGATCCCTGATGAGCTCAAAAGATGAAGACGTGGATGCAGAGCAGGAACAAAGTGAAGTTTAAACCTTCACTTCCATCAGTCATATTGACAAATGTGAGATCTCTTGCTAACAAACTGGATGAACTTGAAACTCTGCTGAGACACGCCTAAAGGAACATATCCCGGACTCCAGCGTGTCTCTGCCTGGCTTTCAAACAATACGGACAGACAGAGATTTGAAGAGAAGCGGCAAAAGAAAAGGAGTTTATCAGGTGAGTCACCAGTTGAACAGATTAATAAAGAGGGCTGGTTCTGTTCTGGGAACTGATCTGGAGTCTCTTGAGTTGATTGTCCAATGGAGGATGAAGAACATGATGAAAGGCCCTCGTCGTCCTCTTCGCAGCACAGTGACTCAACAACAGAGTGTCTCCAGTCAAAGGCTTCTTCAGATCCGCTGCAGCACAAACCGCTACAGGAGATCCTTCCTGTCCACACCTAGAACCCTCTACAGGAGATCCTTCCTGTCTACAGCTAGAACCCTCTACAGGAGATCCTTCCCGTCCACAGCTAGAACCCTCTACAGGAGATCCTTCCTGTCCACACCTAGAACCCTCTACAGGAGATCCTTCCTGTCCACACCTAGAACCCTCTACAGGAGATCCTTCCCGTCCACAGCTAGAACCCTCTACAGGAGATCCTTCCTGTCCACACCTAGAACCCTCTACAGGAGATCCTTCCTGTCCACACCTAGAACCCTCTACAGGAGATCCTTCCTGTCCACACCTAGAACCCTCTACAGGAGATCCTTCCTGTCCACACCTAGAACCCTCTACAGGAGATCCTTCCTGTCCACAGCTAGAACCCTCTACAGGAGATCCTTCCTGTCTACAGCTAGAACCCTCTACAGGAGATCCTTCCCGTCCACAGCTAGAACCCTCTACAGGAGATCCTTCCTGTCCACACCTAGAACCCTCTACAGGAGATCCTTCCTGTCCACACCTAGAACCCTCTACAGGAGATCCTTCCTGTCCACAGCTAGAACCCTCTACGGGAGATCCTTCCTGTCCACAGCTAGAACCCTCTACAGGAGATCCTTCCTGTCCACAGCTAGAACCCTCTACAGGAGATCCTTCCTGTCCACACCTAGAACCCTCTACAGGAGATCCTTCCTGTCCACACCTAGAACCCTCTACAATGGCTCCCTGAAGAAGAACTGAGCTACAACAATACTTAATTTCCCTTCGGGGATTAATTAAGTATTTTTGATTGGATTTAACCAGATAAAACAAAGAGCCACTTTTTATTTTATAATCGGTGTTCTTTATATATAAATAAAGGAAACAAACAGGCGCTTGGAGACAGGTAAATAATACACCTATATAATTTATTTAAAAACTGTCACGTTCTCGCTAGGAGAGGTTCTGACCCAATTGCAGACTCATACACGGACACAAGCTCAGGTGAAAAAAGTGAAGGTTTATTTACAAGGTGTGAAATGTGACATGTACAAGATGATCTCTGGGACTGGGGAGGAGAGAAACAGTTAGTGACTGACACGAGGACACACGAAGGAAATGTTCACAGAGGGAGAAACACTCACGGGAGGGCTGATGATGAAGAACACAGGGGAAGGCAGGTCCAGTGGTGTGTCTGTGAATGGAGCTGGAGTCCGGGAGGTGTGTGTGCCGGGTGAGCGGGCTGGAGAGCTGGCAGGCTGAAGGCGGAGAATGAAGCAGGGAGGTCCAGGGAGAGTCACGAGGAGGAACACAGGAGGTCACGAGGAGTGCAGGTGGGCTCAGGTGAAACACAGGGGGTAATCCACAGTAAACATAGAGATAATCCAGGGGGGCACAGAGAGACTCAGGAACACGGGAACTCGGAGGATGGTTGCACGGGAGGACGGAGGAGTGAGAGCTCTGGATGTAGTCCTGGAGAGAAGACAGGTTACTGGGAAACAACAACGAGGAAACTTGGAAGAACAAAAACACTAGGAGACCCGGAAGAAAAACACTTAGAAGCTCGGAAGGATGGCGTGAGGTCTGTTTACCGTTTAGGTCAACAACAAGGCGACGACTGAGAGTCAGCCTGCAGTTTAAGTACAGCTCTCACTCCTCATCAGTCCTGATCTCCGCCAGCTGTGATCAATCAGCCTGCTCTGCTCTCCAAGAAGATGACGTCTCTGAAAAGAGAACTCACCCGACACAGAAAACCCACAACACAGACACAGAGCACTGGACATGACAAAAACAGAAGCTCATCCTGTCACACTGGAGGATCAGCAGACGGGTCAAACAGCTGATGGAAGAGTCCTCAGTACGTAAAGAGGACATAATAAAGGTTCTTACTGAAGAGAAGTAGCAGTTGCTGCTTGTGCTTCACACATAATGAATAAATAACCTAGTTATAATTTGAAACAGACCTTTTTATGATTAATTAATGTTTATTTGGAAAGCGCTATCTGCAGGAGCCACGTGCGCTCACCCAGCATCTACACGGTCACGGAAGACGTGCTCCCTCCCTCCGAGGTGCAGGTTCTACCAAATCCTCCAATAATACAAGATCAGTCATCCTACAATCTCTAATACTTCTATCTTTATAACGTTGAACACTGATTATGTAACAAAACTGTTTATTAACACACATAATTACTAATTGGTTCAGAGATAATTTGTGGATGAGGAACACGCGTGGGTCACTGAGACCTTCAGAACTTTGGGTCCATGTTCTACCACTAGATGATGTGCGTCGCATGACCAGAGCTGTACTTATATTTAGGAACATTTCTACGCATAAGTAAAAATTGATAAATACCACATGATGTGTAGAATTGTTCCAACGCACGCAATACGCACAGGTCTGTGCGTACGAACGATTGATAAATGAGGGCCCAGGACTCTGAATCAGCTGCTCCGCTTGCAGACTCCGCCCCCTTCCACAGTACCAGCCTCGGACTATTCACCGTATTAGGCAACCTGCAGTGGTGCTGCTATTGACTGGTAGAAGTAAACATAATGCCAATGCTGTGCCGTCAGAATAAATATTTTATTATATTTTAAAGGAGCAATAAGCGAAAATTCATCATTTCCAGTTTGAAAGAATTCAGAATATGCAATGTGAAGCTCTAGATGTGTAATTCCATCTGGAACATAGCATGAGGTCACACACCATCTCTCTGTGTTGATATCGAGCCTCTTGTTTACAAAGGTGGTCTCCTTCCGCGTGCATGTTCGTGCATGTGAAACTCCGCCTCCTTCATGTACTGAGCGAAGGCCCTCCCTTCGCTCAGTACAGCCGACACACATTGTTGAAGCAAAATGGCGGAAGGCGGAGCAAAGCGATCACCTGAAGATGACCGGGAACACATTTCATCACCCAAGAAGCCACGGCCAATGACAAACAAACCGGGTAAAGCAAGGAACAAAACCAGGATAAACATTGGTCTTGCTTTTCCAAGATGGAGAGCACTGAGAGAACGAGAGAATTTACCATTTGACTCGGAGCTGGATTTTCTTCTCCTGGACAGGTAAGAAACAATCATTATTTTAATCTAGTGTTACTGTAATGACTCGCTCTGGAAAGCCATAAAGTTGTCGACTTTGTCCTTTATACTGCTTGCATTCAGTTCTGCTCTTTTACCTTGTAGCTGTAGTGGCTAAATGTCTGTAGCGGCTAAATGTCCGTAGCGGACATTTAGCCGCTACAGACATTTAGCCGCCGTGTCATGAGAGAGGAAAAGTGGCGGCACGTCGTTGTGGCTTTCAGCCAAGCTGAACGGAGACTGTGGTTGTGTTGAATTATCCGAAACATTTTTTCACATCTGAACCTCAATCATGACAGACTTTGTTTTGGTCTCAATCCTGTACTCAACAGCACACCTAGCGGTGAAAAATCGCTTGTTGCTCCTTTAATTCAAATATTATTTTTAAAGGAAATTCTGTACTTTCATTCTGCACTCTCTAAACACCTCATGGAGGTATTTTGTTGTTAAATATAGCTTTTTATGACACTGTTCCATATTCAACCTTTAATGCACAGTAATTATTTGTTAAGACAAAGAGTTCACGTGTCACTGCTTCTCTTTTCTGCTGCAGAATAAAAACCTGCAGATGTGAAGCTACAATCCCCCTGATCAGGTGATAAAAGTGTGCAGGTAACATGTATCCTGTGTGTGTGTGTGTGTGTGGGGGGGGGGGGGTTGTGTTGGTGAATGAGCCATTCAGGTATTGCCGACCTGACACTGTCTTCCTTTTTTCAGTCAGATTAAAGCCTTTATGAACCTCATGACCTGATGGTTAATCCCATGAAAGGGAATCAAACATTCTTTTACTGAAGGCGTCTCATCACAGTCCTCCTCCTGACCTGAATCGGTCCTACAGTCTCTCTGATCCTGTTATCTTTATCTTCCAGATAACAGGTCTGACTTTCTCATGCCAAGTGGGCAACGTCCACCAATAAAAACCTGCTACAGCAGGTTCATATTACAGATGGTCCGACACGTTCAGCATGGGTAAGACAACATTTCAACCTTTCTGGAGGTGAAACTGAATTTAGGATTTAAGTTTCTGTGAAAAGTTCTGTGTAACTGGTTTCTCCAAAAATTAACAAAACAGGTGCTGTTAACATGTCTGACTGTGATGTAGTTTAATGGGGAGGCAGATAGAAATACTGTTTAATAACTAATAAATTGTGGTAATCTAAAGTAATTTCAGCAATTTGTGGCAAATGTTAATTTCCAAATTATACAAACTTTTAACAGTTAACAGAAACATGTTATTCTGTAGCAGAAATCATCTTTAAAAAGATGTCAGGTCTTGGGGTTTTGTTTATTATGTTCTGTACTTCAGGGGTTTTGCAGTAGTTGTTTTCCCTTTTGGTTCTGATTCAATTCTTAGGTCATGTTATGCTTTTATTTTCCTTAGTCATCCTGTTTCCTGTTTCGGTTTTATTTTGGTCATGTCTGTGTTTCCTGTTCTCCTGCATGTATCTTAGGTTCCTTGAATGTGTCAGCTCAGCTTCATTCCAGTCTTGTGTTTTTCCATTCAGGTGTGTCGTGTTAGTAATTAGCTCCTCTGTTTCATTCTTTCCCCCATGTCCTCAGGTGTTTTGTGTTTGTAATCAGGTTGGTGTTTTGTATTTAAGTTCCATGTATGTGTTAGTCGGCGTCGGTCTGTTGTCATTTATCCTGTATGTCCCACACCGTAGTCTTTCGTGTTCCCGTCTCCAGAGCGTCTCTCTGGAGTTTTGAGTGCCTCTGCGCTGGCCGTCCGCCGCGCCGTTTAGAGGGCTCTTCTGTCGTGGTTCCTGTTGTCATTGTTTCCCCCATACTAGTTTTAGCGTCAGCCCTCAGTCACCGTCTCAGCCCTTTATCTGGATTATGGTTTTTTCCCCGTGGATTACTTTTGTGGTTTTTCATCCCTGGACTGTTCATCTTCATGTAAGTTTGTTTTGCTGCCCCGTCAGCACTTTACTTTCGTTTATTAAAATCTTTTGTTGTTCGTAATCCCAGTTTAGTTGTGTTTTCCCCTCACACTCACTGCACCTGGGTCCAACATCATAACCCCGAAACGTGACAAAAGAAGGAAGTTGCAAGTTTTAGCATGTAAAACAAGTAACTACTCTAAACTAATGGATCCCAGAGGAAATACAAGTGGATCCATGCAAAGCAACAATCTGTCAGTCTGTGGAACTAATAAAATAAAACAAATATTCTGGTTAGAAATTTAACAATAAAACTAATTTCTTTTTGTTAGACTCTAATGGTGCGTTCACACCGGCCACTCTGTCAGTGTCAAGCAACGTTCATAACGCTCCAAGTGCCTTGGTAGACGAGGCATCTTGCTTACCGAGGCAACGCCTTGGTAGACGAGGCATCTTGCTTACCGAGGCAGGGCCTTGGTAGACGAGGCATCTTGCTTACCGAGGCAGCGCCTTGGTAGACGAGGCATCTTGCTTACCGAGGCAGCGCCTTGGTAGACGAGGCATCTTGCTTACCGAGGCAGCGCCTTGGTAGACGAGGCATCTTGCTTACCGAGGCAGGGCCTGGGTAGACGAGGCATCTTGCTTACCGAGGCAGTGCCTTGGTAGACGAGGCATCTTGCTTACCGAGGCAGGGCCTGGGTAGAAGAGGCATCTTGCTTACCGAGGCAGGGCCTGGGTAGATGAGGCATCTTGCTTACCGAGGCAGCGCCTTGGTAGACGAGGCATCTTGCTTACCAAGGCAGGGCCTGGGTAGATGAGGCATCTTGCTTACCGAGGCAGCGCCTTGGTAGACGAGGCATCTTGCTTACCGAGGCAGTGCCTTGGTAGACGAGGCATCTTGCTTACCGAGGCAGGGCCTGGGTAGACGAGGCATCTTGCTTACCGAGGCAGTGCCTTGGTAGACGAGGCATCTTGCTTACCGAGGCAGTGCCTTGGTAGACGAGGCATCTTGCTTACCGAGGCAGTGCCTTGGTAGACGAGGCATCTTGCTTACCGAGGCAGGGCCTGGGTAGATGAGGCATCTTGCTTACGAGGACACTGGAAAAGACTTAACTCACGTGACTGCCGATGCCTGCTCACGCGCACTGTTTACGTCCCGCCCATCGTAGTAGCATAGTAGTCTAGCAGCATTCCTTCAGCCATGCAGCTAGATATATTAATAAAAATAAAACAAAAGTAAATTTAAGTGAGTTAGTACCTTCTAACCACCGAAACTGCAACTAACCAACCGTAAAACTGCTTTGGAGCTAAAAAAAACATTTCAGACATATAGCAACAATCAGTTAACTTACATTTAAACAGGGAATTTGCCTTTAAAGTAGCTGCTGCTCCTTAACTGCCATTTTTTGAAAATACCGCGATGTATTCTGGGAAATTTGTGACAGAGGGAAGGCATCAAGGCACGTTCCATGTATCCTTGGTATGTTAGCTAAACAGCAGGTAAACCGAGGACAGATGCCTCGGTAGCAAATGAACCTTGAAACGTGTCCTGGCAGTTCCTGATGACGTATCTCCTAGGCAACCGGGGCGGGACCAAGGCATCAAGGCATGTTCCTTGACATCAAGAAACACCCTCTGAGTGACAGGAGGGAAGGTTCTGACTGTTGCTCGTGCAAGGATGAGCAGGAGTAAGTGCCATCAGGGGATTCTTTTGTATTTCTGGAAAACTTCAGAGCCCATGTGGGTAATTAGTTGGGAAGAACAGGTTGAGTGGAACAGCCTCCCATATCTGAATCTGAGCTGTGTTTGTTTTTGGACTTCTGTGCTCGGCATAATTTGTCTATAACAAACACCATGTCTAAATCTACCTGCTACCAGACCGCTTTGGGTTGGAAGACCCTATTGGACACACAGAGAGGAGCAGACCTGTCAACAGATCACCACCTGGTGGTGAGCTGGATCCAGTGGCAAGGGAAGATGCTGGACCTGGACACACCTTGTAAACCCAAACACGTAGCGGGGGTTCACTTGGAACATTTGGTGGAGGCCCTTGAATGAGAGATTTTTAACTCACACCTCCAAATTAGGTTTTACTATATCTCAGGGGAGGTTCAAGACATGGGGTCCAAGTGGGTCATGTTTAGGGCCTCCACTGCAAATGCAACTCTTTGGAGCTGTGCCCAAAAGGTCATGGAAGAAACCAGAGAACTAGCTGGAAGACTATAGTGGTGATGAAAGCTTTTGGGCTGAAAAAGGAGGCTTTCGGTTGTTTTCCCCAAGAACGTCTGAATCAGTTGACAGATAGGCCAGAAAAACTTCTGTGGTCATGGAAGTGAAAATCTAATCATAGGAGGAATTTGGGGAAGCAAAAAAAAAAAGTAGGGTCCATCCCAGGCTGTGTTGTTTTAGGGTGGGGAACTACTGGAGAGTCAAGCCCTGGATGGACGGACAGACGGACGGATGAAGGATGGTTTTGTCTCCTTAATAAATGTGACTGCGTTTGATCAGCTGACTGAATGTTTTGTGGGGCGGCCGTGGCTCAGACGGTAGAGCGGGTCGTCTGGTAACCAGAAGGTCTCTGGTTCGAATCCCCGCTCTGCGGCCGTTGTGTCCTTGGGCAAGGCACTTAACCCACTTTGCCTGTTTGGTGGTGGCCGGTGTCTGGCAGCCTCGCCTCTGTCAGTGTGTGTTCCAGGACAGCTGTGGCTACAACATGTGTGTAGTTCATCACCACCAAACGTGTGAATGGGTGAATGACTGACTGTAGTGTGAAGTGCTTTGGGGGTCGTAGGACCGGAGTAAAGCGCTATACAAGTACACACTATTTACCATTTACCACTTTTGTCACAGCTCAGAAAACAGCTCTGATCGTCTTCGCTCACCAGAGTTCGGCTTCATTCAATGCAGCGGCCCGCGATGTAGCGATCCAGGAGCTGAAGGAGCAGGGATTCCAGGTCACCGTGTCTGACCTGTACGCTATGAACTTCAAAGCCAATGCCACACAGGATGACATCATAGGTGAGTCCTTCATTCCCAGCAGAATAACATGTTCTGTGTCTCAACAACCTTCAGGCTGTCATGAAACTTGATCAGCTGACATGTCATCATGTAAAACCGTCTCATGTCTGTCAGACTTTCATGGATTCGTGTTTTATTGTTTCCATCTTTCTGGATAATTTGAATTCATCTTTGTTCATTTCTTTGCATCTTATTTTGCTGTTTTGAGACTTTTGTTTTCTTGCAGTTACGTTTGTTTCTCATCATCTGTGCCCCTTTGACTGAATCTTGTGTCTGTTGTTAATCCATGTTTGGAGCTCCTCTACCTTGCAGTGAATGTGGATTGAAGGTGTTGGATGTAGGAGGAGGTTCTGATCCAAACGGTTCTGTTTAAGGGACCAGATGTTTCCTTTAACCCTGATGGAGTTCTTCATGTGCAGGTGACCTAAAGAACTCGAAGCTCTTTCAGTACGGGAATGAGACGATGCACGCCTGGATGGAGGGTCGACTAAGTGACGACATCAGGACCGAGCAGCGCAAAGTGCAGGAGGCAGAACTCATCATCTTCCAGGTCAAAGGTCACAGGTGTTGTTGTTTAGATCTACAATGAGACAGAGCTTCAGCTGTGAACAGAGTTAAAAATTATTTCAACATTCAATTTGAACTTTGGTGTGTGTGTGTGTGTGTGTGTGTGTGTGGTTGTGTAGTTTCCCTTGTACTTTTACAGCTTCCCGGCCATCCTGAAGGGTTGGGTCGACCGCGTGCTCACACAAGGCTTCGCCTTCACGATGCAGAAGATGTACAGCAACGGGATTTTTAAGGTCAGATGAAAATGAAAACACAAAGTAACACAACGGCAGTATAAATCAGCTGATCCAACATATCAATCAAATGAATATAAATAAAACTAAAGTTTCAAGTTTATTTATTTATAAAGTTCCAGTTCATGACAAAGTCATTTCAAGGCACTTCAGAGAAAAATCAACCAATTAATAATAAAACATTTTCTATCTAAGGAACCAGCCGATTGGGCTGAATTGTTAGTTCAACACAATCCCCCATCCTGAGCAACACGATTAGAGACAGTGGAAAGGAACGACTCCCTTTAACAGGAAGAAACCTCTAGCAGAACCCGGCTCAGGATGGGCGGCCTTCTGCCTTAGCCGACTGGGGTCTGAGCTGACAGGAAAGAGACAAACACTGATGGATTTGGGCCAGTCGTCATGTCTATAGAAAGATAAACAGAGAAACAGTTAATGACAGCAGTAACAATCAATACAAACATGGAGAGTAAAGAAAGACAGCAGAGTGAAGACATGTGGACAGTATGTCCTCCAGCAGTCTAAACCTATAGCAGCATAACTAAAGGGATGGATCAGGAGAACCCAAGCTAACCCTGACTATAGGATTGTGTAAAAAGGAAAGTTTTAAGTCTACTCTTAAAACTACACAAGGTGTCTGTCTCACGGATAAAAAGTGGAAGTTGGTTCCACAGGAGAGGAGCCTGATAACTAAAAGCTCTTCCTCCCATTCTACTTTTAGAAACTCTAGGAACTACAAGCAGACCTGCAGTCTGAGAGCGAAGTGCTCTGTTAGGAGCATATGGAACAATAAGATCTTTAATATAAGCTGGAGCTTGGTCGTTCAAGGCCTTATACGTCAAAAGTAAAACCTTAAACTTTATTCTAGACCTTACAGGGAGCCAATGAAGTGATGCTAAAACAGGAGAAATATGGTCTCTCCTTCTATCTCTCATCAGAACTCTGGCAGCAGTATTTTGGATCAGCTGGAGGCCTTTAACAGAACTATTAGAACATCCTGATAATAATGAATTACAGTAATCAAGTCTAGAAGTAATAAATACATGAACTAATGTTTCTGCATCTCTTTGATTCAAAATGCTCCTAATTTTAGCAACATTATGTCATGGTAACATGCTTTATATGAGAACTAAAGGACATGTCCTGGTCAAAGATAACACCCAGGTTCTTTACCTTCTTGTTGGAGGATAAATTAATGCCATCCAAATCTAAACAGAGATTTTAGATGATCGTAGATGTTAAAGAACATTTAGAACATCAAACAAGTTTTTCTTTCATGAGCAGCCTCTTGTTTGTTTCTGATCCGCTTTCTTATATAAACTGATCCTCAGACAGGAGCTGTTTGTTT
Source organism: Pachypanchax playfairii (assembly GCA_006937955.1). Taxonomy (NCBI): domain Eukaryota; kingdom Metazoa; phylum Chordata; class Actinopteri; order Cyprinodontiformes; family Aplocheilidae; genus Pachypanchax; species Pachypanchax playfairii. Next base: position 1,401,147 of record SSNP01000115.1, on the reverse strand, counting down.
ACGTTGGGTTAGTTAGTGGCTGGTGTTTACGTTGGGTTAGTTAGTGGCTGGTGTTTACGTTGGGTTAGTTAGTGGCTGGGGTTTACGTTGGGTTAGTTAGTGGCTGGGGTTTACGTTGGGTTAGTTAGTGGCTGGTGTTTACGTTGGGTTAGTTAGTGGCTGGTGTTTACGTTGGGTTAGTTAGTGGCTGGGGTTTACGTTGGGTTAGTTAGTGGCTGGGGTTTACGTGGGGTTAGTTAGTGGCTGGGGTTTACGTTGGGTTAGTTAGTGGCTGGTGTTTACGTTGGGTTAGTTAGTGGCTGGGGTTTACGTTGGGTTAGTTAGTGGCTGGTGTTTACGTTGGGTTAGTTAGTGGCTGGTGTTTACGTTGGGTTAGTTAGTGGCTGGTGTTTACATTGGGTTAGTTAGTGGCTGGTGTTTACGTGGGGTTAGTTAGTGCCTGGTGTTTAAGTGGGGTTAAATAGTGGCTGGGGTGTTGGGTTAGTTAGCGGCTGGTGTTTACGTTGGGTTAGTTAGCAGCTGGAGTTTCGTTTCGTTAGTTAGCAGCTGATGTTTGTGGTTATTCACGTGTTTTATCTCATGTTTTAGGATAAGAAGGCCATGTTGTCCTTCACTACTGGAGGTACAGAGTCCATGTTTCGTCCTGACGGGATCAAAGGAGACATTAACATTGTTTTGTGGCCTCTTCAGGTAAGAAGAGCTCAGATTTATCTGCTTTTCACTGGTGCAGCTGATTGAGTTCTCCTAAACCAGAACAGAACCTTAAATCTTGAACAAGTTGAATAGAATATGTTATGGATGTAAGATGGGACCAAAACATAGAGAAGAGGAATTAGTTTTCCTCTTGATTTAAAACAAAGACGTTAACGGTGCGTTCACACCGGCCCAACCGTCAGCGTCAGAAACATCAAGTTTACATGTAAAGTCTATTGTGGAGTCCGTCAGAGGGGCGTCAGAGGGGCGTCAGAGGGGCGTCAGAGTGGCGTCAGAGGGGCGTCAGAGGGGCGTCAGAGGGGCGTCAGAGGGACGTCAGAGGGGCGTCAGAGTGGCGTCAGAGTCTCTGCGGCGCTTTGTGAGCGTTAGCAGCGTCAACTTTCAAAGCTTTTTAAGTGTTTCAGGTGTTGAAGCTTAAAACTCGAGCAAAGCAGAAGTTCAGCTAGCTGAACTTTTAACGCTCATGAAGTGGCATGTCAACCAATCAGAGCATCTCATCATAGTGACATAGTGACGTCACTGCACGTAACCTGAATGAAGCAGGAAGTCTTCAAACAGGGCGCGGGACAGACGGAAGTAGCGCTGGAAAAGAACCTCATCCATATGTAGCTCCTGGAGCAAATGGTTTAACTCCTCAAACTCAGAACGCATCTGAAGAATGGGGTGTATCCACAAACGGAGTAAATAAAGCCACGCCACTCTCTCTATATGATCCACCATAGCTCCGAACATTCAGCAACAAAGGAAGCCCCGCCTCCGCACTCTTTTTGGCTCTAACTGGCAGGTGTTACAAGCTTCAAACTTGAAGCGTTATGAACGATGCTTGACGTTTAAAAAGCGGCCGGTGTGAACGCACCAGAACTCTGACCAAGATGCTGGAACTGGATCTCAGTTTAGAAAGGCATCTAACACTGCATCCCAGAATTGAAGCAGATCCGGTAAAGCTTACAATGACCTGAGAACTTAAGGACTGAGATTTAAAAGGACAGAAACCTTGGATTAGCATCACCACATCAACCTGTTCAGCCCAAAACATCCTGCATGTTGGATTCTGATTCTGATGGGTGAAGAACCAAGTTAAGACTCTGAAATGTCTCACAGGTTTGGTTTTTTTTCTTTTTCAGTATGGGACTTTGCGCTTCTGTGGATTTCAGGTTCTGGCTCCTCAGATCTTCTGGAGTCCAGCTCATTGTCCTGATTCTGTACGCATAGAGATGCTGGACGGATGGCGAACGCGTCTGAAAGGACTGCTGGCAGAAAACCCGCTGACCTTTCCACCCTGTGAGTTCTTTGACCTCAGTTTTCAGGGGGGGTTCCAGCTTCGGCCTGAGGTAAAGGAAGAGCAGGAGTCGCAGCTGTTTGGTATCACAACCGGGCATCACCTTGGAAAGCCGCTGCCACCTGACAATCAGACCCAAGCTCCGCCCCCAGACACAAACCACACAGGAAGCAGGAAGTAGGACCAGCTCTTCATCTTCGAAAACTAAAATGTATCTCTTTAATGCAGGAATGTGAGATTTATCCTTCAAGTGTAAATAAAACTCATCAGTCACATGGTTCCACACGGTTCCACATGGTTCCACACGGTTCCACACGGTTCCACACGGTCCCACATGGCTCCACACGGTTCCACATGGTTCCACATGGTTCCACACGGTTCCACACGGTTTCACACGGTTCCACATGGTTCCACACGGTTCCACATGGTTCCACATGGTTCCACATGGTTCCACATGGTAGTGACATGCTTCCTGCATCTTTAATAAAATAACACATTCTAACTAGAAACATTAGTTTTTATACAATTCTACATGAAAGGTGAAAGTTGTGAACATTAAACTAATTTTCTGTCTGTTGAACTGAAGTTATCCGTCATGTGATTTGGACACGTCACATGTGAAAACTGCATAATAAAAATGTCAAAGGAAACAGATGTTTGTTTGTCTTTCAGTTAAATTTCCCAGTCTGGAAACTAGCAGCATTTAAACACACACCTGTACCTGTTTACTGACATTAATTGACATTACTGACAACTGACATATGGATCATGTTAGTCATGTCTAACACATCCAGTCCAACGGGGCCCCTGAGGGCCACAGCAACTTCCTGTGTTCGTCAGGTGATTAAGATCAAATAACATTTAAATAAGAAGAGTTCTGCAGAGCCTGTCATCATCTACCTACTGCACCGAGCGCTGACTCACCTGGAGAAGAAGCCTGGCAGCACTGTGACAATCATGTTCTTTCATTTCTCCAGAGCTTTCAACACCATCTAGCCAGGACTTCTTAGGTACAAGCTGGAGCTGTCCTGTGTGGACCACCACATGTCTCAGTGGATACTGGACTACCCCACAGTATGTGAGGACACAGGACTGTTTCTCTGACAGGCTGGTCTGCAGTACGGGGGTCCCACAGGGAACTGTGCTGGAACCACTTCACCCTCTACACTGCAGACTTCTCCATCAACTCCCCACGCTGCCACCTTCAGAAGTTCTCTGACGACTCTGCTAGTCAGCCTCATCACAGGTGAGGACAACTCAGAGTACAGAGAGTGGACTCAGGACTTTGTGGACTGGGGCCAGCAGAACCACCTCATGATCAATGCAGGGGACTTCTGCAGACTCCGACCCACCACACTGACACTGGAGAACATCCAAGGAGAAGACATTGAGATAATGGACTCTTATAAGTTCCTGCGTGTCCAACTAGACATCATGGACGACCTCACATGGACACAGAACACCACTCACATCACCAAGAAGGCCCAACAGCGCCTTTACTTCCCTCGTAGGCTGAGGAAGGCCCACCTCCCTCCATCCATACTGGTCATCTTCTACAGAGGAACTATTGAGAGCATCCTCAGCAGTGCCATAACAGTGGCATAACCATAACACCTTATATGTACCAAACACATATACTCATGTAGTACATTAGAGTATAGTACAGTATAGTATAGTATAGTATAGTATAGTTAGATTATAGTACATATTTATTTCTATACCATTTACACTGTTACAGTGAATTTCTCCATTGTGAGATGAATAAAGTTGAATCTTATCTTATTACATTGTTTATATCTTGCTGTTTACACTGTTTTTATCCTTAGCTTAATAACTTATTCCTGTCTTGTCTCTGTGCTGTCTTGTCTTGTCTTGTTGTGAGTTGCTGTTACACTCTATGTTGTTAGGTTGGTAGTCTAGTCTTTTTGTCTACAAACTGCTCTCTGCAGGAAGGGTCAGAGCAAATACCTGCTGAGGAGACTGAGGTCTTTTGGTGTCCAGGTGTCGCTCCTGAAGACCTTCTTTCTTCTCACTATCTTTTGGTGTACTATGTTGTGTAGCAGTTTATCTACAGCTGAGAAGATGAGGCTGGATAAACTCAACTGGAAGGGGCAGATCTGTTCCAGGGTGCCTCCTGGATCTAGTGCAGGTGATGGGAGACAGGAGGACGCTGGTGTCTCCAACCACCTGCATGAAGATGTTGCTGAGCTGCAGAGTGACAGACTGATGCATCTTCAGTGCATGAAGGAGGGTCTTCACAGGTTCTTCCTCCTGCACTCTACAACCAAACCTGCTCCCAACAAACTCAGTTATGTTCAGACCTGCTGGATTTTACACTAACTGACTATAATAATATTTCTGCTGCTTTATTTCCTCCCAATGATCATATTTTCTGTCACTTTACTGATACAGCTGAACTACCCCGATGTGGGACAATCAGCCCCCCCTCATAAGTGGTGAGTGGTACAGCCTGCGGTGACGTCAAGGTGGGCGGAGCTCTGCAGGCTGCTGGTGAAGGAAGAGACGGACGCAGGAGTTTGTTGTTGTTGTTGTTGTTTGTCTGAAGTGTTGGCGGGACCTGCGGCCTGTGAGGTACTGAGAACCGAAGGAGAGTCACCGACAGACCGTCCAGTACCCGGAAGTCGAGTCTAACAGCTGCTGCGTCGAACGGAAACCATGAAGTGGATGTTTAAAGAGGATCACTCGCTCGGTAAGAGTCTTCAAACCTTTAAGTCTGAACCGAACCACTCGGTTCTACTCGTTAACGTGTTCTGTTAAGGTGAGACCCAGATCCGCGTCCTCACTGGACGTGTTTATTCTGATGAGCTCGGTATCCGGTGCTGTGAGGTCGTCCAGGCGGCTGAACCGGTTCCGGTTGAAGGCCTGAGATCCTTCAGCAGGACGGAGAGCAGCTTCTCTGGTCTGTCCTGGTCTGGCCTCCACGCTTCCGGGTTTATCTAAAGTCAGAGAATATTTCACCTGTTCTTCTGAAGTCCCGATCCAGTTCTCATGTCTTCAGACTCTCAGTTCTCCAGATGCAGTCACCTGGATACAGATAAAGACCAGGTCTCTGTCTGGAGCTAAAGACCAGGTCTCTGTCTGGAGCTAAAGACCAGGTCTCTGTCTGGAGCTAAAGACCAGGTCTCTGTCTGGAGATAAAGACCAGGTCTCTGTCTGGAGTCAAAGACCAGGTCTCTGTCTGGAGCTAAAGACCAGGTCTCTGTCTGGAGCTAAAGACCAGGTCTCTGTCTGGAGTCAAAGACCAGGTCTCTGTCTGGAGTCAAAGACCAGGTCTCTGTCTAGAGCTAAAGACCAGGTCTCTGTCCGGAGTCAAAGACCAGGTCTCTGTCTGGAGCTAAAGACCAGGTCTCTGTCCGGAGTCAAAGACCAGGTCTCTGTCTAGAGCTAAAGACCAGGTCTCTGTCTGGAGTCAAAGACCAGGTCTCTGTCTAGAGCCAGAGACCTGGTCTCTGTCTCGAGCCAGAGACCAGGTCTCTGCCTGGACATGTAGAACTTGTTGACGTCCAGCTCTTTAATGTTCTAAGAGTTTATCTGGATGTTTTGATCTTATTTTGAAAATGTTTCACCTTCATTGTTCTTCAGTTCTGACCCGGTTTGTGTTGGGACACCCCGGATCGTCCTGTCAGTGTGTAACTTGGAGAACCTGCACAGAACAAACTGAATAAAGTTTTGACATTAAAACAGAAACCAGGTTCTGGTTCTTTGAGCAGCTGTTGGGCTGCAGAATGTTTCTCCCTTCCTGAACTTCAGCCGGCTCGGTTTGGTGAATGGACTCGGAACATCTAGGCTCCGCCTGCTGATGGAGGGGGTGTGGCTAAATGCTGTGTGCAGCTGCTGTTTTTAATGTGATTAAATCCAAACAGACTCTGATGTTTGAATGTTGCGTCCTTCTTTCCATCTGATCAACACTAGTTTTCTTCTTTTGTCCCGCAGAGCATCGATGTGTAGAGTCCGCCAAAATCCGGAGCAAGTACCCTGACCGGGTCCCGGTGAGTGGGCAGAATGGGCTGCTGAAACTGTTGTGGAGGATTCCAGGTTTGTCACA
>SSNP01000115.1:1352249-1395047 GCA_006937955.1 Pachypanchax playfairii | reverse complement strand
GTTTACGTTGGGTTAGTTAGTGGCTGGTGTTTACGTTGGGTTAGTTAGTGGCTGGGGTTTACGTTGGGTTAGTTAGTGGCTGGTGTTTACGTTGGGTTAGTTAGTGGCTGGGGTTTACGTTGGGTTAGTTAGTGGCTGGTGTTTACGTTGGGTTAGTTAGTGGCTGGTGTTTACGTTGGGTTAGTTAGTGGCTGGTGTTTACGTTGGGTTAGTTAGTGGCTGGGGTTTACGTTGGGTTAGTTAGTGGCTGGGGTTTACGTTGGGTTAGTTAGTGGCTGGGGTTTACGTTGGGTTAGTTAGTGGCTGGGGTTTACGTTGGGTTAGTTAGTGGCTGGGGTTTACGTTGGGTTAAATAGTGGCTGGTGTTTACGTTGGGTTATTTAGTGGCTGGTGTTTACGTTGGGTTAGTTAGGGGCTGGGGTTTACATTGGGTTAGTTAGTGGCTGGTGTTTACGTTGGGTTAGTTAGTGGCTGGTGTTTACATTGGGTTAGTTAGTGGCTGGTGTTTACGTGGGGTTAGTTAGTGGCTGGGGTTTACGTTGGGTTAGTTAGTGGCTGGTGTTTACGTTGGGTTAGTTAGTGGCTGGTGTTTACGTTGGGTTAGTTGGTGGCAGGGGTTTACGTTGGGTTAGTTAGTGGCTGGGGTTTACGTTGGGTTAAATAGTGGCTGGTGTTTACGTTGGGTTAGTTAGTGGCTGGGGTTTACGTTGGGTTAGTTAGTGGCTGGTGTTTACGTTGGGTTAGTTAGTGGCTGGTGTTTACGTTGGGTTAGTTAGTGGCTGGTGTTTACGTTGGGTTAGTTAGTGGCTGGTGTTTACGTTGGGTTAGTTAGTGGCGGGGGTTTACGTTGGGTTAGTTAGTGGCTGGTGTTTACGTTGGGTTAGTTAGTGGCTGGGGTTTACGTTGGGTTAGTTAGTGGCTGGGGTTTACGTTGGGTTAGTTAGTGGCTGGTGTTTACGTTGGGTTAGTTAGTGGCTGGGGTTTACGTTGGGTTAGTTAGTGGCTGGTGTTTACGTTGGGTTAGTTAGTGGCTGGGGTTTACGTTGGGTTAGTTAGTGGCTGGTGTTTACGTTGGGTTAGTTAGTGGTTGGTGTTTACGTTGGGTTAGTTAGTGGGTGGGGTTTACGTTGGGTTAGTTAGTGGCTGGGTTTACGTTGGGTTAGTTAGTGGCTGGGGTTTACGTTGGGTTAGTTAGTGGCTGGGGTTTACGTTGGGTTAAATAGTGGCTGGTGTTTACGTTGGGTTAGTTAGTGGCTGGTGTTTACGTTGGGTTAGTTAGTGGCTGGTGTTTACGTTGGGTTAGTTAGTGGCTGGTCTTTACATTGGGTTAGTTAGTGGCTGGTGTTTACGTGGGGTTAGTTAGTGGCTGGGGTTTACGTTGGGTTAGTTAGTGGCTGGGGTTTACGTTGGGTTAAATAGTGGCTGGTGTTTACGTTGGGTTAGTTAGTGGCTGGGGTTTACGTGGGGTTAGTGGCTGGTGTTTACGTTGGGTTAGTTAGTGGCTGGTGTTTACGTGGGGTTAGTTAGTGGCTGGTGTTTACGTTGGGTTAGTTAGTGGCTGGTGTTTACGTGGGGTTAGTTAGTGGCTGGGGTTTACGTTGGGTTAGTTAGTGGCTGGTGTTTACGTTGGGTTAGTTAGTGGCTGGTGTTTACGTTGGGTTAGTTAGTGGCTGGTGTTTACGTGGGGTTAGTTAGTGGCTGGGGTTTACGTTGGGTTAGTTAGTGGCTGGTGTTTACGTTGGGTTAGTTAGTGGCTGGTGTTTACGTTGGGTTAGTTAGTGGCTGGGGTTTACGTTGGGTTAGTTAGTGGCTGGTCTTTACGTTGGGTTAGTTAGTGGCTGGTGTTTATGTGGGGTTAGTTAGTGGCTGGGGTTTACGTTGGGTTAAATAGTGGCTGGTTTTTACGTTGGGTTAGTTAGTGGCTGGGGTTTACGTTGGGTTAGTTAGTGGCTGGGGTTTACGTTGGGTTAGTTAGTGGCTGGTGTTTACGTGGGGTTAGTTAGTGGCTGGGGTTTACGTTGGGTTAGTTAGTGGCTGGTGTTTACGTTGGGTTAGTTAGTGGCTGGGGTTTACGTTGGGTTAGTTAGTGGCTGGTGTTTACGTTGGGTTAGTTAGTGGCTGGTGTTTACGTGGGGTTAGTTAGTGGCTGGTGTTTAAGTGGGGTTAAATAGTGGCTGGGGTGTTGGGTTAGTTAGTGGCTGGTGTTTACGTTGGGTTAGTTAGCAGCTGGATTTTCGTTGGGTTAGTTAGCAGCTGATGTTTGTGGTTATTCACGTGTTTTATCTCATGTTTTAGGATAAGAAGGCCATGTTGTCCTTCACTACTGGAGGTACAGAGTCCATGTTTCGTCCTGGCGGGATCAAAGGAGACATTAACATTGTTTTGTGGCCTCTTCAGGTAAGAAGAGCTCAGATTTATCTGCTTTTCACTGGTGCAGCTGATTGAGTTCTCCTAAACCAGAACAGAACCTTAAATCTTGAACAAGTTGAATAGAATATGTTATGGATGTAAGATGGGACCAAAACATAGAGAAGAGGAATTAGTTTTCCTCTTGATTTAAAACAAAGACGTTAACGGTGCGTTCACACCGGCCCAACCGTCAGCATCAGAAACATCAAGTTTACATGTAAAGTCTATTGTGGAGTCCGTCAGAGGGGCGTCAGAGTGGCGTCAGAGGGGCGTCAGAGGGGCGTCAGAGGGGCGTCAAAGGGGCGTCAGAGGGACGTCAGAGGGGCGTCAGAGTGGCGTCAGAGTCTCTGCGGCACTTTGTGAGCGTTAGCAGCGTCAACTTTCAAAGCTTTTTAAGTGTTTCAGGTGTTGAAGCTTAAAACTCGAGCAAAGCAGAAGTTCAGCTAGCTGAACTTTTAACGCTCATGAAGTGGCATGTCAACCAATCAGAGCATCTCATCATAGTGACATAGTGACGTCACTGCACGTAACCTGAATGAAGCAGGAAGTCTTCAAACAGGGCGCGGGACAGACGGAAGTAGCGCTGGAAAAGAACCTCATCCATATGTAGCTCCTGGAGCAAATGGTTTAACTCCTCAAACTCAGAACGCATCTGAAGAATGGGGTGTATCCACAAACGGAGTAAATAAAGCCACGCCACTCTCTCTATATGATCCACCATAGCTCCGAACATTCAGCAACAAAGGAAGCCCCGCCTCCGCACTCTTTTTGGCTCTAACTGGCAGGTGTTACAAGCTTCAAACTTGAAGCGTTATGAACGATGCTTGACGTTTAAAAAGCGGCCGGTGTGAACGCACCAGAACTCTGACCAAGATGCTGGAACTGGATCTCAGTTTAGAAAGGCATCTAACACTGCATCCCAGAATTGAAGCAGATCCGGTAAAGCTTACAATGACCTGAGAACTTAAGGACTGAGATTTAAAAGGACAGAAACCTTGGATTAGCATCACCACATCAACCTGTTCAGCCCAAAACATCCTGCATGTTGGATTCTGATTCTGATGGGTGAAGAACCAAGTTAAGACTCTGAAATGTCTCACAGGTTTGGTTTTTTTTCTTTTTCAGTATGGGACTTTGCGCTTCTGTGGATTTCAGGTTCTGGCTCCTCAGATCTTCTGGAGTCCAGCTCATTGTCCTGATTCTGTACGCATAGAGATGCTGGACGGATGGCGAACGCGTCTGAAAGGACTGCTGGCAGAAAACCCGCTGACCTTTCCACCCTGTGAGTTCTTTGACCTCAGTTTTCAGGGGGGGTTCCAGCTTCGGCCTGAGGTAAAGGAAGAGCAGGAGTCGCAGCTGTTTGGTATCACAACCGGGCATCACCTTGGAAAGCCGCTGCCACCTGACAATCAGACCCAAGCTCCGCCCCCAGACACAAACCACACAGGAAGCAGGAAGTAGGACCAGCTCTTCATCTTCGAAAACTAAAATGTATCTCTTTAATGCAGGAATGTGAGATTTATCCTTCAAGTGTAAATAAAACTCATCAGTCACATGGTTCCACACGGTTCCACACGGTTCCACACGGTTCCACACGGTCCCACATGGCTCCACACGGTTCCACATGGTTCCACATGGTTCCACACGGTTCCACACGGTTCCACATGGTTCCACACGGTTCCACATGGTTCCACATGGTTCCACATGGTAGTGACATGCTTCCTGCATCTTTAATAAAATAACACATTCTAACTAGAAACATTAGTTTTTATACAATTCTACATGAAAGGTGAAAGTTGTGAACATTAAACTAATTTTCTGTCTGTTGAACTGAAGTTATCCGTCATGTGATTTGGACACGTCACATGTGAAAACTGCATAATAAAAATGTCAAAGGAAACAGATGTTTGTTTGTCTTTCAGTTAAATTTCCCAGTCTGGAAACTAGCAGCATTTAAACACACACCTGTACCTGTTTACTGACATTAATTGACATTACTGACAACTGACATATGGATCATGTTAGTCATGTCTAACACATCCAGTCCAACGGGGCCCCTGAGGGCCACAGCAACTTCCTGTGTTCGTCAGGTGATTAAGATCAAATAACATTTAAATAAGAAGAGTTCTGCAGAGCCTGTCATCATCTACCTACTGCACCGAGCGCTGACTCACCTGGAGAAGAAGCCTGGCAGCACTGTGACAATCATGTTCTTTCATTTCTCCAGAGCTTTCAACACCATCTAGCCAGGACTTCTTAGGTACAAGCTGGAGCTGTCCTGTGTGGACCACCACATGTCTCAGTGGATACTGGACTACCCCACAGTATGTGAGGACACAGGACTGTTTCTCTGACAGGCTGGTCTGCAGTACGGGGGTCCCACAGGGAACTGTGCTGGAACCACTTCACCCTCTACACTGCAGACTTCTCCATCAACTCCCCACGCTGCCACCTTCAGAAGTTCTCTGACGACTCTGCTAGTCAGCCTCATCACAGGTGAGGACAACTCAGAGTACAGAGAGTGGACTCAGGACTTTGTGGACTGGGGCCAGCAGAACCACCTCATGATCAATGCAGGGGACTTCTGCAGACTCCGACCCACCACACTGACACTGGAGAACATCCAAGGAGAAGACATTGAGATAATGGACTCTTATAAGTTCCTGCGTGTCCAACTAGACATCATGGACGACCTCACATGGACACAGAACACCACTCACATCACCAAGAAGGCCCAACAGCGCCTTTACTTCCCTCGTAGGCTGAGGAAGGCCCACCTCCCTCCATCCATACTGGTCATCTTCTACAGAGGAACTATTGAGAGCATCCTCAGCAGTGCCATAACAGTGGCATAACCATAACACCTTATATGTACCAAACACATATACTCATGTAGTACATTAGAGTATAGTATAGTATAGTATAGTATAGTATAGTATAGTATAGTATAGTATAGTTAGATTATAGTACATATTTATTTCTATACCATTTACACTGTTACAGTGAATTTCTCCATTGTGAGATGAATAAAGTTGAATCTTATCTTATTACATTGTTTATATCTTGCTGTTTACACTGTTTTTATCCTTAGCTTAATAACTTATTCCTGTCTTGTCTCTGTGCTGTCTTGTCTTGTCTTGTCTTGTCTTGTCTTGTCTTGTCTTGTCTTGTCGTGATTTGCTGTTACACTCTATGTTGTTAGGTTGGTAGTCTAGTCTTTTTGTCTACAAACTGCTCTCTGCAGGAAGGGTCAGAGCAAATACCTGCTGAGGAGACTGAGGTCTTTTGGTGTCCAGGTGTCGCTCCTGAAGACCTTCTTTCTTCTCACTATCTTTTGGTGTACTATGTTGTGTAGCAGTTTATCTACAGCTGAGAAGATGAGGCTGGATAAACTCAACTGGAAGGGGCAGATCTGTTCCAGGGTGCCTCCTGGATCTAGTGCAGGTGATGGGAGACAGGAGGACGCTGGTGTCTCCAACCACCTGCATGAAGATGTTGCTGAGCTGCAGAGTGACAGACTGCTGCATCTTCAGTGCATGAAGGAGGGTCTTCACAGGTTCTTCCTCCTGCACTCTACAACCAAACCTGCTCCCAACAAACTCAGTTATGTTCAGACCTGCTGGATTTTACACTAACTGACTATAATAATATTTCTGCTGCTTTATTTCCTCCCAATGATCATATTTTCTGTCACTTTACTGATACAGCTGAACTACCCCGATGTGGGACAATCAGCCCCCCCTCATGAGTGGTGAGTGGTACAGCCTGCGGTGACGTCAAGGTGGGCGGAGCTCTGCAGGCTGCTGGTGAAGGAAGAGACGGACGCAGGAGTTTGTTGTTGTTGTTGTTGTTTGTCTGAAGTGTTGGCGGGACCTGCGGCCTGTGAGGTACTGAGAACCGAAGGAGAGTCACCGACAGACCGTCCAGTACCCGGAAGTCGAGTCTAACAGCTGCTGCGTCGAACGGAAACCATGAAGTGGATGTTTAAAGAGGATCACTCGCTCGGTAAGAGTCTTCAAACCTTTAAGTCTGAACCGAACCACTCGGTTCTACTCGTTAACGTGTTCTGTTAAGGTGAGACCCAGATCCGCGTCCTCACTGGACGTGTTTATTCTGATGAGCTCGGTATCCGGTGCTGTGAGGTCGTCCAGGCGGCTGAACCGGTTCCGGTTGAAGGCCTGAGATCCTTCAGCAGGACGGAGAGCAGCTTCTCTGGTCTGTCCTGGTCTGGCCTCCACGCTTCCGGGTTTATCTAAAGTCAGAGAATATTTCACCTGTTCTTCTGAAGTCCCGATCCAGTTCTCATGTCTTCAGACTCTCAGTTCTCCAGATGCAGTCACCTGGATACAGATAAAGACCAGGTCTCTGTCTGTCCAGCTCTTTAATGTTCTAAGAGTTTATCTGGATGTTTTGATCTTATTTTGAAAATGTTTCACCTTCATTGTTCTTCAGTTCTGACCCGGTTTGTGTTGGGACACCCCGGATCGTCCTGTCAGTGTGTAACTTGGAGAACCTGCACAGAACAAACTGAATAAAGTTTTGACATTAAAACAGAAACCAGGTTCTGGTTCTTTGAGCAGCTGTTGGGCTGCAGAATGTTTCTCCCTTCCTGAACTTCAGCCGGCTCGGTTTGGTGAATGGACTCGGAACATCTAGGCTCCGCCTGCTGATGGAGGGGGTGTGGCTAAATGCTGTGTGCAGCTGCTGTTTTTAATGTGATTAAATCCAAACAGACTCTGATGTTTGAAGGTCGCGTCCTTCTTTCCATCTGATCAACACTAGTTTTCTTCTTTTGTCCCGCAGAGCATCGATGCGTAGAGTCCGCCAAAATCCGGAGCAAGTACCCTGACCGGGTCCCGGTGAGTGGGCAGAATGGGCTGCTGAAACTGTTGTGGAGGATTCCAGGTTTGTCACATGACCTGTGTGTGTTTGTCAGGTGATTGTGGAGAAGGTTTCTGGATCACAGATAGTGGACATCGACAAGAGGAAGTACCTGGTCCCGTCTGACATCACGGTGGCTCAGTTCATGTGGATTATTAGGAAACGCATCCAGCTGCCGTCGGAGAAGGCCATCTTCCTGTTTGTGGATAAGACGGTGCCTCAGTCCAGGTGAGTACGTCTCCTTTTAACCTTCAGGTATCAAATCAGCTGGAAGGAAAACACGAACAGTCTCGTTCAGATTTATTTAACATGTTGAAGCAGATCTGAACTAAAACTCAGAAACATTTGTTTGACGTCTGTTTGTTGATTGATGAGAGCGGCGATGTGACGTAACGATCACCTGTCTCGTTTCAGCATCACGATGGGTCAGCTGTACGACAAAGAGAAGGATGAGGATGGCTTTTTATACGTGGCGTACAGCGGCGAGAACACCTTTGGTGTGTAAAACCTGGACGACGTGATCGAGACCTGAGACTTACCCATAATCCAACCCCAAGGCCCCTGCAGATGGAGAGGGAAACCCCGGAGCGATTGTGGAAGAAGCTGCTGTGACTGAAGATCGTGGAGAACAGCAGCGACGTGTCTGTTTGTATTTCAATCATTGCTGGTTTGATGTTGTGACCCGAGTGTTTTAGGAGGAACCTACGGCACCGTTTCCTGTTTTCAAGTGTGGCGGAGGTTCGTTTTTAGTTTTGCTTTTTTCTTTCAAGAAGAGAATCGAATGTAATTAAAGATCATTTTGATGTAGTTATTTGATGGTGAGGTAGCTGGATGACCTAACCAATAAAAACATGAAAACTAAGACTGGCTGCTTTGCTTTATTCATGTACTTTAACAACCTGTAACTCGTCTGGAGACGCCGGTTTCAAACCACAAACCTACCTGTAAGAGAGACAACCTGGATGTAAACATCTCCAGATGAAGACTCCTTCATTCACAGCCATGTTGAGCTGAAGGAGCGTCGAGCTGACCTGTGAACCCTGATCTTACATACGAGACAAGGAGGACGAGTGGTGAGACAGAAACCCAGAACAGAACCGGTTCTGCAGTCCCACGTGGATCTTACTGAACTACATAGATGTCCACCAGGTGGCGATCGTTGACCATCAGAAACAGCATCATGGATCAGGGTCAGAGGGGCTGACACCTGTCTCCTATGGGCGTGTCCAGGGGGGCTCAGACCACCCCTAAACTGTCAATCAGAGAAAATGATTAATCAGTGTTTCATTGGTTTTCTGCTTTGACTGACCTTGATTTTATTTTTATTTATAGAGTCATTTAAATTATAATAAACGGTTTAATTCTGCAAAAACTTTATTTTTTAAAGTTATGGGTCCATGTGCCACCCTTTTAGAAATCTGTGCTCCTACCTGGCCCCCCCAACAAAGATTTTCTTGACACACCCCTGCTGTCTCCAGCAGTCCTTGGCTTAGAGGCGGGGCTACACCTGGACAGGTAACCTGTCCCTCTCACACAGAGCATCAGACTATAAGAATGTCTCTGTGTCCTGAGTGTGTAACAGACGCATGTGTCTGGATTCAGATGATTGTTGGACAGATTTCAGTTTTCTCTGCTTCCTGCCGTCATCAGACATGTCAAAATAAAACACGCATCATTTTAAAACATTTCTGAAACAATTTGTAGATGTGATAATCTGAAAATATATGCATGTGCTATTTTAACTAAAAATGGTTTTAAGGTTTGAAAAGATCAAAATGTTTCCTCTGCTACAGGCGACACGCTCTCAGAACCTTCTAGATATAAAAGAAGGATCTTTCATGTAGAACACATGTATCTGATATGCATAAAAACTTTACAGATATTTGGTGTTTACACATAAATGTGTCGTATTTCAGTAGTTTCACTTCCTCGTCTCTCCTGCAGCGTTTCTTTGAACAACATTTCTGAGATTTAAGATTCAAATGAAGCAGCTTGTTTTTGGTTTCACCTGCAGACTTCAGGTGTGACGTCCACAACACTGATGAGGTGTTTGATCCCAAAGTCAGAGTGAGTTTCAGGAATCCTCTAGTTCAAAAGAAGTTTTACTTTGAAATGTTGAGGTGAGTTTTTGGGATGGAAGGAGTTTGGAAAATAGGAAATCTGGAATTAAATCAGATTGATCCGATTTAGGACAGATATGGAAATCTTTATCATTGTATGTTTAGATTTTAAAGATGATTCTATTTATGTTCGATCCTTCTTCATCTAGTGTATATGAGAACTAAACAGTTTTGAGTAATTTAATAGAATTTGATGAGAATGCTGGTTTGTTTAGAATCTCGTCTTATTAAGGTCACTCACTCTGACTTCATGTATCTGCAGTGAATAAATGTGAACACGAGATGTGATGGGTTCAATATTTGGAGCCTTAAAAGATTCTTAGTGTCTCCTCTGAACCTTCCTAGTGTCCTTAAAATACTCAGTAGAATTATTCATGGAAACACGGGAGGAAGTGAAAGTTTGTCTCTTCATTTATAATAAAGTCAAACAGTGACGTCGTGGTCACTAACGGTTCCGCTACAATGAGCAGAACTTTAGTACAACTGAACTCTGCGGTGTTTTTAGACCTGCACTGGAACTTCTGGTGAACATGGTTCTGGTTTCTGGTCTGCAGCTCTCTACATTAGTGCCTGTTTCTGCTGGTAAATGTGTGTGAGACTGAAACACTGACTGAGGCCTTCAGATGATATTTACACTCAGTCCTACAGGCTGATGATCCTTCTGAACCAAACGGTTCCTCTCAACCAGAACATTCCTGATGAACCCTGCTGTAAACCTCATGATCCACGTGGAGACAGACAAACCCAGAAGCTACAGAAACAAGCAGGAGAACAGCAGCTGAAGAGCAACAAACTTTACTGTTTGAAACACAAAGAGCTGCTGGAGCAGATTAACCAGAAATAATCCTGCAGACATTTTACAGTTAATTTCTCTCATTTAATGAAACAAAGACATTTATGAAATGTAAAACTGATTCATTTAAACAGGATGTGTTTAAGCTTGAAGCAGCAGGGGAAATCCTCCTTCATTCTCCTGAAGAATGTTTCCAGAAGTCGTCTAATTCCCATGAACATCATGTTTTCTCTGTAGTGCAGAAAATAGACTGAGAGACGGAGAAGAGAAGAGGAAGCAGAGGAGGAAGGAAACCTGCTGCTTTCTGAGAACGTAACAGCATGAATGAAGAAGTGTGGAACCATCAGCTGTATATAAACAGAGCAGATGGGATGGGTCCTGTAGACCACACACTTCCATCCAAACAGCAGAACATCTGTCAGCGTGGAGGAAACATGAAGACGCTGGTGATTCTGTCTTTCCTCTGTTTCCTGTCTTTAAACTCTGCCGGTGAGTAATTGTGTTTGTGTTGTCTGCTAGCTGTGTGAGTCTGAGCTGCACTGAGTTGTGTTTGTGTTCACAGGTCCAGTTGCTCTACAGCTGGTGTCAGATCCTGGTTCCTGTTGTGAAAGCAACAG
The DNA here is from genome assembly GCA_006937955.1 of Pachypanchax playfairii. NCBI lineage: Eukaryota > Metazoa > Chordata > Actinopteri > Cyprinodontiformes > Aplocheilidae > Pachypanchax > Pachypanchax playfairii. Next base: position 1,384,227 of record SSNP01000115.1, on the reverse strand, counting down.
TCGTATCCAAATCCCCAAAGTGAAGGTGGTGAAACTGGTGATGGCGCCGAGTCACTGCAAACTCAAATCACTCATGTGAGTTCACACACGGTTAAGTCCCGTTTGTGTTTCATTGTGTAACAACTTCCACATGCTTTTAAATATCATCTAAAACTAAAGTGTTGAACATGTTCAGAAGACGTGCACGTTGACGTTTGGTGCTGTAACGATTTCAAATCCAAACTGATCAGCAGCCAGAGAGATTAAAGACTTGAAATCAATGTTTTTACATGAAATCATCTCAGGAAGTTCAGGAAGAACGCTGAAGAGCCGCATGGATCAAACAGAGGCTCTTATTGTGAAGGGCATCAGGTTTACAGGTGTCAGCTGGTTGCTGGTTTGGTTTTGTTTTTGTTTCAGTCAGCTGGATGTTTCAGCTCTTTGACTCTGACTGATGTTTGCAGCTGCTCAAACTTGAATTTTTACTAAAAACAAACATCAGCTGGAACCAGAAAGATGTTTGTGTTCATCCAACGCAGCTTCCACAGGTTCATCCAACTTCAGACACATTTTACTGAAACTACTTGTTGTGTTGTAGTTGTGTTGTTGTGACTCCAGTGTTCTTCACAGTCTACACTGTGTGTGTTTTCCTGCAGAGTCACCACTCTGAGAAATAAAACCATCTGCATTGATGCCGACTGGAACTGGGCCAAGAAACTACAGACACATTTCAGCCCAAAACTCAGCACTAAACAACCGGCGCTGTCGAGTCTCTGAACGTACGACTTGCTGTTAGAACCATGTTTTTAATGACACGCTGAACGTTACTGACTCGTCTGAAACTTCACTCCATCAGATGTAACTCTATAGAAAAATGACTGTAATTTATCTGTTATAAAACATGTATAAGGCTGTCAGCATATATATATATATATATTTATAGGGTTAGAANTTATAGGGTTAGAAGAAGAGGAGGAGTGGTGCTGATGTTCGGTTCTGGTCTCTCGTCATTTTCACAAAGTGACTCTTTCTGAATAAAAACTATATTTTTGTATTTGAGGTTTTTGGTCTTTATTTATTTGGTCATGATTAAAAAACATCTGAATGAAGTTGAGACTATAAAAATGTTTGTGTTCATGCTTGTAGATAAAAAGCAAACACTGAAGGGTTATCATGTTTGTCACATTTTTATTTTTATCTTATTCAGCATGAAAACTTTCTCAATCTCCAAATAAAAATGACTGATTTCATTCATTTATTTTTAAAAGTGCATCTAGAAAGTTAGAGACAACTTTGCATGTTAGTAGAAATAAACACTAATAAAAACAACCAACTTAAAAATAAAGCCCTTCCACATTGCTGAGAGCTCTCTGTTTATGCTAGCAGCTTGTGGTCCGCCCAGTGCCTTTTCTACATCACAAATGCACTTTTTATAGACGCATTTTTCCATCTGCTACTGATTCAAAGTGATTTGAATGCAGAAATACTCAGAAATGCAATTTTGAGCTTAATTTTCTTAAAGATGTCCTTCCATTAAAAACGTTTTTTTTTTAGGTTTCTGTTGAATATTTTAGCTCCACAGGTGTTCTTACCTTCATAGTGGGTGAAAACAGATCAACAACTTCTCTTTCAGTTTTAATCTCTCAAACTACGCAGGTGGTGATAAAACCAGAGTTCTCCCGAGTTCTAACAGCCTGTATCTGTTACATCACAACTCCTTTGTTCATTAGTATTCATCAGCTCCTGCAGTTGAAACCACACCTAGCATGCTGCTAGCTAAAAGCTGTTAGCATAACGCCTAGCATGCTGCTAGCTAAAAGCTGTTAGCATGAGATGTAACAAACAGGAAAACACGACGTCTGGTGTTACCATGCACAGCGGAGCAGGAAACAGTATACCTTGCTCTCATAGGCTAGTTTGTTAGCCAATCAGAGTCCAGCAAATTTGAATAATGAATATGAACGAGCTGCTACCGAAGCAGTCTGACGAAAGGAGCTGGAACCACCCGAATTTTAATGAAGACAGATTGAAAGGTCTGTTAATCAGTGTTTCCTGACGTTTTTTTAGATATAAAATGTTTCATATTACTGGTTAATACTTAAGAAATAACCACAAAGTCCTGAAATTTGTATGAAATGGCCTACGTCCTCTAGTATCAGAAAAATACACAAGAACATGTTTACAACACAAAAAACACGATTTTCATTGGAGTGGGTCTTTAAATAAAGCTTTTCACTGCTGAGCTTGTGTACCTTATCTGACAAAGCTCCGCCCCTCACCTGACACACCTGGGACCTGACAAAGGTCACAGGGCAGCAGAGAGACCAAACCGAAAGCTGTTGAAGAAATTGAGCTTAAATAATATTCAAAATAAAACTTTATTTACACAACAAACATTAATAGAACAGTATTTTCAACCTTTTACAGTTTGTGTTTCCATCAATTCTGACAACTAGTTTCTGAGGTCATTAATGAATAAAACTAGAACAAAAAGACTTCAGCTTGCACTAAGAACTAACTTCAATATTTCTAATAACATAAACATGAAGTATGTCAATGATGAAAATAACAAAAGAAGTTTATCTTTCTAAAAAGAAACATGAGCTTTCCGTTCGTCTTTCAGACCCCACCAAAAGACTGAATGCTGGGAGAAGTTACATAATGATCCAGATCTTCAACAGGTGAGAACATCAGCGCCTACAGAGAGAACAATCTTTCAGGTGCATAAGGTTCAGTTTGGTCCGTGAACAAGATGTTTCTCCAGTTGATGTTTAACAGCAAAAACCAGCTGAATGTCCAAACGAACAACCAAAAGGTTCAACTCCATCCATTATGGAATTTAGATTATTTCATTACTGTAGAACCTAAACACAACGTTAACAATAAAACAGCTAAAACTAAAAGATATAGAAACGGATCTGAGTCGCTGCTTACTGACATCAAACCAATCAGTTTGATCATATCCTGATCTCGCTGAGTGTAAACGCTGATCCATGTCCTGAAACATGGACATTTCAGAACTCAACATGTTCAGCTGAGTGAAGCTTCATGTGTCGCATTAAATAATACTTTTTACTGTAACTTTTCCCGCACGTTTGGCACGAGTGAGGTCTCTCTGTGGTGTGCAACAGGGTGTGCTTGGAGAGGTCCAACTGCTTAGAAAAAGTTCTTCCACAAGTTCTACAGAAGAACGGCTTGCTGTCGGAGTGATTCCTCTCATGTCTTAACAAATGACTGCTGCAACTGAAACCTTTTCCACAGGTGGGGCACAGGTACGGCTTCTCACCTGTATGAATTGTCACGTGTCGTATTAAATGACTCCTGCGAACAAAACCTTTTCCACAGGTGAGGCACACGTACGGCTTCTCACCTGTGTGAATTTTCAAGTGTCGTACTAAATGACTACTGCAACTGAAACCTTTTCCACAGGTGGGGCACAGGTACGGCTTCTCACCTGTGTGAGTTCTCATGTGCCGTAATAAATGACTGCTGCTATCAAAACCTTTCTCACATGTTTTGCACGGCTGCGGCTCGTTTCTCGTGTGAATGAGTTTGTGCTTCAAGAGAGACGAGTGATCAGAAAATCTTTTTCCACAGGTTTCACAAAAGTACATCTTCTCACCTGAGTGGGTTCTGGCGTGGGCCAAGAAACTGCTCCGAAACTTGAAAACTTTTCCACACAATTTGCAAGAAAATGGTGTTTCATCAGAGTGAGTTTTCATGTGAACGAGCAAGTGACATTTATAATCAAACACTTTCTGACATGTGCTGCAGCGGTACGGTTCTTCACCTGTGTGGACTCTGTAATGAGCCTCCATCTCTGAGGCTTTAGTGAAGACTTTCCCACAAGCGACACATTTCAGAGTTCCGTCATCGGGTTCTTTGCTACACCGACTCGCACCACTCTCATTGTTGTTGCTCAGTTTTCTGTTCCAGCTCTTGTTTGGCTCCAGACCTGTATTTCTGATCAATCCGGAGTCTTTATGACACCATCCCTCAACATCTCGGCTCTCCGTTTCAGAGCAATTGTCAGGCGGGACCTGATCTCTGTTTGGTTCTGGTTCATTCCAGTCCTTTTCCTTGTGAGTTGGACTCGCCTCAAAGGTGTTAATGTTCTGCTTCAGTACAGACTGATCTTCAACCGGACTAAACCAGAGCAGCTCATGTTCCCCATTAATCCGTGGAGGTTCTGCTTCCTCTTTAATCTGAAGAGGTTCTGGCTCTTCTTTAATCCCTGAAGGTTCTGGATCCTGCTGGTTGTCTTTAATCCCTGAAGGTTCTGGATCCTGCTGGTTGTCTTTAATCCCTGAAGGTTCTGGATCCTGCTGGTTGTCTTTAATCCCTGAAGGTTCTGGATCCTGCTGGTTGTCTTTAATCACTGAAGATTCTGGATCATGCTGGTTGTCTTTAATCCCTGAAGGTTCTGGATCCTGCTGGCTGTTTTTAATCCCTGAAGATTCTGGATCATGCTGGTTGTCTTTAATCCCTGAAGGTTCTGGTTCCTGCTGGTTGTCTTTAATCCCTAAAGGTTCTGGATCCTGCTGGTTGTTTTTAATCCGAAGAGGTTCTGGATCCTGCTGGTCGTCTTTAATCCGAGGAGGTTCTGGTTCGTCCAGCTGCTGGTGTGGATGAGTCTCCTCTCCACACAGAAGGTTTTGTAGGAGTTCTGCAGGGAGAACAAAGAGAGTCAGTGTGGCGGTCTGGATTCTGATCAAAGGTTCGGTTCTCCTCTCTGTTTAACCTGAAGCCCTTTTCATAAATCGAACGGAACCGGTACCGTTTAAAACTCTTGTGTGAAATCGTCTCGTACCTTTTCTGTGAGAGTCTCTTTGTGTCCAGCTGACGTCCAGCAGTCCGCGCTCACGCTCCAGCTCTTCTTCGATGGTTTTTTCAAATTGTATGAATATTTCTTCAGCAGCAGCCGTTAGTCGCGCGCTGATAAACTTTTTCAGGTATCGAACTGAAGACATTTTACGACAGCAGCTGGAGTTTGAACACAACAACGTCTTCCACACTACAACCAGAGCTAGCGCTTAGCAGCGGAAGTCATGTGACTCGGCTGGTTCCGGTGTTATGTTGAGTTTTGTCACAAATATTTCTAACCATAGACAATATAATCACCACGTTCATTCGTGGAAGCGCACTCCGCCGGGTCTCTGTAATCCGACGATTCCATACGCAAACTAAGTACATAAGGTGGGTGAAGGATTTCTAAAGAAATGTCCAATTATTACTTTAGCCTGTTGCATATAAAATACATAAAATAATTATAACAGGCCCACCATATCTTTTTCTTAATTGTGTAACCTATCACTCAAAATCCGGGAAAATTATATGTTTTTATTTAATTTATAAAGAAGCCTCCCCAGTCTCCCTGACCCTAATGGTACAGCCCTCAAAAGGGGTTTATGAGGCTGAAGTTGGTTTCCATTTCTAGCTTCCGATTTGGGAAATGGCTAAAGTGCAAAGAAAACACAGTCTCGGATTTGTGAAACTTCAATAAGGTGCTGAAATCTGACTTTATTGAAATTTCACAAAACAGGGAAAGGTTTCACAAATCCCAGAATGGGTTCTAATTGTTCTGCTATTAGTGTAGAACAATCTAGTCCAGGTTTGAAATGTCTAGGTATTGTAGTTTTTAAACTAGAGCAGACTTAAGATGTTCAGAGTGGAGAAAATTTGGTGTCATTGCGCTTTAGCCATTTCCAAAATCAGAAGCTAGAAATGGAAACCAACTTCAGCCTCGTAAAAGGTTTGGCATGGGAAGGTCTTCAAGGGACATCCCGTTATTTAATAGATAATAATGTCCAGCAGCAAGAGACAACACCAATATGGCGCTGAAAAAACAGATAAATGACGCATCCCATGTTGGTAAGTTCATGTTTTTATAGCTTGTCTAGGAGTAACAGAGATACGTAACTTACACGTAAACACCCCACCCGACCCACTCTTACCAACTTAGCGATTTTGTCACTATTTCTAACGACTTTTCAGACCCAATTAGGGACTTTTTTTCTCTCTAAAAAGTCTCTAGTAATAAATCTAGTGACATTTCTGACCTGTTACTTTATGTAGAGCTTTGTCGGCGATATTTCTTGTAGAAATAATCTGCTTAAACTGTTCAGAAAAGAATTATGTACGCATGTGCAGGCATTACGATATTGTGACATCGGTTTACTAATCATAAACCTTTCTCACCCTTACAAAGTTTTTTAGTGAACTTTATTGAGTGTAAGTTTACAACAAGAGGACAAATAAAGTACATGACAAGTTACAAGAACAAACAGCAGGTGGGTTAATGATATAAATACCAAGATTTGCAAATTTTGATTGTTTTGAGAGCCTTTTTTTGTAAGAGGAGTGTGATATTAATTGTATGTTTAACTCTACCACTTAAAGAAATTAGAAATTAGGGTGTTTTTACATTTATGAATATAGAATTTCACCAGAGAAATGAATAAATTTATTACAAAGACCTTGTCATGTTTTATGGGGTTTTAAAGAAGCAGAGTAACACATTTTCCCATCTCAGGGAGAAATCCTTGCGTTTTTTTTTATTCTGTCCTTTTTGCCCTTTTAGAAGACCTGATCCTCTAAGGACAGAAAACCATCAGACAGTGAAATACAGACTTTAATCTGACACCTGCTTCATTAAATATGACATGCAGACACAACTCTGTCAGTTAAATAGAACAATAAAACACAACAGTTTCACTACATCACAGTTTAACCAGCGAGTCAATGTTACGCAACATTTCTCGCAACATCTGTTTTTATTAAAAGGTTTGAAGATGAGACTTTAACACAGTTCATCTCTAAATACACACAGACATGTTAAAACTTTAACCTTCATGTCAGCTGAACATCAGATAATACACAAACCTACTTCAAATAAATCAGCTATTTAATGTAAAGAACACAAAAACAAACCAAGATTTCATAAGTGCTCAGGTATCCGTTCAGGTGAAGAACATTAAGAGACACATAAAACCATCTAAAGTGGCGCCAAAAGCTTTCATCAGGTCCAAAATGTAGACAGAGGCTTCACACAAACATGTGACTCAGAAACGAGACAGAAAAATCTAAATTCATCCAACATCAAAACCTGAGGAAGATAAATCAGTCATAAAAACTCAGTGTGAGACTGTCGGACCGACACAATGTGACTAAAATCAGTTAATAACAAGAAAAATCCAAACAAAACAGAGAACATCTGGGAAAATTATTAAAGATCCAACTGACACAAAAAGAGCTTCCAAATAATCCACTAAACTCTAAATCTGATCAGAAAAACCCAGAAAAAGAAAAAAAAAGACTTTGGAATAATTTAAATCAAACAATCAGCTGATGATCTTTAAAGCACTTGAACTTTAATGAGTTAGTTTTTAAAACATACTTACATTTTTCACCAGCTGTTAGAAATTAAGTCACCAGATCTGAAGGTTTTTCAGCTGATTTTAAAAAACATCATCATCATCATGGTAAAATGGTAAATGGCGTGTACTTGTATAGCGCTTTTAATCAGGTCCTACGACCCCCAAAGCGCTTCACACTACAGTTTTTTTTGTCATTCATCCATTCACACACACTCACACGTTTGGTGGTGATGAACTACACACATGTTGTAGCCACAGCTGTCCTGGGACACACACTGACAGAGGCGAGGCTGCCAGACACTGGCGCCGCCGGACCCTCCGGCCACCACCAAACATCATCATCATAATCATCACAGCTGACACATCACTCTAAACAAGTTCAACTTCCAGAAGAATGAAAAAGACTCAAATCTCAGAGAAACAAACACTCTCAGATCCTCTCGGACTCTCAGAACCCCTCGGACTCTCAGAACCTCTCGGACTCTCAGAACCCCTCGGACTCTCAGAACCTCTCGGACTCTCAGAACCTCTCGGACTCTCCCGTCCCCTCGGACTCTCAGAACCCCTCGGACTCTCAGAACCCCTCGGACTCTCAGAACCTCTCGGACTCTCCCGTCCCCTCTCAGATCCCCTCGGACTCTCAGATCCCCTCGGACTCTCCCGTCCCCTCTGACTCTCAGAACCCCTCGGACTCTCAGAACCCCTCGGACTCTCCCGTCCCCTCGGACTCTCCCGTCCCCTCTGACTCTCCCGTCCCCTCTGACTCTCCCGTCCCCTCTGACTCTCAGATCCCCTCGGACTCTCCCGTCCCCTCTGACTCTCAGATCCCCTCGGACTCTCAGATCCCCTCGGACTCTCAGATCCCCTCGGACTCTCCCGTCCCCTCGGACTCTCAGATCCCCTCGGACTCTCAGATCCCCTCGGACTCTCAGGTCCCCTCGGACTCTCCCGTCCCCTCGGATTCTCCCGTCCCCTCGGACTCTGGTTTTGTGGAGATCTTCATTAACTTGATGAACACATGTAACACTTCACATAGAAGCACAGCAGCTGCAGAAACTATGACATCATCATCCACATGTTCATTTCATCATCAAAGAACTAAACACACATTTGTTTCAAGTGAACAGAAGTGACATCATAAATTCAGATTGTGTTTCCGTGTACGGTGGAAACAGTATCGTTCCTCACCTGGTGATTCTTCAGGTGTGGAACATGTATCTCTAAGTGACACCATTTCCAGCCTGGAAACAAAAACATTTTTGGATTTTATGTGATTCTGTGACATCATCATGCCACAAATATGTCAAGTTAAGCAAAGTAGGTGCTGCAGAACTTCACCAGGATTATGAACGCAGCAGTGCTGGTACATGCACTCAGAACCGGGACACCGGCAGGTGGAAGACGGGTTTTTAAAGTGCAACTTCCCCCCAAATCGACTTTTTTTTTACTGATAAACTCTATAAATGAGTGTTTAATAGTCCTGTCTACATTTATAGGTCTTGTTTTTGGTATTGTAGCACATTTTTATAAAACTATTCATTTTATACCAAAAACCGTTAGTGGAGCGCCCTCTTCAGGTTTAAAATGTTACATTGCACTTGAATTGAATCAAGCATTGCTATTGGCTAAAACCTTATTTTCTCTATAAGTGATGTCATCATTCTGCCGCTATGGGATATAAAAGACCTCGGTCTCGACCACACCTCCACTCAGTAGTGAGTGAGTTTGAGTACTGCTGACATCATCTAATGATCTACAACAACCTGTCAGGTTCTGATCTACCTGACCGATGGCTCCGGTAAAGGAAACAGAGGTCCTGGTCCCTCAGTGGAGTCGACCCAGACATACAGTAAAACCCAAAAGTGTCTGCTCAGAGCCAAACAGCTCAGTCAGGAATATCAACGATCAGCTGTTCTTTTGCATCAGCTGATCGTTATCAGTGACAGACGAACAGGTTGAACGTCTCCCACAGAAACACGACACAACGTGATGTCATCACTCGCCAAACAAGAAAACATGCTGTCAACCCGACCGGTTGTTCATGTTGGATCTTCTTTGGCTGTTAAGATTCTCGTTAATAACATTTAGTTTCATTATTAATAAAATGGGAGAAACAGCAACAACATCTGGACAGTGTTCATGTTCTGCTGTGCAGCCACAAACCTCCATCGTGGTGTCACAGCGTGAAGCCTCGTCACAGTCCTCCACTCGCTGCTGCACGTCTCAGGAATGTTGGTTATTACCTGTGTGAACCTTCATGTGCTTCAATAAGGTGCATTTGTGACTGAAACACCTGCCACATGTGTTACAGGAGTATGGCTTCTCACCGGTGTGACTTCTCATGTGTTTCAACAAAGTGCAGCTGTGACTGTAACTTTTGTCACATATTTGACAGGGATAGGGCTTCTCACCGGTGTGAGTTCGTATGTGCTGCATTAGATTACTGCTCTGGCTGAAACTTTTCTCACATATCTCACAGGAATAGGGCTTCTCACCGGTGTGAGTTCTCATGTGCCGTAGCAAATTACTGTTGTCAGTAAAACATTTGCCACAGATCTGGCATGAATAGGATTTGGCACCAGTGTGAGTTATAATGTGCTTTCTGAGCGTTGATGGATCAGAAAATGTTCTTCCGCAGGTTTTACAGAAGTACGGTCTCTCGTCTGTGTGAGTTCTCATGTGAACCAACAGGTTCACATTATATCTGAAGGTTTTGTTACAGGTTTTGCAAGTGTAGGGCTTCTCACCTGTATGGATTGTTGTGTGCCTTTTAAACCCAGATGAATCAGAAAATCTTTTTCCACAGGTTTTACACAGGTAGGGCTTCTCACCAGTGTGAGTTCTCATATGCACATTCAGATTAACCTTTTGACTGAAGCATTTGCCACATGTTTCACATGAGTACGGCTTCTCACCGGTGTGAGTTCTCATGTGGACCAACAAGTTCACATTATATTTGAAAACTTTCCCACATACGCTGCAGGATAAGGACTTCTCACCTGTGTGGAGTTTGTAATGTTCCTTCATTTCCATCTTATTTCCAAAGACTTTCCCACAGAACTGACGACTCACCGACCCGTCAGCCGTTTCCACTGAGTTCTCACTCACCACAGCAGAACTGTAACTCGTGTTCTGGTATTGCGTGACCTCTGGAACTGGTTCTGCGTTGCTAGTTGATCCGAAGTCCTGATGCCAGTTGGCTTGCTGATCCCAGCTCCCAGCTTCAGGGACGTTGTGAAGGAGCAGCTGGTCAGCGTTTGGTTCTGATTGACTTTCATCACTTTCTTCATAAGCAGAAGTCACCATTAAGGTATCGATCTCCTCCTTCAGTATGAGCTGCTCTTCCTGTTCTTCTTTAATCTGGGTTGGTTCTGGTTCCACCTGCTCCCTACTGGAGCTCCCCTGTTTGCCACAGAGCTGCTGGTCTGCAGGACCTTCCTCTGCCGTAGAGACATAATGCTGCTCGAGGTCTGGAGGGAGAACAGGACGAGAGAATAGTTACTGATGGAGTGTGTTAATCACGTGATTCGTGGCGTGTTATTAACTTGATCGCTGTGGACCAGGAGAAGTAATCCAGATGTTTTTTCTCACCTGTGTGGATTCTGTAATGTGTCTTTATTTCTGTGTAGGTGTTAAAAGCTTGTTCTTGAACATCACGTTTCAAAGACGTTGGACTTCTTGTAGTTTTGGCGGGACTCTGTGGTCTGGACAAGTTGGTGTGAGTTCTGTTTCTGAGATGTTTCTTCTTTGGTTTCAGCTCTCTGCTACTCGATTCTTCACGCCATCTTCCTGCATGATATCGATTCTCAGCTTCAGAGAAGATCTGAGAGAGAAGCTGGTCCCTGTTGGGTTCAGGTTCACCAAGGACCCTTTGCTCATATGTTGGAGTCACTGTGAAGGCGTCAGTGTCCTGATGATCTTCCTTTTGTGTTGTAAAGGGTTCCTCATGTTCCTCTTTAATCTGAAAGGTTTCTAGCTCCCTGTGTTCCTCCTTAAACTGTGGAGGTTCTGGTTCCTCCTGGTCTGGAATGAGGTTCCTCTCCTGGTTAAAGGGTTGATGGTCAGGGGGAGTCTCCTCCTTCTTACTGAGGTACCGCCGCAGGAGGTCTGAAAAGAGAAAGGAAAGGAGAACAGGTTAATACCGTGACGTATACCATCAGATCAGAAAACAGGAAGCATTCCTGCAGAACCCGTTCTGTTCCGTTTGCTGTGTTCAGGAGGTCTGAGTTCATTTCATCAGTCTTGCTGCTCCTATATGTAACAAATCCAGACCACCTGGTTAATTTTAACTAATGAAAGCTGCCTGCCGTCGGGCCTGTTACACCTGCAAGGCTCAGACACACCCTCCACTCACCTGGATCACAAACCACAGCTCATGTCTTTATGTTGATGGATTTTAGTTGGATCGTGTTTGAAACAGCTGATTTCTCCATGAGGTGACTGTGGAGGAGTTCCTCTTCAGAGGTTCTCACATGGTGAAGAATGTTCAGAAGAGATGGGATTCGTTTCAGGACACCTGATGCCCAGGTGGACAACATCCAGGAAGCAGCTCTTCAGACACGGTGAAGAAACACAAAACCGTCTGAGGGAGGTTCGTTTGTTTCAGCAGAAGCCGAGTCTTGTTGTTTATGCAGATCCAGATTCTGAACCAGGATTTGTGTGAAACTCTCGTATGTTTTTCAGCATCAGTTTCTATCATCAGCATCGGGGGGGGGGGGAGCTTTGCAGCACTGATCGGAACGGTTCCGATCCATTCTGTCAGAACCGACACGCAGGTAAAATGAGAGTAACATAAATCCGCGATCAGAACCTTCATGAGTCACGCTCTCACCTGTTGACCAATCACAGCCGTTACATTGTTGCATACCTGATTTTTGGAAGTTTCTCGGTGGTTTCCGGCTGATATCCAGCTGTTTGCGCTGACAGTTGATCTCTTCTTCATACCTGACGATGGTTCTTTCAAACACTCTGAATATTTCTTCAGCAGCAGCAGTTAGTCGCGCGCTGATAAACTCCCGCAGGTACTGAACTGAAGACATTTTACTGCAGCAGCTTGAGTTCGAACTCAACCAGCACCGTCACAGCTAACTGTTAGCCGTAGGAACGCAACACAGACTCGCATCATCAGGACCTGCAGAGTGACACCACACACGGAGCTTCTCAGCATCAACACGTGGGAAACGTTAACTAAATACATTTACCGGTAAATATAATAAGGTCACGGCAGCTTGACGCTGGCGTTATAAGGTTGAGTAAACAGTATGAATCCGAGGAAACAGGTTAATAAACCAAAGCAGTTGTTCTCTTAACGATATCTGAAGATCTAAGTAGCTCCAACATCCGCTGAAAGCCTCGTTTCATCTGAGATCATTCCGTTATGATCAGACTCCCTCTCCAAAATAGCGACTTGTGACGTACTGCAGGTTTCTACGTGCTCTAGTTCTGAACTTTCACCTGAATGTCACATGGTCGCGGTTAGACGGAGAACACCGCCCTCTGCTGGCAGACCATGAGAACTGCAACTACAGATTGACACCAACAACCAGTTTATTTTAAAAGTAGATATGATGCATCTTTGTTTTATAATCATTACATGTTAATGTTCATTATACATACGATGTCATTTATTCCTTGATATTAATACTGTTAAATGTATTTAATCTTTACTTGGAACTGGTAATATTTTATAGAATAAAATGTAGACAGATGCTGAGAATGAATGAGGCCAAAACAGAAATATGAATTACACAACATGAATAAATATATGAACGAACAAATGCTTCTTCACTGCTTTAATGCTCCTTCATGTTAAATATGCACATTTCTCAGGGTTCAACAGAAAAACAAAAAAAATGCCTGAGACACCTCCAAACTGTCTTCATCCACACTTGGAGGAGCTTCATGTAAATGATGTGCTCAGAATTAACTAAAACTAAAAAGACAATGTGTGGAAAGTGGAGACCTCAGTGGTACCAATGAACCTGAGCTCCCAGGCCTCCGGTAGGGGACCTGAAGTGACTGCCAGGCCAGATGAGAGGGTGAGAGAGGAACCTGATCTAATACAGTGAATTTGAGTCCTGCTGAAAATCTAATGAGCCCAAACCTCCACTGTGACATAATATAGTTACCTGTGTCTGAAGGGAAATTTAGATTGATTTCATAGTGACAACAAAATTTAATCTCAATGAAACTTTACACTGTCTTCATGGGGGTGGGGCTTCTCACCTGTGTGAACCAACATGTTTTTTAAGTGACGACCCATGAGAAAATCCTTTTCCACAGATTTTACAGAGAAACGGTTTCTCCCCTGTGTGAGTTCTCATGTGGACAAATAAATTAACCTTATGACTGAAAGCTTTCTCACAGATTTTGCATGAAAATGGTTTCTCACCTGTGTGTACTCTATAATGCACCTTCATGTTTGAGTGGTACCTGAAGGCTTTTCCACAAACATCACATTTTACAGACCTGAGAGCAGAATTATACGATCTTTGATTCCTAACAGTATTACAGAGACTTCTGTTTCTGCCCTGTCTCTTTGATTTCAGCTCTGCACATCGAGACAACTTTTCATGCCAGCTGACTTCTCTCTCTGTTACAGGAAAGCTCTCAGACAGAAGCCAGTCCCCCTTTGGTTCTGGTTCACTGAGGTAACTTTCCTCCAAAGTTGGAGTCACCACACAGGTATCAATGTCCTGCTTGAGTACAGGCTGCTCTTCCTCCTGACTAATCCAGAGGTTCTCATGTTCCTCTTTAATCTGTGGAGGTTCTGGTTCTTCCTTGTCCAGACAGAAACTCCCCCCTTGGTCACAGAGCTGCTGCTGAACAGGAATCTTCTCTGTACTGGAAAAGTCTAGTGGGATTTCTGGGACACACAAATAAACATTTAGAATTACAATGAAAACCTCCTGAGAGGACATTTATCAGGCTCCACATGTGTAAATGAGACTTGAATGTGAAAATAAATTATCTTCTTTTTAAACAGGGCGTTCAGGTAAAGCACGATGTTCAGGGGACGCAGCGCCCCTGGTGTCACCATGTATAACGGTAGAATTTGGTGTATAACTCGTGTTGCTAAATAACAATAACAAAGTTTTACGTATATATTCATCATTTTACTGCAGGAGGTTTATATGAGATGATGTAATCATTCCGTACCTGTTCTGTATAGGTGTGTCCGCCAGCTGTTTTCCAGCTGTCTACGCTGATGCTCCAGTTCTTCTTCGATGGTTCTTTCAAACACTCCGAATATTTCTTCAGCAGCAGCAGTTAGTCGCGCGCTGATAAACTCCCGCAGGAACCGAACTGAAGACATTTTACTGCAGCAGCCGGAGTTCGAACACAACCTGTTCCGGTCCAGTCCGCATCAAAGACTCCGAACACTCAGTAGTAACAGTCCACACGGTTCAAGCTAACAGCGCGACTCGGGACCGGGAGAGTCTCACGCCACTTCCGGGTCACGCACGCGTAGATCAGTTTTGGTTTGTAATCTTCACATCGTTTAACACAAACATTTATAAAGTCTTGATATGTCTGTGGTTAACAGTCACTTCCTGCCTATTACCCGAACACGATGCGCGTGCGTGAGGGCTGGACCTGGCGGGGTCTGAGAGCGTTGATGGCGTTTGTTGTTTCCCGCCACCGGACCGCCGCAGTCCCGGATGTGCTGTCACGTTTAAAAACCGAAAATAGTTCAGCACGTCAACGTCAGGCCTTTTCACGTCGAGGTAATCTGTTTTAATGTGTTGTTCAGGACTGGAGGTCCATGACCAGGACTGGAGGTCCCTGATCAGATCTGGAGGTCCATGACCAGGACTGGAGGTCCATGACCAGGACTGGAGGTCCACGACCAGGACTGGAGGTCCATGACCAGGACTGGAGGTCCCTGATCAGAGCTGGAGGTCCCTGATCAGATCTGGAGGTCCACGACCAGGACTGGAGGTCCACGACCAGGGCTGGAGGTCCCTGACCAGGGCTGGAGGTCCATGACCAGGGCTGGAGGTCCATGACCAGGACTGGAGGTCCCTGATCAGATCTGGAGGTCCCTGATCAGAGCTGGAGGTCCCTGATCAGATCTGGAGGTCCACGACCAGGACTGGAGGTCCATGACCAGGATCTGGAGGTCCCTGATCAGAGCTGGAGGTCCATGACCAGGACCGGAGGTCCATGACCAGGGCTGGAGGTCCCCGACCAGGACTGGAGGTCCATGACCAGGACTGGAGGTCCCCGATCAGATCTGGAGGTCCATGACCAGGACTGGAGGTCCATGACCAGGGCTGGAGGTCCCCGATCAGATCTGGAGGTCCCTGATCAGATCTGGAGGTCCCTGATCAGATCTGGAGGTCCCCGACCAGGACTGGAGGTCCCCGACCAGGACTGGAGGTCCATGACCAGGACTGGAGGTCCCCGATCAGATCTGGAGGTCCATGACCAGGACTGGAGGTCCATGACCAGGACTGGAGGTCCATGACCAGGACTGGAGGTCCATGACCAGGACTGGAGGTCCATGATCAGATCTGGAGGTCCCTGATCAGAGCTGGAGGTCCATGACCAGGACTGGAGGTCCATGACCAGGGCTGGAGGTCCATGACCAGGACTGGAGGTCCATGACCAGGACTGGAGGTCCATGACCAGATCTGGAGGTCCCTGATCAGAGCTGGAGGTCCATGACCAGGACTGGAGGTCCCTGACCAGGACTGGAGGTCCATGACCAGGACTGGAGGTCCCTGATCAGATCTGGAGGTCCATGACCAGGACTGGAGGTCCATGACCAGGACTGGAGGTCCATGACCAGGACTGGAGGTCCATGATCAGATCTGGAGGTCCCTGATCAGAGCTGGAGGTCCATGACCAGGACTGGAGGTCCATGACCAGGACTGGAGGTCCATGACCAGAGCTGGAGGTCCCTGATCAGATCTGGAGGTCCATGACCAGGACTGGAGGTCCCCGATCAGATCTGGAGGTCCATGACCAGGACTGGAGGTCACTGATCAGAGCTGGAGGTCCCTGATCAGATCTGGAGGTCCATGACCAGGACTGGAGGTCCATGACCAGGACTGGAGGTCCATGACCAGGACTGGAGGTCCATGAACAGGACTGGAGGTCCCCGATCAGATCTGGAGGTCCATGACCAGGACTGGAGGTCCATGATCAGATCTGGAGGTCCATGATCAGAGCTGGAGGTCCATGACCAGGACTGGAGGTCCCTGATCAGATCTGGAGGTCCATGACCAGGACTGGAGGTCCATGACCAGACTGGAGGTCCATGACCAGGACTGGAGGTCCATGACCAGGACTGGAGGTCCCCGATCAGATCTGGAGGTCCATGACCAGGACTGGAGGTCCATGATCAGAGCTGGAGGTCCATGACCAGGACTGGAGGTCCATGATCAGATCTGGAGGTCCCTGATCAGAGCTGGAGGTCCATGACCAGGACTGGAGGTCCCCGATCAGATCTGGAGGTCCATGACCAGGACTGGAGGTCCATGACCAGGACTGGAGGTCCATGACCAGGACTGGAGGTCCATGACCAGGACTGGAGGTCCCTGACCAGATCTGGAGGTCCATGACCAGGACTGGAGGTCCATGACCAGGGCTGGAGGTCCATGACCAGGACTGGAGGTCCATGATCAGATCTGGAGGTCCCTGATCAGAGCTGGAGGGCCCTGATCAGAGCTGGAGGTCCATGACCAGGACTGGAGGTCCATGACCAGGACTGGAGGTCCATGACCAGGACTGGAGGTCCCTGATCAGATCTGGAGGTCCATGACCAGGACTGGAGGTCCATGACCAGGGCTGGAGGTCCCTGATCAGATCTGGAGGTCCATGACCAGGACTGGAGGTCCACGACCAGGACTGGAGGTCCATGACCAGGACTGGAGGTCCATGACCAGGACTGGAGGTCCATGACCAGGACTGGAGGTCCATGACCAGGACTGGAGGTCCATGACCAGGACTGGAGGTCCCCGATCAGATCTGGAGGTCCATGACCAGGACTGGAGGTCCATGACCAGGACTGGAGGTCCCCGATCAGATCTGGAGGTCCATGATCAGAGCTGGAGGTCCCTGATCAGAGCTGGAGGTCCATGACCAGGACTGGAGGTCCATGACCAGGACTGGAGGTCCATGATCAGAGCTGGAGGTCCCTGATCAGATCTGGAGGTCCATGACCAGGACTGGAGGTCCATGACCAGGACTGGAGGTCCATGATCAGATCTGGAGGTCCCTGATCAGAGCTGGAGGTCCATGACCAGGACTGGAGGTCCCTGATCAGATCTGGAGGTCCATGACCAGGACTGGAGGTCCATGACCAGGACTGGAGGTCCCTGATCAGATCTGGAGGTCCATGACCAGGACTGGAGGTCACTGATCAGAGCTGGAGGTCCATGACCAGGACTGGAGGTCCATGATCAGATCTGGAGGTCCCTGATCAGAGCTGGAGGTCCATGACCAGGACTGGAGGTCCATGACCAGGACTGGAGGTCCCTGATCAGATCTGGAGGTCCATGACCAGGACTGGAGGTCCATGACCAGGACTGGAGGTCCATGATCAGAGCTGGAGGTCCCTGATCAGAGCTGGAGGTCCATGACCAGGACTGGAGGTCCATGATCAGATCTGGAGGTCCATGACCAGGACTGGAGGTCACTGATCAGAGCTGGAGGTCCATGACCAGGACTGGAGGTCCCCGATCAGATCTGGAGGTCCATGACCAGGACTGGAGGTCCCTGATCAGAGCTGGAGGTCCCTGATCAGATCTGGAGGTCCATGACCAGGACTGGAGGTCCATGACCAGGACTGGAGGTCCATGATCAGATCTGGAGGTCCCTGATCAGAGCTGGAGGTCCATGACCAGGACTGGAGGTCCATGACCAGGACTGGAGGTCCCCGATCAGATCTGGAGGTCCATGACCAGGACTGGAGGTCCATGACCAGAGCTGGAGGTCCCCGATCAGAGCTGGAGGTCCATGACCAGGGCTGGAGGTCCCTGATCAGATCTGGAGGTCCATGACCAGGACTGGAGGTCCATGACCAGGACTGGAGGTCCATGATCAGATCTGGAGGTCCCTGACCAGATCTGGAGGTCCATGACCAGGACTGGAGGTCCATGACCAGGGCTGGAGGTCCCCGATCAGATCTGGAGGTCCATGACCAGGACTGGAGGTCCATGACAGATCTGGAGGTCCATGACCAGGGCTGGAGGTCCATGACCAGGACTGGAGGGCCCTGACCAGGGCTGGAGGTCCATGACCAGGACTGGAGGTCCCTGATCAGGACTGGAGGTCCCTGATCAGGGCTGGAGGTCCATGACCAGGGCTGGAGGTCCCCGACCAGGACTGGAGGTCCATGACCAGGACTGGAGGTCCCCGACCAGATCTGGAGGTCCATGACCAGGACTGGAGGTCCCCGATCAGACTGGAGGTCCATGACCAGGACTGGAGGTCCACGACCAGGACTGGAGGTCCCTGACCAGAGCTGGAGGTCCCTGATCAGAGCTGGAGGTCCATGACCAGGACTGGAGGTCCATGATCAGATCTGGAGGTCCCTGATCAGAGCTGGAGGTCCATGACCAGGTCTGGAGGTCCCTGACCAGGGCTGGAGGTCCATGACCAGGGCTGGAGGTCCATGACCAGGACTGGAGGTCCCTGATCAGATCTGGAGGTCCCTGATCAGAGCTGGAGGTCCATGACCAGGACTGGAGGTCCATGACCAGGACTGGAGGTCCATGACCAGGACTGGAGGTCCATGATCAGATCTGGAGGTCCCTGATCAGAGCTGGAGGTCCATGACCAGGGCTGGAGGTCCATGACCAGGGCTGGAGGTCCATGACCAGGACTGGAGGTCCATGACCAGGACTGGAGGTCCATGATCAGATCTGGAGGTCCCTGATCAGATCTGGAGGTCCATGACCAGGACTGGAGGTCCATGACCAGGACTGGAGGTCCATGATCAGATCTGGAGGTCCATGACCAGGACTGGAGGTCCATGATCAGATCTGGAGGTCCCTGATCAGAGCTGGAGGTCCCTGATCAGATCTGGAGGTCCATGACCAGGACTGGAGGTCCACGACCAGAGCTGGAGGTCCATGACCAGGACTGGAGGTCCATGACCAGGGCTGGAGGTCCATGACCAGGACTGGAGGTCCATGACCAGGGCTGGAGGTCCCCGATCAGATCTGGAGGTCCATGACCAGGACTGGAGGTCCCCGATCAGATCTGGAGGTCCATGACCAGGGCTGGAGGTCCCCGATCAGATCTGGAGGTCCATGACCAGGACTGGAGGTCCATGACCAGGACTGGAGGTCCATGATCAGATCTGGAGGTCCCTGATCAGAGCTGGAGGTCCATGACCAGGACTGGAGGTCCATGACCAGGACTGGAGGTCCATGACCAGGACTGGAGGTCCCTGATCAGAGCTGGAGGTCCATGACCAGGACTGGAGGTCCATGACCAGGACTGGAGGTCCCTGATCAGATCTGGAGGTCCCTGATCAGATCTGGAGGTCCATGACCAGGACTGGAGGTCCCTGATCAGGACTGGAGGTCCATGACCAGGGCTGGAGGTCCATGACCAGGACTGGAGGTCCATGACCAGGGCTGGAGGTCCCCGATCAGATCTGGAGGTCCATGACCAGGACTGGAGGTCCATGACCAGGGCTGGAGGTCCCTGATCAGATCTGGAGGTCCATGACCAGGGCTGGAGGTCCATGACCAGGACTGGAGGTCCCTGATCAGATCTGGAGGTCCATGACCAGGACTGGAGGTCCATGACCAGGGCTGGAGGTCCATGACCAGGACTGGAGGTCCATGACCAGGGCTGGAGGTCCATGACCAGGACTGGAGGTCCATGATCAGATCTGGAGGTCCCTGATCAGAGCTGGAGGTCCATGACCAGGACTGGAGGTCCATGACCAGGACTGGAGTTCCCTGATCAGATCTGGAGGTCCATGACCAGGACTGGAGGTCCATGACCAGGACTGGAGGTCCCTGATTATTGGTTCATCCTTGTTTCACTCTGAAAACGCTGTAGTAACTCACTGTGATCACAACCGTCATTAGTTCCAAGTCCCCCCCTGAGGTCAGAGGTCAGACCACGGTGAAGGTAAAAGGTCTCGATAAATAACTGCAACATTTTTCTCATATGTTATAACATCATTTTACCCCAAAATTAAATCTGTTCAATATTTCAGATATTTTTTTATTAATTTTTCTGAAAGTTCAGTACATCAAACATAGAATTCAATGATTATTGTAAATATTCTTTTAGTGCAAAATATTTTTTATGGTTTAATCTTCAGGCAATAGACAAAGAAGCCTGCAGGTAAAGGACAGGGAGAAAAAACTCATCTTCTCCAGGGACCAACACAAGTTTCATCTGAAGGTGCGACAGCTGTAGAACAATCAGAACATTTTACTAGAGTAGAAAACTCCAAGCCGAGGAAACAAAAAACTCAAACTACATCCCATAATTTCTTCTTTCACAGAACAAAACTGCTGAACGACTTGCATCAAATCTGGGAGCATGATGCACATCTCTAGCTGCTTAGGCCATGTGACTGGACAGATTCACCTGATCAGGTAGATGCACTGGCACAAATCAGTTTCGAGTCAAGTTGGAGAAAAGACCCGCCTCCTTTTCACCTGTTGAAAACAAAGTGGCCCCCGACAGGAAGTGACCTCATTGCTTTTTGCTGAGTCTCAGGAAGCGCTGTGACTTCTGTCTCACCATACGGTGCTGCTGCTGGGCCGTCTGAGCATCACAGATGGCCTCGTGCAGCTTCTGTTGGTAACCATAGCAACCAGGTGAGTAAAAGGGGTGAGTCTTTCACACACGCACAGAAACACACACACACACGGTACCTGGGCGATTTTTGGGTCTTTGAGCTGAACGGTTTTCACAGAATCGTGGCTTTTTGGAAGTTTTAACTTTTGTTGTTCCTAAAACAACAACAGAGTAAAACATCCTGACAGGAAGTGATGTCACATGAAGAAAATGAGGGAACAAACAAGCAGCGGCCTGTTTGTTCTCGTCACATCGGTATTTTGGAACTCTTGTACCTTGCAGTAAATCTTCAGCTCTGATTCCGTCACCGCTGGAGGACGATAGAAGTTCTCATACAAACATTCCCACTCCGTGGTGAAGTGATCCACGAAATCTATCTCCTTCACACAAAACACTCGCCTGTATGAGAACCAGAGGAACCACCATAAACAACAAGAACATGAAGAACAGGCTGTGCGTCAGTTTGTGTTGGACCTGTTGGTGACGATGATGTTGGACTTCCTGTGACCAGGATACTGACAGAAGTCTCTGAACATCTCACCGTCCAGACGTTTGATTCCTGATCGCTGCAACACAGACAGATGTTTCACTCACTGCCCGCCTTTTACACACACGCATACACGCATGGTTACACACGCACACACACACGCATGGTTACACACGCACACACGGTTACAAACACGCACACACGCACGCATGGTTACAAACACGCACACACGCATGGTTACACACACACGCGCACACACACGCATGGTTACACACGCACGCATGGTTACACACACACACACACACACACACACGCATGGTTACACACGCACGCATGGTTACACACGCACACACGCATGGTTACAAACACGCACACACGCATGGTTACACACGCACACACACGCGGTTACACACGCACACACGCATGCTTACACACGCACACACGCATGGTTACACACATACACGCATGGTTACACACGCGCACACACACGCATGGTTACACACACACACACACACACACGCATGGTTACACACGCACACACACACGCATGGTTACACACGCACACACGCACGCATGGTTACACACACACACACGCATGGTTACACACACACGCGCACACACACGCATGGTTACACACGCACGCATGGTTACACACACACACACACACACACACACGCATGGTTACACACGCACACACATACACGCATGGTTACATACGCACACACATACACGCATGGTTACACACGCACACACATACACGCATGGTTACACACGCACACAGCATGGTTACACACGCATGGTTACACACACATACACGCATGGTTGCACACGCACGGTTACACACGCACACACACACACGCACACACGCACACGCACACACGCATGGTTACACACGCATGGTTACACACGCACACACATACACGCATGGTTGCACACGCATACACGCATGGTTACACACGCACACACACACGCATGGTTACACACGCACACACATACACGCATGGTTACACACGCACACATGCATGGTTACACACGCATGGTTACACACACATACACGCATGGTTGCACACGCATACACGCATGGTTACACACGCACACACATACACGCATGGTTACATACGCACACACATACACGCATGGTTACACACGCACACACATACACGCATGGTTACATACGCACACACATACACGCATGGTTGCACACGCATACACGCATGGTTACATACGCACACACATACACGCATGGTTGCACACGCATGGTTACACACGCACACACATACACGCATGGTTGCACACGCATACACGCATGGTTACACACGCACACACATACACGCATGGTTACATACGCACACACATACACGCATGGTTACACACGCACACACATACACGCATGGTTACATACGCACACACATACACGCATGGTTACACACGCATACACGCATGGTTACACACGCACACATGCATGGTTACACACGCATGGTTACACACGCACACACATACACGCATGGTTACACACGCATACACGCATGGTTACACACGCACACACATACACGCATGGTTGCACACGCATACACGCATGGTTACACACGCACACACACACACGCATAGTTACACACGCATGGTTACACACGCACACATGCATGGTTACACACGCATGGTTGCACACACATACACGCATGGTTACACACACATACACGCATGGTTGCACACGCATGGTTACACACGCACACACATACACGCATGGTTGCACACGCATACACGCATGGTTACACACGCACACACATACACGCATGGTTACACACGCACACACGCATGGTTACACACGCACACACATACACGCATGGTTGCACACACATACACGCATGGTTGCACACGCATGGTTGCACACACATACACGCATGGTTGCACACGCATGGTTACACACACATACACGCATGGTCGCACACGCATGGTTACACACATACACGCATGGTCGCACACGCATGGTTGCACACACATACACGCATGGTTACACACGCACACACATACACGCATGGTTGCACACGCATACACGCATGGTTACATACGCACACACATACACGCACGGTTACACACGCATACACGCATGGTTGCACACGCATGGTTACACACGCATGGTTACACACACATACACGCATGGTCGCACACGCATGGTTGCACACACATACACGCATGGTTGCACACGCATGGTTGCACACACATACACGCATGGTTGCACACGCATGGTTACACACACATACACGCATGGTTACACACACATACACGCATGGTTACACACGCACACACGCATGGTTACACACGCATGGTTACACACGCACACACATACACGCATGGTTACACACGCACACACGCATGGTTACATACGCACACACATACACGCATGGTTACACACGCATGCACGCATGGTTACACACGCATACACGCATGGTTACACACGCACACACATACACGCATGGTTGCACACGCATACACGCATGGTTACATACGCACACACATACACGCATGGTTGCACACGCATACACGCATGGTTACACACGCACACACGCATGGTTACACACGCACACACATACACGCATAGATACACACGCAAACACGCATGGTTACATACGCACACACATACACGCATGGTTGCACACGCATGGTTACACACGCACACATGCATGGTTACACACGCATGGTTACACACGCACACACATACACGCATGGTTACACACGCACACACGCATGGTTACACACGCACACACGCACGCATGGTTACACACACACACACACATACACGCATGGTTGCACACGCATGGTTACACACGCATACACGCATGGTTACACACGCACACACATACACGCATGGTTACACACGCATACACGCATGGTTACATACGCACACACATACACGCATGGTTGCACACGCATACACGCATGGTTACACACGCACACACACACACGCATAGTTACACACACATACACGCATGGTTACACACGCACACATGCATGGTTACACACGCATGGTTACACACGCACACACATACACGCATGGTTACACACGCACACACGCATGGTTACACACACACGGCAACACACGCATGGTTACACACACATACACGCATGGTTGCACACACATACACGCATGGTTGCACACGCATGGTTGCACACACATACACGCATGGTTGCACACGCATGGTTACACACACATACACGCATGGTTACACACGCACACACATACACGCATGGTTACACACGCATACACGCATGGTTACACACGCACACATGCATGGTTACACACGCATGGTTACACACGCACACACATACACGCATGGTTACACACGCATACACGCATGGTTACACACGCACACACATACACGCATGGTTACACACGCATACACGCATGGTTACACACGCACACATGCATGGTTACACACGCATGGTTACACACGCACACACATACACGCATGGTTACACACGCACACACGCATGGTTACACACGCACACACATACACGCATGGTTGCACACGCATACACGCATGGTTACACACGCACACACATACACGCATGGTTGCACACGCATACACGCATGGTTACACACGCACACACATACACGCATGGTTACATACGCACACACATACACGCATGGTTACACACGCACACACATACACGCATGGTTACACACGCACACATGCATGGTTACACACGCATGGTTGCACACGCACGGTTACACACACATACACGCATGGTCGCACACGCATGGTTACACACATACACGCATGGTCGCACACGCATGGTTGCACACACATACACGCATGGTTACACACGCATGGTTACACACGCACACACATACACGCATGGTTGCACACGCATACACGCATGGTTACATACGCACACACATACACGCATGGTTGCACACGCATACACGCATGGTTACACACGCACACACATACACGCATGGTTACATACGCACACACATACACGCATGGTTACACACGCACACACATACACGCATGGTTACATACGCACACACATACACGCACGGTTACACACGCATGGTTACACACGCACACACATACACGCATGGTTACACACGCATACACGCATGGTTACACACGCGCACATACACGCATGGTTACACACGCATGGTTACACACGCACACACATACACGCATGGTTACACACGCATACACGCATGGTTACACACGCACACACATACACGCATGGTTGCACACGCATACACGCATGGTTACATACGCACACACATACACGCATGGTTGCACACGCATACACGCATGGTTACACACGCACACACATACACGCACGGTTACACACGCACACACATACACGCATGGTTACACACGCACACACATACACGCATAGATACACACGCAAACACGCATGGTTACATACGCACACACATACACGCATGGTTGCACACGCATACACGCATGGTTACACACGCACACACATACACGCATGGTTACATACGCACACACATACACGCATGGTTGCACACGCACACGCATACACGCATGGTTACACACGCATGGTTACACACACATACACGCATGGTTGCACACGCACGGTTACACACGCATACACGCATGGTTACACACGCATGGTTACACACGCACACACATACACGCATGGTTGCACACGCATACACGCATGGTTACACACGCACACACATACACGCATGGTTACATACGCACACACATACACGCATGGTTACACACGCACACACATACACGCATGGTTACACACGCACACACATACACGCACGGTTGCACACGCATACACGCATGGTTACACACGCACACACATACACGCATGGTTGCACACGCATACACGCATGGTTACACACGCACACACATACACGCATGGTTACATACGCACACACATACACGCATGGTTACACACGCACACGCATACACGCATGGTTACACACGCATGGTTGCACACGCATACACGCATGGTTACATACGCACACACATACACGCATGGTTGCACACGCATACACGCATGGTTACACACGCACACACATACACGCATGGTTACATACGCACACACATACACGCATGGTTGCACACGCACACGCATACACGCATGGTTACACACGCATGGTTACACACGCACACACATACACGCATGGTTGCACACGCATACACGCATGGTTACATACGCACACACATACACGCATGGTTACATACGCACACACGCATGGTTACACACGCACGGTTACACACGCACACACATACACGCATGGTTGCACACGCATACACGCATGGTTACACACGCACACACATACACGCATGGTTGCACACGCATACACGCATGGTTACACACGCACACACATACACGCATGGTTACATACGCACACACATACACGCATGGTTACACACGCACACACATACACGCATGGTTGCACACGCATACACGCATGGTTACACACGCACACACGCACGCATGGTTACAAACACGCACACACGCATGGTTACACACGCACACACACGCGGTTACACACGCACACACGCATGGTTACACACACACACACGCATGGTTACACACATACACGCATGGTTACACACGCATGGTTACACACGCATGGTTACACACACATACACGCATGGTTGCACACGCATACACGCATGGTTACACACGCACACACATACACGCATGGTTACATACGCACACACATACACGCATGGTTACACACGCACACACATACACGCATGGTTACACACGCACACACGCATGGTTACACACGCGCACACACACGCATGGTTACACACACGCACACACGCATGGTTACACACGCACACGCATGGTTACACACGCACACACACGCAGTTACACACACACACAGACACACGCACGGTCCTCACAGTAACCAGCCTATAAGACGTTTGTGAAGTCCGACAGTGGAACATGTTTGATCAGAAGATTTGGAGAAGTTTTATTAAACAGACGTGTTGCTGACATCACACAGAGATGACAAACAGGTCAAAGGTCAACACCTTTAGTCTCATATTTATACAGATGTTAAATATCACGTTTAGGATGAAGATTTTACAAAAATATGTCTAAAATCTACAGCAGACATTTATCTCACTGCCTTCCCGTCAGAATCAGATCATCAGAATTAGAAATGAAAAAGAATTTGTTTATAAAACCTTCCAGATGAGTATAGAAATATTTATGTTGTGAAACATCTGGCATGCACAGAAACCCGACTTGAACATGGAAACAACAGAACATGAAGCTACTGTGGAAGATTATAGAAGCAGTTTCTGAGACAGGTGCAGTGTTAAGATCTGTCACCAGATCAAGATGAGTCCTCCTCAGGCTGCATGAAACACAAACACAAGAGGAAGAGAAGAAGAATTACACAGGTAAAGATATAAACATACACCTGTTGAAGGACTGAGGAACCCAGTAAAGAACCCACTAAGGAAATCAGTAAAGAACCCAGTAAGGAACCCAGTAAAGAACCCACTAAGGAAATCAGTAAAGAACCCACTAAGGAACCCAGTAAAGAACCCACTAAGGAAATCAGTAAAGAACCCACTAAGGAACCCAGTAAGGAACCCAGTAAAGAACCCACTAAGGAACTCAGTAAGGAACCCAGTAAAGAACCCACTAAGGAACTCAGTAAGGAACCCAGTAAAGAACCCACTAAGGAACCCAGTAAAGAACCCACTAAGGAACTCAGTAAGGAACCCAGTAAAGAACCCACTAAGGAACCCATTAAGGAACCCAGTAAAGAACCCACTAAGGAACCCAGTAAAGAACCCAGTAAAGAACCCACTAAGGAACTCAGTAAAGAACCCACTAAGGAACCCAGTAAAGAACCCACTAAGGAACCCAGTAAAGAACCCACTAAGGAACCCAGTAAGGAACCCAGTAAAGAACCCACTAAGGAACTCAGTAAGGAACCCAGTAAAGAACCCACTAAGGAACTCAGTAAGGAACCCAGTAAAGAACCCACTAAGGAACCCATTGAGGAACCCAGTAAAGAACCCACTAAGGAACCCATTGAGGAACCCAGTAAAGAACTCACTAAGGAAATCAGTAAAGAACCCACTAAGGAACCCAGTAAGGAACCCAGTAAAGAACCCACTAAGGAACTCAGTAAGGAACCCAGTAAAGAACCCACTAAGGAACCCAGTAAAGAACCCACTAAGGAACCCAGTAAGGAACTCAGTAAGGAACCCAGTAAAGAACCCACTAAGGAACCCAGTAAAGAACCCACTAAGGAACCCAGTAAGGAACCCACTAAGGAACTCAGTAAGGAACCCACTAAGGAACCCATTGAGGAACCCAGTAAAGAACCCACTAAGGAACCCACTAAGGAACCCAGTAAAGAACCCACTAAGGAAACCAGTAAAGAACCCACTAAGGAACCCAGTAAGGAACTCAGTAAGGAACCCAGTAAAGAACCCACTAAGGAACCCAGTAAGGAACCCAGTAAAGAACCCACTAAGGAACCCAGTAAGGAACCCACTAAGGAACCCAGTAAGGAACCCACTAAGGAACTCAGTAAGGAACCCACTAAGGAACCCAGTAAAGAACCCACTAAGGAACTCAGTAAGGAACCCAGTAAAGAACCCAGTAAGGAACCCAGTAAAGAACCCACTAAGGAACCCAGTAAAGAACCCACTAAGGAACCCATTGAGGAACCCAGTAAAGAACCCACTAAGGAAATCAGTAAGGAACCCACTGAGGAACCCAGTAAGGAACCCACTAAGGAACACAGTAAGGAACCCACTAAGGAACCCACTAAGGAACTCAGTAAGGAACCCACTAAGGAACCCAGTAAGGAACCCAGTAAAGAACCCACTAAGGAACCCATTGAGGAACCCAGTAAAGAACCCACTAAGGAACCCAGTAAAGAACCCACTAAGGAACTCAGTAAGGAACCCAGTAAAGAACCCAGTAAGGAACCCAGTAAAGAACCCACTAAGGAAATCAGTAAAGAACCCACTAAGGAACCCAGTAAGGAACTCAGTAAAGAACCCACTAAGGAACCCACTAAGGAACTCAGTAAGGAACCCACTAAGGAACCCATTAAGGAACCCAGTAAAGAACCCACTAAGGAACCCATTGAGGAACACAGTAAAGAACCCACTAAGGAACTCAGTAAAGAACCCACTAAGGAACCCAGTAAGGAACCCAGTAAGGAACCCAGTAAAGAACCCACTAAGGAACTCAGTAAGGAACCCAGTAAAGAACCCACTAAGGAACCCATTGAGGAACCCAGTAAAGAACCCACTAAGGAACCCAGTAAAGAACCCACTAAGGAACCCAGTAAAGAACCCACTAAGGAACCCATTGAGGAACCCAGTAAAGAACCCACTAAGGAACTCAGTAAGGAACTCAGTAAAGAACCCACTAAGGAACCCAGTAAAGAACCCACTAAGGAACCCAGTAAAGAACCCACTAAGGAACCCATTGAGGAACCCAGTAAAGAACCAACTAAGGAACCCAGTAAGGAACTCAGTAAAGAACCCATTGAGGAACCCAGTAAAGAACCCACTAAGGAACTCAGTAAGGAACCCAGTAAAGAACCCACTAAGGAACCCATTGAGGAACCCAGTAAAGAACCCACTAAGGAACTCAGTAAGGAACCCAGTAAAGAACCCACTAAGGAACTCAGTAAGGAACCCAGTAAAGAACCCACTAAGGAACCCAGTAAGGAACTCAGTAAGGAACCCAGTAAGGAACCCATTGAGGAACCCAGTAAAGAACCCACTAAAGAACTCAGGGTTCTGCTGTCAGCTTTATGTTTCACATCGAGGAAATGAGTCTGTTTTTCTCCAGAGGTTCCAAAGTTTGTCACAAATTAAACGGTTAGTGAAGAAAGTTCTACACATTCTGGTTCTAGGAGATGAAGGAACCTACTAATAACTGGTGACTGAAGATAGAACCGTTCATCATGTTCGCAGGACGGAACATTCAGAAAGACTAAAGCCAGCGTTGCATCATGAAGTAAAACAGCGTGACTCTCTGGTTTCCTCTGAAACCAGTAAGAACGTGTAAAACCACACGGACCAGAAAGAATCAGGAAAATAAACTCGGTCTAACGGAACGCCATCACGGATCTCTGAACACAAACCAAGAACTGCTCAAAGAAGAATCATCGTTCTGATTCTGCTGCGACTCCCAGAAAGCCTCACGGTCAATGTGAGTCCTGAAAACTGGAGAAACTAGAGAACCCGATGCTGGTCTGTTCCAGAACCTGATGGCGTGCATGCCTGTACCTCATCAGAAAGCGACAACCCGTCACCATGGAAACAGTAAAAAGTTAAAGTGATCAAACCTGGAAAAGGTCGAAACCCTGCGACTCCGTCAGGTCATACGGTCGGATGATCCCGTCCTCCTTGATCAGACGAACGGGTCGAAGTCTGGTCACTTCCTCCGTCGACTCGGCGGCTCTGACATCACAACACAAACACAGCAGCTGTTATCTGTTTGAAGCCGCAGCCCACCTCCACCTGAATGACTGGGAAGGACTCTGACTAGACTCTGTGGGTCACATCTAAGTGAACTTTGGGTCAGAACCCAGAAACATTCAGAGGGTCAATTCTAATGCACATCATGCTGCAGGCAGCTTCGATCAGGTCCAGGTCTCACCTGTGGTGGTCTCTATAGTGACGGCATGAAACAGCAACTTTAAACAGGTTATCAAGAATCAGTGAATCACCTGACGCACAGGGTTTGAGTTTGGGGGCGGGGGGGTTAATCAGATGCTTGTTTTGATGTTTAAATATTTAATATGAAGTAAATATGTCGATGTGATGGACGACATGACGAGCACGAGTCAAACATGATGGATGAAGCTTGAATTTGACACGATGCCGTGAGTTAACACATGCAAACACCAAGCAGGTGCATGTTAAAGCTCAACTCCATCATCAGTGCTCTGATAGGCTGATTGGGTCAATGAGGTCAAACAGCTGGAGGAGACAGCAGCAGAACCTGAAGGAGCCTAGCTTTAGCATGCTTCATGTAAAATACTCACACAAAAAACAGCAAGAAAAAGAAAGAACAAAAGTCCCACCAACAACATCAGACGGAAAACAAAAGCAGAAAATATGACAATTAGTGAGCTAACGAGAAAACCAGAAGAGACAACAGACACGTTACAAAGCTCTCAGGAACCACAGGAGCTTCTTCACTCTGATAAATACTGCAAATAAAGTACAACTGAAGAGAAACTACCAACATAAAGACACACTGAAGGGTCAGGAAAATACCTTTGGATCCCCTGGAAGGTGCTACTGGCCATGTCCACAATACCACCTGTGGGCCGAGCGACCACGCCCACAAGACCTTTACCAATCCCCTTAAAGAAGCC
>SSNP01000115.1:1331416-1351955 GCA_006937955.1 Pachypanchax playfairii | reverse complement strand
GGATCTGAGGGGTCTGGACTACAGGATCTGAGGAGTCTGGACTACAGGATGTGAGGGGTCTGGACTACAGGATCTGAGGGGTCTGGACTACAGGATCTGAGGAGTCTGGACTACAGGATGTGAGGAGTCTGGACTACAGGATCTGAGGGGTCTGGACTACAGGATGTGAGGGGTCTGGATTAAAGGATCTGAGGGGTCTGGACTACAGGATGTGAGGGGTCTGGATTAAAGGATCTGAGGGGTCTGGACTACAGGATCTGAGGAGTCTGGACTACAGGATGTGAGGGGTCTGGATTAAAGGATCTGAGGGGTCTGGACTACAGGATGTGAGGGGTCTGGACTACAGGATGTGAGGGGTCTGGACTACAGGATCTGAGGGGTCTGGATTAAAGGATCTGAGGGGTCTGGACTACAGGATCTGAGGGGTCTGGACTATAGGATGTGTGGGTCCCTGAATCGAGAAGAGGCGGGGCTACATAGATCTGGCAGAGCCAGGTTAAGCTAAAAGATGAGATCCGATTTGTTTTGATAGAACACAGAAACCAGAATCCTGGTTCTGGATCCAGACCCTCTCAACTCTGCATCATCAAGTTCATGTTTCTGATCCACTTTTTAAACAGAAACAATGTTTCCAGGACAGACACTTACCTTCGACTGGTTTGGTAACGATGCCTGTAACTCCGCCCACAACACCCTGTGGAGATCCAGATCATTAATGAGAGGCACCAGATTACATCACCTGACAGTTCTAAACATGTTCCTTCAGAACCTTCAGCAGGCCTTTTCCTCCTTTGGCCAGACTGTCTTTGAAGTCTTTAGGAGTTCGGTTCATCTCTTCTCTCCGTTTCTGCTGGTACTCCTTGTCCATGGTGATGGCTGCCAGACCTTTACCCACCGAACCTGTGATCTTGGAGACCATACCTGCAGCACCACCTGCAAGGAGAATGGATCAGCTGGTAACAGAACTCTCACCTGTCTGACAACCTGACATCAAATACTGAGGTTCTTACCTACAGTGTGACCCAACAGGCTGCGGACGCCGATTACAAAGCCCTCAGCAAACTCTTCAGGACCCTGGACAGCTCCCTGACAAACACAAAACATCTTCACCTGTCAGCTTCAGGAACATTCAGGTTTCTCAGGTCAACATTTAACCCCAATCAGAATCCAGAGCGTTACCTGGAACGGCTCATAGAAGAAGGCCTCCACACCCTCAGACAGACCTCGGATCAGACCAAATGGATTCCCCAGAACATCCAGACCCAGAACCAGAACATACATCTGTTTAAGGAACTGCAGACAGAACACAGGTTTCTTTCTTCACGGCTTTAAAAACACTTTAAAATGTAAATGAAAAGGTTTCAGGCTGATGGGAGAGAAGACGAAGAACTTCTCACTCAGTCTGAAAGTCATTCTAAACTCCATCAGTTCCTCAGCGACCGTGTTGTGGCAGAAATTTTGGTTAAAAATAAGTCAGGCGAGTGAATCTTTATAAAAGGATCATTTATTTCAGACACAAAATAATTTCAAAGAAATCATGCATGATGAGAGTGTTTTCACACACGTAGTAAATGCAAAAAGACCCTGGAGGTCACTGAAGCCTGTCTATTTTTATACCCCTGTTGACAAGGATATTGTCATCATAATGTCTCTGAGAGTGCGACCTGCGAACGTCAACAAGAACCCTTTCTCACAGTGCTTCTCAGTGCTTTGTCCGCTTCCACAGACCGCCATTAATAAATCCTGAACATCTCTGGATAAATTAAACAGGCCATTTCATACAAATTTCAGGACTTTGTGGTTATTTCTTAAGTATTAACCAGTAATATGAAACATTTTATATCTAAAAAACGTCAGTAAACACTGATTAACAGACCTTTCAATCTGTCGGCATCAAAATTCGGGGGGTTCTGGCTCCTTCCATCTTCGTCAGCAACTCGTTCATATTCATTATTCCAATTTGCTGGACTCTGATTGGCTAACAAACTAGCCTATGAGAACAAGGTATACTGTTTCCTGCCCCGCTGCACATGGCAACGTCAGACGTTCTCTCTTTCTGTTTATTACGTCTATATGCTACAGCTTTTAGCCAGCAGCATGCTAGGCGTTATGCTAACAGCTTTTAGCCAGCAGCATGCTAGGCGTGGTTTCAACTGCAGGAGCTGATGAATACTAACGAACAAAGGAGTTGTGATGAAACAGATACAGGCTGTTAGAACTCGGGAGAACTCTGATTTTATCACCACCTGCGTAGTTTGAGAGATAAAAACTGAAAGAGAAGTTGTTGACCTGTTTTCACCCACTATGAAGGTAAGAACACCTGTGGAGCTAAAATATTCAACAGAAACCTCAGTAAACCTGTTTTTAATGGAAGGAACTCTTTAAGACCAGTTAGCTGAAGCCCTTCATTTACAAACCAAACAACTGAAACAACCTGTAAATCTCGTACTGGGACCTCAACATTAAAGAACTTGTTTCAGTTTGGAGTTAAACCGAGTGAAGTTACCTGTTCAGTGTAATGTCGACCCGCCGCCCACATCAGCTTCTCTCTGCTGTAGAACTGATACTTCACCTCAAAGAAGGCCAATCTGTCAGAGACACACAGCACAGATCAAACCCCGACCCGGAACCAGGGCATGTCAGAACCTGGAGCAGCAGCATGAGTCTCACTTGAAGACGATGTCATCCACATCAGTCAACGTGGCGCCGATGCTTTTCAGAACCAGTTTCAGAGGCTGCAGAGCAGCAGATTCTTGAGCCGAGTCTGTGTCCCCGGAGCCCAGAGACAAGCTGAGGTGGAGCTGAAACAACACAGAAACCAGGTGAAGGCTGCAGCAGGAACCACCTGCACACTAAACACAGACCAACTCAGTCTGCATGAAGACGCCTCCTTTACCTTGATAGGTGAGATGTGGAAATATTCAAAGAAGCTGAATCCTGAAGCGTCGGACTGCGACATCTCCGTGGGCTCGGCCTGCAGACGCTGCAGATCTCCCTCAATCAGCCCTGACTGGAAAACAAACAGCTCAAACTTCTTCCTCCTCTGTGTGACGCTCACACCTGCTGCGTTACTCACCTTCTGTCCATCGTTCTGAGGGTCAGCATCTGGAGTAAACAGAGCTAAGACAGCTTCCAGGAAACCCTGATCGATCTTCACTGCCATCTCCTGAACCAGAGCCATGAAATACCTGAAGTCCACACAGACAAGTTGACCTGAACCAGACCTGAGGAGATTGTTCTGTAATCTGAAACTTTGACCCAAAGATGTAATCTGAAGCTGTAATCTGAAGCTGTGACCTGAAGCTGTAATCTGAAACTGTAATCTGAAGCTGTGACCTGAAGCTGTAATCTGAAGCTGTAATCTGAAACTGTGACCTGAAGCTGTAATCTGAAGCTGTAATCTGAAACTGTAATCTGAAGCTGTAATCTGAAGCTGTGACCTGAAGCTGTAATCTGAAGCTGTGACCTGAAACTGTAATCTGAAACTGTAATCTGAAGCTGTGACCTGAAGCTGTAATCTGAAGCTGTAATCTGAAACTGTAATCTGAAGCTGTAATCTGAAACTGTAATCTGAAGCTGTGACCTGAAGCTGTAATCTGAAGCTGTAATCTGAAACTGTAATCTGAAGCTGTGACCTGAAGCTGTAATCTGAAGCTGTGACCTGAAACTGTAATCTGAAACTGTGACCTGAAGCTGTAATCTGAAGCTGTAATCTGAAGCTGTAATCTGAAGCTGTGACCTCAAGCTGTAATCTGAAGCTGTAATCTGAAACTGTAATCTGAAGCTGTAATCTGAAACTGTAATCTGAAGCTGTGACCTCAAGCTGTGACCTCAAGCTGTAATCTGAAGCTGTGACCTGAAACTGTAATCTGAAACTGTAATCTGAAACTGTGACCTGAAGCTGTAATCTGAAGCTGTAATCTGAAGCTGTGACCTCAAGCTGTAATCTGAAACTGTAATCTGAAGCTGTGACCTGAAGCTGTAATCTGAAGCTGTAATCTGAAGCTGTGACCTGAAGCTGTAATCTGAAACTGTAATCTGAAACTGTAATCTGAAACTGTGACCTGAAGCTGTAATCTGAAGCTGTAATCTGAAGCTGTAATCTGAGGCGATCCTGTTTTAACTCTTACAGACTCTGTAAATCTGGTTCCTGTTTTTATTCCCACCCAGCTGGATTATTGGACTCTCTGTATGTTGGTGTTAGTTAGACCTGGATTTCACGGCTGCAGTTAGTCCAGGATGCTGCAGCACATGACCAGATCTCACCTGTACCTGCTTCTCTTCCTGTTGGTTTTCAGATTGATTGACAGGATCTTATTGATCAGATCTTGTGAAATATTGATCTGACTGTTAATATTTGATTTTTTTATTGATCTGAAATGATTTTACTTTATTTTGATTTCTGTTTTTATCCTGATGTTCAGCACGTTGGCAGTCTGACGTCCCGCTGCAGCTCCGAGCCTGGAGCCCACATCAGGGACTCGTTAGGATCTGGTTTTATGGTCTCATCAGAACCTGGTTTCTGTGGTACTCACTTGAATTGCGTGACGTTACTGTGTTGGTTGAACCTGGTGATGACTGACATGTCGATGAAGGGCTTTGGTTCTGTAGACAAACACAGTGTTAATGAGACCCGACTCATCATATCAACAGTCAGATCACAGGTGTGAGGCAGGTGACTGTAAAACCCACCTGAGTCCAGAGCGATGGACTTTGGAGGAGGAACTGGATGGAAGACGATGGGGAACATGGCACCTGGCAGCTGGTTGTCCACCTGCAACCAAAAACCGTAGTTAATCAGACGGACGTGTTTGAGTCCAGCTGTGTGCTTTCAGGTGTGTTGTATGTTTACCTGCAGCCAGTGCAGCTGGGCTCTCAGGCTGCGCTGGTGCTTCGACTGTTTGAACTCCACCTGAATCCCTGACAGGAAGTTCCTTCTCACCGAGCAGGACAAAGGCTGACGCATCATCATGGTGCTGAGGTTCACCTACAAACCCAAGACATCAAATGTTTATTGTGAGTATTTGGTTGTGTATCNGCAGTAACGTGTACACATGTTCTAGATACGTGTCCACGTTGACCTCTGACCTCAAGGTTGTTCTCCAGTCTGACCCAGCCGCTGTCCGTCGTCCCACTCAGCTGACTCTGGTACGCTTTCTCCAGCACGTTGATGTTCTTCTGATTGAACGACTTCCAGCGATTCTTCGGTTTGTATTCCCAAATCACACCTGAGCTGTAACACACACACACACCTGAGCTGTAACACACACACACACCTGAGCTGTAACACACACACACACCTGAGCTGTAACACACACACACACCTGAGCTGTAACACACACACACCTGAGCTGTAACACACACACCTGAGCTGTAACACACACACACACCTGAGCTGTAACACACACACACACCTGAGCTGTAACACACACACACACCTGAGCTGTAACACACACACACACACCTGAGCTGTAACACACACACACACACACCTGAGCTGTAACACACACACACACCTGAGCTGTAACACACACACACACCTGAGCTGTAACACACACACACACCTGAGCTGTAACACACACACACACCTGAGCTGTAACACACACACACACCTGAGCTGTAACAGACACACCTGAGCTGTAACACACACACACACCTCAGCTGTAACACACACACAACCCGAGCTGTAACACACACACCTGACCTGTAACACACACACCTGACCTGTAACACACACACCTGAGCTGTAACACACACACACACCCGAGCTCTAACACACACACACACCTGAGCTGTAACACACACACCTGAGCTGTAACACACACACACACCTGAGCTGTAACACACACACCTGAGCTGTAACACACACACACAACCTGTAACACACACACACACCTGAGCTGTAACACACACACACACCTGACCTGTAACACACACACCTGACCTGTAACACACACACCTGAGCTGTAACACACACACACACCTGAGCTGTAACACACACACCTGAGCTGTAACACACACACACACCTGAGCTGTAACACACACACACACCTGAGCTGTAACACACACACACACCTGAGCTGTAACACACACACACACACCTGAGCTGTAACACACACACACACACACCTGAGCTGTCACACACACACACCTGAGCTGTAACACACACACACACCTGAGCTGTAACACACACACACACCTGAGCTGTAACAGACACACCTGAGCTGTAACACACACACACACCTGAGCTGTAACACACACACACACCTGAGCTGTAACACACACACACACCTGAGCTGTAACACACACACACACCTGAGCTGTAACACACACACACACCTGAGCTGTAACACACACACACACCTGAGCTGTAACACACACACACACACCTGAGCTGTAACACACACACACACCTGAGCTGTAACACACACACACACCTGAGCTGTAACACACACACCTGAGCTGTAACACACACACCTGACCTGTAACACACACACACACCTGAGCTGTAACACACACACCTGAGCTGTAACACACACACCTGAGCTGTAACACACACACACACCTGAGCTGTAACACACACACACACCTGAGCTGTAACACACACACACCTGAGCTGTAACACACACACACCTGAGCTGTAACACACACACCTGAGCTGTAACACACACACACCTGAGCTGTAACACACACACCTGAGCTGTAACACACACACACACCTGAGCTGTAACACACACACACACCCTGAGCTGTAACACACACACACACCTGAGCTGTAACACACACACACACCTGAGCTGTAACACACACACACACCTGAGCTGTAACACACACACACCTGAGCTGTAACACACACACCCGACCTGTAACACACACACACACCTGAGCTGTAACACACACACACACCCGAGCTGTAACACACACACACACACCTGAGCTGTAACACACACACACACCTGAGCTGTAACACACACACACACCTGAGCTGTAACACACACACACACCTGAGCTGTAACACACACACCTGAGCTGTAACACACACACACACCTGAGCTGTAACACACACACACACCTGAGCTGTAACACACACACACACACCTGAGCTGTAACACACACACACACCTGAGCTGTAACACACACACCTGACCTGTAACACACACACACACACCTGAGCTGTAACACACACACACACCTGAGCTGTAACACACACACACACCTGAGCTGTAACACACACACACACCTGAGCTGTAACACACACACACACCTGAGCTGTAACACACACACACACCTGAGCTGTAACACACACACCTGAGCTGTAACACACACACACACCTGAGCTGTAACACACACACACACCTGAGCTGTAACACACACACACACCTGAGCTGTAACACACACACACACCTGAGCTGTAACACACACACCTGAGCTGTAACACACACACACACCTGAGCTGTAACACACACACCTGAGCTGTAACACACACACCTGACCTGTAACACACACACACACCTGAGCTGTAACACACACACACACCTGAGCTGTAACACACACACACACCTGAGCTGTAACACACACACACACCTGAGCTGTAACACACACACCTGACCTGTAACACACACACACACACCTGAGCTGTAACACACACACACACCTGAGCTGTAACACACACACCTGACCTGTAACACACACACACACCTGAGCTGTAACACACACACACCTGAGCTGTAACACACACACACACCTGAGCTGTAACACACACACACACCTGAGCTGTAACACACACACACACCTGAGCTGTAACACACACACACACCTGAGCTGTAACACACACACACACCTGAGCTGTAACACACACACCTGACCTGTAACACACACACCTGACCTGTAACACACACACCTGAGCTGTAACACACACACACACCTGAGCTGTAACACACACACCTGAGCTGTAACACACACACACACCTGAGCTGTAACACACACACACACCTACCTGGTGATGCCGATGTAAGCGATCTCCTGCCGGCAGGTGTTGTTGATAAGCGACAGTCCCAGGTTCTGGAGGGAAACCTTCACTTCCTGTTCAAACTGTTCGAGCTCCTCTGACTGTCGAGCCTTCGTCACCACGGCGGTGTCTTCGGTGAACAGCAGGACTCGCTGGCGTCCATCCAGAAAGGAGACCCAGTGAATCTGAGACCTGCTGTCGTAGGAAAACTGGCCCGTCTCATCCTGCAAGGACACAGACCCACCATGAAAAAGGAGCGTCCACCAGCGCCGCGGTCTCTTCCTGGTTCGTGGTTTTCAACCTGCTGCTTGTTTCAAGGTACGAACAAACAAAAGAACATCACGAGCACCTGGTTGGTAAAAATAAACCTGTCCACGCATGGACATGTTCCTCGCTGTGACTGCCTTCAGTTTTCTGGTTCAGGTTCTGAGACCTTCTACATATGAGAACTACATGTTCTGTGGGTCAGACCTTCAGCAGGTCCAGTTCTCCTGAATGTTCCATGCAAGTCCAGCTGAGCATCCGGGTTCCTGCGGGGTCTTCCCACACAAACCGTCGAGCCTCGCCAGGCTGCAGCTGGTGAACGTCAGCTGTTCCGCTGCAGGAGATGAAACAGGAAGTTGAATTCCTCTGAGGTGAAACATTTAACTCAGTTTAGCTGCTTTCGGATCTGCTCTTAGTTTTTATTTTAGCGCCTTTGACAGCAACATAAAGGAGAAACATGTAACAGGCGTGTTTATTCTAGCTGCTGGCGTGTGTGTGATGACCTCTGACCTCTGTCTGTAGCTGAGCATGACCCAGGGGGTGTGGTTTATCAGCAGCGCGGGGGATGCTCCTTCATAATAATCACTGAAGCTGATGATGGTGGCGTTGTTGGAGATGCTGACGTCCACGATGATCCCGCCACACTGCAAACACACACACTGGTGTGAAAAAAGAAAAGCTGTAAAAGTTTCAGGCGTCAGACTGAAGGACTCCAGAACCGACCATGTCCAGGCTCAGCAGGGTGCCGTTGTCCTGGCGGTTGAAGACAAAGAACTTAGAGGTGGATTCAGACCCGACCACACGAATACACAACTTCCCCGAGCTGTTCATGGGCCACAGCGGGAGGCACTGCAACACAGTGAACAACAGAATCAGAACCAGGAGTCACGTCTGCAAACCAGGTCCTGAACTGATCCGAACCATCAAAGATTAAACGTCCATCTGCTGACAGCAGCAGCACAGGTGTGAGCGACTCGCTCTGGTTCCACTCAGACCTGGACTCACCTCGTTGGAGGTGATGTAGTTCCACTTGATGGAGTTCTGGCTGATAAGTTCTCCAACCTCCAGCTCATATGACGACTTGTTAACCAGACTGTAGAAGGGAGTCATGGTGACGATCCTGGTCAGGTTAAAACTGCTCATCTGGATGCTGATGCCCACCTGCACACAAACACAAACACCTTTACCTGTCCGTCTGTCAGAGGGACCAAACAGGAGCCATAAAATAACAAACATCTGGATTCAGGCAGATACCAAGAAGTCCATGTTGTTAGCGGGACAGCGAACGCAGCCATAACTTCCCACGGTGTCCAAAGAGAACTCGTCAGACCAGGAACTGGTGGAGACACACAGCTGGAGCTGCAACACGCAACACGTGTGTCAAACACGCTACAACTGATCAAAAAGGAAACATGTAGCTTCTCTCTGCAATCGGCTCCAGCACCTGCTGGAGGTCCGGGCCCAACTGGACCAACAGGACCACATTATCTGTGAAGAGCAGATGATGCGATGGTGTCTGCGTACCTGCGTACGTGTCTCACCTTGTTCTTACTGAACAGGTTTGTCTTCTTGAAGGAGAACAGGATGACGTCTCGGTACTCCGCTGGGTGTTTGAAGCTGACGTCATCGGATTTGTACTGAAGAACTCG
Organism: Pachypanchax playfairii; assembly: GCA_006937955.1. Lineage (NCBI taxonomy): Eukaryota > Metazoa > Chordata > Actinopteri > Cyprinodontiformes > Aplocheilidae > Pachypanchax > Pachypanchax playfairii. The sequence goes on along the minus strand of SSNP01000115.1, from coordinate 1,342,034 downwards.
AGATGTTTTGTTGATGATCCAGTACGGGCTGAAGAGTGACAGCAGCAGACGGCTTGACGTCCTGGTCACATGGACGCTCACGTCTACTGACATACTGGTGTCCGTGTTGCAGTTAAGACACACAGGAAAGAACTCTGGCAGGTCCTGATCGATCCGAATGTGTCCCTCCCAGTTGCGGCCCTGGTACTGGATCAGAGCCACCGATACTATCTCACCTGAAATGCGAGCGTTCAGTAGGTCTGACGTGCCGCCTTCCTTAAGCTCGTAGAAATCAGCTGAGTTCTAATGGAGACAAACCCGACACATCAGTCCATGGCAGAACCATCAGCTGGACTACACATCAATGAATGCAGTACCTCCATCATGTAGCGGACCGTGTAGGGCAGCAGGTTACGCAGTGTGGCCACAGGGTGCAGGTGGATGATGTAGGCGGGGTCCCAGTCCTCTTCACCGTGGTTGGTGATGTGCCGCAGGTCATCGGGGACGGCCAGCGTGCTGACCATCAGCGGCAGCAGACTGCTGTCAGATGCAGGACACTGCAGCACTGAACGGACCTCTGAGCTGCGATGCACCTGCTCCTTCCAGGCGATACAGGTGGAGGACGGACGGTACTGACCATCCAGGTGACCCGCCGGACACACGAACAGCTGACACCTGTGGAACATGATTTAATTGTATGTGAACACAAAGATTCCTTCAACAGAGCAGGAGACGTCTAACGACCGACTCCTCAGTCGAGCTGCTCGTTTGACTCACCTGTATGTTTCTAAAGTCACATGAAACTCCGTCTCGGGCTGAGCTGTTCCGACGCTCTGCAGACTCGAGGACTTTGGACAGTACTTCAGGATTGTGAACGGCACTGAAAAGTGATTCTTTATCTGAAAATACAAACAGTTATTGTGGTGATATGTACTAATGAAAGCCCGGTGTTTCAGGGAGGTTCTAAGGTTCTGACCTGCAGCGGCGAGCGGACCGTGATGACCTTGTTGCCTTCAGCAGCATCAATCTGGAGCAGCACTGAAACCGCTTCCTGCAGCATCGGACCACGGATGTTGTGGAGCCGCCGACCAGGTTTGTCCACGAGGATGTTGGAGATCTCACTGTATCCGGACGGCACTGCAGGTTCAGAGAAACATCTTTATTCAGACTACGTCCCAGATTTAGTGAAGGAGATAAAACGCAGAGCGCGAGGCCTTCTGACCGATGGTGAGGTTGAACAGGCAGCTCTCCTGACGCTGCAGAGCTGAAAGTTTGCCTCTGAAAGAAGATTCAAACACAGAGTGCACCAGGTCCATGCTTTGGTCCACTGACAGCTCATGAAGTTTTCCATGTGCTGCAGATCCGACTGGTTTCAGGTTGGCGCTGTGCTGCACTATCAGGGGAATCCCCAGAGCATTCCGGAGGGTGAAGGGGGGTTTCTCCTTCAGAGTGTAGTCAAAGGTTGAAGCTGTGCCTTCAGAGAAAGCCTTGAAGAAAACAAATATTTACAGTTAGTAAATTGTTACATCTGACAGCGCCCTCTGCTGGATAAACCTGTCCAGGTTTAGGACAGGAAGACGTCTCGATGAGTGATACCTTGGCGAGGTTTTGGAAGACACTGAGGCTGCACTTGGAGATGGTGATGTTCATGGTGTCCTTAGAGCAGATGTTGATGGCGGTACGAGGTTCAGGAAGAAGCAAGAAGTCGTCTCCGTGCACGGGACTCTTGTCTGAAACTGGATTGTTCTTGATCTGCAGGAGAAAAACAGATTTTATCAGGTTAAATACAGACTTTAAGAATAAAACACAGTTCTGAGTAAAAGTTCTGATCCAGTTCTCATCTTCTCATAAACAAACAGACCTTCTCATTACTGTTTCTTTAGACTTTATGAACACAAAGCATCATGGGACACACAGCACAGGAAGTAATGAAGCTTTACCTCCAGCTCCAGGTTCCACCGCCGTCGGCCGCCGTCGACTCGTTCAATCAGAGGTTCCCACACAGCGTGAGTCTCATTAAAATAATTCACCTGTAGATACACAACAACATGATGAAGCTTCTATAAGTCTGATTCCAACTATCACACAGGTAAACAGCATCACTGCAGGTGAGATCCAGCTGTTTCTTCTTATGAGGAAAGTTTTCTCAAACAAACGTCACATTAAAGGAGTGTCTCGTCCAGTGAGTCACGTTTTATCCACCTGAGGACAAACAACACGTCCTATAAACAAATCCTCTGGTCCTCAAACCGGGCGGAGACCAGGTGGTTTTATGTTCTGATGAGTACAAACCTAAAAATAAAGAAGCTGAACTGTCTGTCACACGGGGAACGGGTTTCATATCTGATTCATATAAAACACTGAATCTAGTCTGAGTCCAGAACCTGGATCTAGATCAGGTCTTACCTCCAGCGTCATGTCAGCCTTCAGTTGTAACAAGGATGACCAGTTTCTGGCCATTCCATTGAGTGAAGACTCAGCCAGCAGCAGAGGGACCGTACGATGACCCAAACCGGACTCCAGAGTCACCTGGACCACCTGTCAACCCACAATCATTCATGACCAAGACAGAATCCTGAACACATCTGTGGGACGTGCTTGAACTGAACCCATCTTTTGTACCTTGATCTCAGCTGTGAAGGTTTCTCCTTCATTTTGTCCTCCAGGTTCTCTGAAGCTCTCCATCATCTCGGTGGCACTGTCCACTCCCAGAAACCAGAAGTTACAGTTATAGATGTTCATGATGGACCACAGGTTCTCCACATCCGGCTTCGACTCCTGACTCTGCTCCGCACTCGACTTGGCCGTCATGCCAGCTGTTATTGTCATCACCGTGTTGAGAATGACGGGAGAGATCTGAAGGTAGAGAGTTCAGTGAAGGATCTCCTGTTGATGGAAGGTTTAAACTTCCTGTTTCTCTCTCTCCATGATGCTCCTACATCTTTGGGATCTGAGACTTAGAAATGTCCAGTATTGGCTCTTGTGTTGCTATGGTTGCACATCATAACAAGTGGTAAAAAGAGTGACTTCTAGTACTACTACTAATAATAAAAACAAGGAAGAAATACTAGGTAAAAGTACTATCACATAGATACTTCCTGTCTGAACTGATCCATGTGTTGAAGTGTTACAAACCTTAATAATAATTTCCTCCACAGTCACGGAGCCACTCAGCGGTTGGTTGGGACAGGTTTTAGTTTCCAAGGCGACAGAGCAGGGCCTCAGCACCTGTTAGATCGGATCATATGAGAGTCATTCACACAACGAGGCTGCAGGTTTTGTTAAAATGGTCCATGTGATCTTACGGTGGTGACAGCTTTGTTCTTCTCGTCTTGAATGAAGGGACAGGCCAGAACTTTCAGCCCCCTCAGGTTCGCCCTCATGTTTTGGGATCCATCTTCTTCAGCCTGCAGAGTGAAGTCACACTGAAACGAGGCCACCAACGCTGGGGCGTCGGCTTTCATCAGACTGGCCACGAACACCACCTCCGGGTCCACTATCACCGCCTGCAGACGGGTCCTCAATGCTGAAGCTGGAGACACAGACCAGTTCTGATGGGTTCATTCATGGTCTGGACTACGTCCTGAACACACTCACAGCTGCTCGACTTCTAACACCATCACATCACTTCCAGATTTATTTATTAAGCATTTAGACCACGTCTCATCTGGGTCTTGGTCTGCTGGTCTTACCGGTCTTGGGATCAGCTCGCGGTTCAGCAGTCTGTCTCAGCGGCAGCTTCTCGCTCGGTGCAACAGCTGGACTCGGTGGCAGAGCTTGAAGGAAGAAATCGGCGACGGCCATCAGAAACTCCACACTCGCACACAGATAAAGTTTCTGCAGGACTGCGACCACGTCGCGCTCCGCGGCGCTTTGCCTGAACGTCACATCGATCATGGCCTGCGAGCTGTCGTCTTCTTTCTGTCCCACCATCCTGAAGGACATTAAGAGAAAGAATAACTGATCATCAGTTTCATCTCCATGTTAAACTCCTCTGTCTCTGTTATGGAGACAAAACATGAAACGAATGAAAGTCAAACAAAAATGGAACAAAGAAATCATGTTAAACACTTTGAAGATTCTCACGATTTGTTTCACTGAAAACGTTTTTTAACTGAAATAAATCAGAACCATCTTGTTAAAATCTTCGACTTGTGTTGGGACCAACGATCAGAGGGTCATGTGACTCACCGTGAGGTCACCCTGTCCATGCCGGTCCTCAGGTCGTCCAACGTGCAGGCCTTCAGAACCGTGCTGACCTCCATGCTGCTGTTGTTCAGGATCTTTCCAGATGTTCTCAGCAGATGAAGCGCAAACTCCCCAAGTTTGAAGTCCTGCCGGTGCTGAAGATCCATCGGCTGCTGGGACAGGAGCTACAATAAGAAAAACTGGACCAGGACCATCAGAACCTTGTTTTAACCTCCTGTTATATTAACTGACCTGTTTGGGGTCGTTGTGGTACAAAACCAGACAAAGAGACTCGATGTTAAAGTTAAACTTCAGCGTCTCCACAGCTTCATCGCTGCTGAGACTCACCTGCTGAGACTCACCTGCTAAACACAACACATGAAACAAACTCACACCTGGCTGCACAAAGTAAACCAGCATCAGGTGCATCTTTGGGTGTCAGACCTGAAGGCGGGGCTCTGGAGGTCGGGGCCTGCAGGCTGACCTCTGGTCTGTGACCGCTGGGATCTGGACCACCAGCCTCTCCAAGGTTCTCCGTCACGATCCTGAGCATCACTCTCAGGTCGTCCTGACTGAGTTCCAGCTGCACAAACACAACACTTATTACAGCTAACAGAACCGGACCTGGATCCCCTCATGTCCCACGGGTCCACTACAATACAGACACACTAACCTAGCTTAGCACACAGACTGCTAGCCTGAGGGGGGTCTACAGAAAAACTGAATCCTGCACAGAGAAGACTGATGACACTGTAACAGTAAACGGTACCTTTGGTGGTTTACAAGTCAACTGGTTTAAAAAAACAAGAGCAGAACCATTAGTAACAGAGTTCTACTGAGATCGGACCCGTTCATTACGGTTCTAAACACTTTTACTAGTTAGGACAAGGTAACTTAGTCTGGTTTGTTCTGGTCTTCATCCCGTCTACCTTCATGGGCTTCAGGTCTCCATTGACCTCCACAGCAGCCATCTTCTGGTACCAGGCAGCTGACAGGTTCCTCTTGATGTTTATCTGTAGGTTGACCGGTTCCAGCAGCTCGATGTTGGGTCGGCCTGAGTCTAGGTCCAAACAGGTCCTGGTGAACAACAGGACCACAGATTTATAACCAGAGAACATCATTTTGTTCAGATCAGAACTTTGAGTCTGGGTTTAACCGACCTGGACAGTTTCAGCTCCGTCAGCTGCATATTCATGTTGTCTATAACAACCGGTAGTGGACTTCCTGTGACGGGCAGCAGAGAGAAGCTGTTCCCCACCGTGATCAGACCCAGGTCCATCACTAGTGCATCCTGGGAGGTGGAGGACTGTGGGATGATGATAAGAGGCGCTTTGAGTCTGACGTCGACGGACAGGCGGAAACTCTTCTGGGCGTAGCCTCGAACGCTGGAAGCTGCTTTCTCTGCAGCCTGAGCCGTTGCAGCACTCACAGCTTCTTTAGCCGTCTGGAATTTGTTGGTGAAGTTCTGCAGGAAATCAAAGACAAACAGTTTTTAACTGGTCCAGATAAAACCAGAACCAAGTCTTTGTGTTGTGCATCAAGTGACTCACCAGCAGAGACATGATGAACTTGTGCAGGTAAACCACCTGGATGCAGCCCACGTTCAGCTTCACCCTGCCGTCCGTCTTGGATGTGTCGGAGTAGCCGGAGCCTTCGGTTGCACTCGGAGTCAAACTCATGCTGAAGCTGAACACCTCGTCTTCCACGATGGAGATGGCCTGAAGGACAGTAGGACAAGGAGACGAGTTAAACCACATGAGTCCAGGAGGATCTGAGGAGATCTACCTAGACCCCAACAGTCTGGAGGATTCCAGGAGGATCTGAGGAGATCTACCTAGACCCCAACAGTCTGGAGGATTCCAGGAGGATCTGAGGAGATCTACCCAGACCCTAACAGTCTGGAGGATTCCAGGAGGATCTGAGGAGATCTACCCAGACCCTAACAGTCTGGAGGATTCCAGGAGGATCCGAGGAGATCTACCCAGACCCCAACAGTCTGGAGGATTCCAGGAGGATCTGAGGAGATCTACCCAGACCCCAACAGTCTGGAGGATTCCAGGAGGATCTGAGGAGATCTACCTAGACCCCAACAGTCTGGAGGATTCCAGGAGGATCTGAGGAGATCTACCCAGACCCCAACAGTCTGGAGGATTCCAGGAGGATCTGAGGAGATCTACCCAGACCCTAAAAGTCTGGAGGATTCCAGGAGGATCTGAGGAGATCTACCCAGACCCCAACAGTCTGGAGGATTCCAGGAGGATCTGAGGAGATCTACCCAGACCCCAACAGTCTGGAGGATTCCAGAAGCGTTACTACAGCGTTCAGTTTACCTGCAGTGATTAACTTAACGATAATCATCAAATGTTGGAGACGACCGACTGACCTTCTTGTGGATGCTTTTGGGATCAACGTTCAGGACGATGAAGTCTCGTAGGCGAGCCGACACGTGAGTCTGAGGTCCTTGCACCAACAGAGAGCCGTTAATACCCTGAACCTTGATGTCCGCCATGTTGCAGGTCTGATCACACACCAGGACATTAAAGGCTCCCAGAGTCATGGTCACCTTGAGATCCACGACCTCAGAGTCCACAGGTGAGACTAAGGTATCTGACAAGAAGCAGCACAACATGCAGAGTTTCAGTTTGAACACTGTGTTCATGTTTCTGTCTGAAGGTGTGACACTGACTGGACTTTGCAGCAGCTGATTTCTCTCCTGTCTTTGGTTGGACTGGTTTCTCTGGAGACGGCGTGCTGTTGGAGGACAGCGCCGTGGACAGGAAGTTAACAGCTGACAGAAGAGCCTCCGTGTGGAGCATGACATCCAGAGAGGTGAAGGTTACCTGCAGAGACACAGATCAGTGTTTCCAGGATATTCTGGAGCAGATGGATTAAACATGAAGTTCTGCAGGTGTGTTGATGAACATTAACTCACGTTGATCATCTGCTCTATGTTCTTGTAGGAAGTGGAGAAAGTTGGTCCGTAGCGGTCGGCCTGATGAAACAGACTAATTCAGGAAATCTGCAGATAACACGACATTGTACACGAGCAGGTAACCTGATTCCAGGTGTTCTTACCTTACAGTACTCCACCTTCAGCAGTTCAGCTTCAGACTCTACTGAAGAGCTGATGAGACACAACGGCTCGTTGTTTGAGTCTGAAAGAAACACGAAACCTTTACTGTCCAGTCTGAAACTGTTGACATGAACCCATCAGTCAGTGAACTCTGAGGATCTGACCTTTGAACTCCAGGCACTTCATGGAGACCTTCTTTATGTAGGTTGTAGCAAACATGTCGTATCTCCTGACTTTAGTGTTAATGCCTAGATGATTGAGCTGAAACACCAGGAAAGGCGACTCCTTCAGCTCGATGGGCTTCTTTAAGGAAACCAACACCTTCACAAACAAACAGGAAACAGAATGAAAACCAGCAGAACTGCTTCCTGTTGAAGGATGAGGAGATCCAGAAGACCAGGACGTCTCAGCTGACTCATCACATTTACCTCTTTGACTTCAAAGTCGAGCAGAACATTGATGGTGTTTTCATTCAGCCCACCATTAGTGGCGACCTTCTCACCATCAGATCCTGACTGTAAGGACTCCGCCTCCATCTGCTCAGGAAGCTCCGCCTTCTCTGTGAAGGTGAACACATGGTTTTAATGGCTGAATAAAGCTGCTGCGTATCGTTTAACCTTTGATGAGCACATGGTCTGACCAATCTAACACCTGAGATCCAGTCAGGTAAACGCTAACGGCTTCTCGCTCACAGCAGGTCAGATTCCCCCCCAAACCTCAGAAAGAGCCACACACACCGGCGGCGTCTTCACAGCCGACTAAAGTAAGTTTGACTTTACGAGTATTAACTCATTCAGTGCCAGAGACGTCTTGATGTCTCTACAGCTTTTATTGTCTTAAATCCTGCAAAGCATTCTGGGTCAGCTGCTCGCTGAATATGAACTCATTACAGGCTGTATTTAGTCATCTGATCCAGGAGGGGGCAGTGATGCACTTCTCTGGGTGAGATCTCTTATTATTTACCGTGTTATAGGGCCGTGTGGCGTGGGGGAGGAGCCAGACACTCAGGACGAGACAGTGAATGAGGAAGACAGATTTAGAGCTGCAGCTGTGACCCGATCTGGTTGTTCAGACTTCTTACAAACTAGTATAGAATTGATGGAATTAAGAAGGTGGTGGAGTTTATTACATGGATAAAATCCCTCCAGCATGTCTACCGGATCTACCGGGAACCAGTATTGTGTCGACGTTGGGGGAGTCGTGCCAGTCACACGTGCACATGTGCGCGCACGTACACACACACACACACACAGAGTATCTGAATCAGAAATTTGCTGCTTTTTTTCTTATATTTTATTCAAATGTTGAAATTGTCTATAAATGACTCTTTTTAGACATAAAATAAACTATCAAAAGTACTTTTTTACTTTCATAGTAGTAAAACATAGTTGAGATGTTGCATGAATCATTGAAACATGAAATATTTACATCAAAGTCACTGATCTGCTTGAAAAACCTCTTTATCTCAGCTTTTAGTCCTGAAACATGTGGATTTTCATCAAAGTTCCTCTTTTATACTGCAGATTACTAAATAACAGAAAGAGGTAGAAAATTTTGGTTTTTTGCATTTTAAAGAAGAAAGACTAAATTTTGTGCTGATGGTTTCAGAATTCACATCGTCATAGGAGAAAATATTCTGTGGGCCTTTAAAAATCAGTAAAAATGCTAAATATCTGGTACTGAATGAGTTAAAGAGAGTAACTGAATTTATCCATTTTCTAAACCTGCTCGTTTCTGTTCAGGGTCGCAGCTCTCACGCTGGCGTTTAGCGAGAGGCGGAGTCAGATCACCTGCCCATCAGCTGTTTATGTTTGTTTTGGAGTAATAATCCATCTGAACACTGTTTATCTGACTGGACTACCCTGATAGTGAGCTCACCTTGCACTGCCAGTCCTTTAGGGTCCATGTTGTGTTCTTTACTTCCCTCTCCGATGTTCTCCAGAAGAATCTTCATCAGCACACTGAGGTCTTCCTCACCCAGACTTATCTACAGATCCAGTAACACAGATTAATGTCCTTCCATGGAGGTCTCATTCTGAACAACAACACATGAGACACATACACTGAGGGTCCGGAGGAGTCCCTGAACCTGGACCCCGGGGATCTCTGAGAACCAGGAAGCAGCCAAATTTCTGATGACCAAAAGCTCCAAGTTGATTGGCTGAAGAATCTCAATGTCTTTGTCAGATGAGTTCAGATTCAGTATTTTCCTGAAAACACAACGTTTGAGAAACTGTTTGAAGATGCTCAGACACAAAAACCACCGAAGGAGACTGAAGTCAACCAGCGAGTCCAAACCACCTGATTACAGGTTGGAAACTGGTTTTCACATCAGTCACTGTCAGAAACCAAACTCACAGATTCTTCACGTGTGATCTGAACAACATTCTGACATCTTAAAACATTTCATTAGAAACTGGATGCCGTGTGATCATCACTGCTGCAGGAGCATCCTCCTCCTCTCCAGCAGTACGAGGCAGGTTAGATGTTGATACCTGGAGAGTTTCAGCTGCGTCAGCTTGACGTCCATCTTCTCCACCACCGCAGGTAGAGGGAAGCCTTCAGCTGGCTGCAGATAGAAACTGTTTTCCACCGTGATCAGACCCAAATCAATCACCAAGGCATTATGGGAGATGGAAGACTGAGGGATGATGATGAGCGGAGCCTTCAGCTTGATGTCCATCGACAGACGAAAACTCTTCTGGGCAAAGTCTCGGACACTAGAAGCTGCCTTCTCTGCTGCTTGAGCTGTGGCGGCGCTCAGAGCATCTTTAGCCATCTGGAAGTTGTCAACAAATGTCTGAAAAACAACCAATCAGGAGTAAGATGTCAATCAGCATCAGCATCAAAAAGAACCTTACAGAGAGGGTCGGTGTGAGGCGTTCACTGCCTGCATGGAGCATCCAGGTTAAAATCAGTTCCATAAACATGTCAGAATAATATGAACCTCATGAAAAACAACCGTCTCTGCTGAAAGTCAGAAACTAAAACTTTCTACAGAAAAACCTTCATCTCAGAAGACCTGAGATCAGTTTGGAATGATTTCTACCTGCAGAGTTCTGAGTTAGTTCAAGGTTCATATCACAAAGTTCCACATTTATGAAACAAGAATGAGGGTCAAACAATTTAAGGCAGGAAGTGAGATCACACAGGCAGAGGTCATGTGACTGAACAGATGTGACATTGGGGTAGATGAGGTGTGTGATGGCAGCTGGGTGAGTTGGTTATTTGTCATGAAAAGCATCTGTTCTCATTCTGTTTGACATCCAGCAGGACGTTTGGTTTGAACATCTCACCGTCTCAGACGGGGGGAGCTCTAACAGACCCACATGGATGGAGTCTCTCTCTCTCTCTCTCTCTCTCTGTCTCTTACATCAT
>SSNP01000115.1:1307759-1331404 GCA_006937955.1 Pachypanchax playfairii | reverse complement strand
GTCTCTTACATCATCTTCTGTAGTTTTAATAATCCAACAATGAATAAACAAGCAGCAACACATTTAACAGCAGACTGACAGATCCATCACTCAGATAAACCTCCTGCTGCTGAGGGGGTGGAGCTACACTACATTTACTCAGGTAATCATAATGTTCTGGAGAACACTGAGAGAACATGACCTTCACTGTGACTAGTGGAGCTTCAACTTGTTTCCTGTTCAGACTTTATTAAACATGAACGTTTCCTGAGTCTGGATGAGCCAAAGCCCTGGTTAACGTGCTCACAGAGACCGCCTCCCTCTCTGACCTCAAGTCACATGACAACTAAAGGTGAGCTGAAGGTGCAGTGGTGTTGCTGTGTGAAGGTAAAGCAGAAGGTTTGATGCAGTTCAGAGCTGCATGCTGCACGTTGTACCTCATCTGTAGACGAACACTGAGAGCTAAAAGAAGCCTGTGAAAATAAAAAACACCAAAAAGACACATTAGAGACAAGAAACTCAGGACAGGGACATGAGACAGGTCACAAAGAACAGGTCCTGGGTCCCAGGTGGTTCAGCCAGGTCCTGGGTGGTTCAATCAGGTCCCAGGTGGTTCAGCCTGGTCCCAGGTGGTTCAATCAGGTCCCGGGTGCTTCAATCAGGTCCCGGGTGCTTCAATCAGGTCCCGGGTGCTTCAATCAGGTCCCGGGTGGTTCAGCCTGGTCCCGGGTGGTTCAGCCTGGTCCCAGGTGGTTCAGCCTGGTCCCAGGTGGTTCAATCAGGTCCCGGGTGGTTCAATCAGGTCCCAGGTGGTTCAGCCTGGTCCCAGGTGGTTCAATCAGGTCCCGGGTGGTTCAATCAGGACCCAGGTGGTTCAGCCTGGTCCCAGGTGGTTCAATCAGGTCCCGGGTGGTTCAGCCTGGTCCCAGGTGGTTCAGCCTGGTCCCAGGTGGTTCAACCAGGTCCCAGGTGGTTCAATCAGGTCCCGGGTGGTTCAATCAGGTCCCGGGTGGTTCAGCCTGGTCCCAGGTGGTTTAGCTGGGTCCCAGGTGGTTCAATCAGGTCCCGGGTGGTTCAATCAGGTCCCGGGTGGTTCAGCCTGGTCCCAGGTGGTTCAGCCAGGTCCCAGGTGGTTCAGCCTGGTCCCAGGTGGTTCAATCAGGTCCCGGGTGGTTCAATCAGGTCCCGGGTGGTTCAGCCTGGTCCTGGGTGGTTCAATCAGGTCCCAGGTGGTTCAGCCTGGTCCCAGGTGGTTCAATCAGGTCCCGGGTGCTTCAATCAGGTCCCGGGTGGTTCAATCAGGTCCCGGGTGGTTCAGCCTGGTCCCAGGTGGTTCAGCCTGGTCCCAGGTGGTTCAATCAGGTCCCGGGTGGTTCAGTCAGGTCCCGGGTGGTTCAACCAGGTCCCGGGTGGTTCCATCAGGTCCCGGGTGGTTCAATCAGGTCCCGGGTGCTTCAATCAGGTCCCGGGTGGTTCAATCAGGTCCCGGGTGGTTCAGCCTGGTCCCAGGTGGTTCAATCAGGTCCCGGGTGGTTTAGCTGGGTCCCAGGTGGTTCAATCAGGTCCCGGGTGGTTCAATCAGGTCCCGGGTGGTTCAGCCTGGTCCCAGGTGGTTCAGCCTGGTCCCAGGTGGTTCAGCCTGGTCCCAGGTGGTTCAATCAGGTCCCGGGTGGTTCAATCAGGTCCCGGGTGGTTCAGCCTGGTCCCGGGTGGTTCAATCAGGTCCCAGGTGGTTCAGCCTGGTCCCAGGTGGTTCAATCAGGTCCCGGGTGCTTCAATCAGGTCCCGGGTGGTTCAATCAGGTCCCGGGTGGTTCAGCCAGGTCCCAGGTGGTTCAGCCTGGTCCCAGGTGGTTCAACCAGGTCCCGGGTGGTTCAATCAGGTCCCGGGTGGTTCCGCCAGGTCCCAGGTGGTTCAGCCAGGTCCCGGGTGGTTCAATCAGGTCCCAGGTGGTTCAGCCAGGTCCCGGGTGGTTCAATCAGGTCCCGGGTGGTTCAATCAGGTCCCGGGTGGTTCAATCAGGTCCCGGGTGGTTCAATCAGGTCCCGGGTGGTTCAGCCTGGTCCCAGGTGGTTCAATCAGGTCCCGGGTGGTTCAATCAGGTCCCGGGTGGTTCAGCCTGGTCCTGGGTGGTTCAATCAGGTCCCGGGTGCTTCAATCAGGTCCCGGGTGGTTCAATCAGGTCCCGGGTGGTTCAGCCTGGTCCCAGGTGGTTCAGCCTGGTCCCAGGTGGTTCAATCAGGTCCCGGGTGGTTCAATCAGGTCCCGGGTGGTTCAACCAGGTCCCGGGTGGTTCAGCCAGGTCCCGGGTGGTTCAATCAGGTCCCGGGTGGTTCAATCAGGTCCCGGGTGGTTCAACCAGGTCCCGGGTGGTTCCATCAGGTCCCGGGTGGTTCAATCAGGTCCCGGGTGCTTCAATCAGGTCCCGGGTGGTTCAATCAGGTCCCGGGTGGTTCAGCCTGGTCCCAGGTGGTTCAATCAGGTCCCAGGTGGTTCAGCCTGGTCCCAGGTGGTTCAATCAGGTCCCGGGTGGTTCAATCAGGTCCCGGGTGGTTCAGCCTGGTCCCAGGTGGTTCAATCAGGTCCCGGGTGGTTCAATCAGGTCCCGGGTGGTTCAATCAGGTCCCGGGTGGTTCAACCAGGTCCCGGGTGGTTCAGCCAGGTCCCGGGTGGTTCAATCAGGTCCCGGGTGGTTCAATCAGGTCCCAGGTGGTTCAGTCAGGTCCCGGGTGGTTCAATCAGGTCCCAGGTGGTTCAATCAGGTCCCGGGTGGTTCAGCCAGGTCCCGGGTGGTTCAGCCTGGTCCCAGGTGGTTCAATCAGGTCCCAGGTGGTTCAATCAGGTCCCGGGTGGTTCAGCCAGGTCCCAGGTGGTTCAATCAGGTCCCGGGTGGTTCAGCCTGGTCCCAGGTGGTTCAATCAGGTCCCGGGTGGTTCAATCAGGTCCCGGGTGGTTCAATCAGGTCCCGGGTGGTTCAGCCTGGTCCCAGGTGGTTCAGCCAGGTCCCAGGTGGTTCAGCCTGGTCCCAGGTGGTTCAATCAGGTCCCGGGTGGTTCAATCAGGTCCCGGGTGGTTCAACCAGGTCCCGGGTGGTTCAGCCAGGTCCCGGGTGGTTCAATCAGGTCCCAGGTGGTTCAGCCAGGTCCCAGGTGGTTCAATCAGGTCCCGGGTGGTTCAATCAGGACCCAGGTGGTTCAGCCTGGTCCCAGGTGGTTCAGCCAGGTCCCAGGTGGTTCAGCCTGGTCCCAGGTGGTTCAATCAGGTCCCGGGTGGTTCAATCAGGTCCCGGGTGGTTCAGCCTGGTCCCAGGTGGTTCAATCAGGTCCCGGGTGGTTCAATCAGGTCCCGGGTGGTTCAATCAGGTCCCGGGTGGTTCAACCAGGTCCCGAGTGGTTCAGCCAGGTCCCGGGTGGTTCAATCAGGTCCCGGGTGGTTCAATCAGGTCCCAGGTGGTTCAGCCAGGTCCCGGGTGGTTCAATCAGGTCCCAGGTGGTTCAATCAGGTCCCAGGTGGTTCAGCCAGGTCCCGGGTGGTTCAATCAGGTCCCAGGTGGTTCAGCCAGGTCCCGGGTGGTTCAGCCTGGTCCCGGGTGGTTCAGCCTGGTCCCAGGTGGTTCAGCCTGGTCCCAGGTGGTTCAATCAGGTCCCGGGTGGTTCAATCAGGTCCCGGGTGGTTCAGCCTGGTCCTGGGTGGTTCAATCAGGTCCCAGGTGGTTCAGCCTGGTCCCAGGTGGTTCAATCAGGTCCCGGGTGCTTCAATCAGGTCCCGGGTGGTTCAATCAGGTCCCGGGTGGTTCAGCCTGGTCCCGGGTGGTTCAGCCTGGTCCCAGGTGGTTCAATCAGGTCCCGGGTGGTTCAATCAGGTCCCAGGTGGTTCAATCAGGTCCCAGGTGGTTCAGCCAGGTCCCGGGTGGTTTAATCAGGTCCCAGGTGGTTCAGCCAGGTCCCGGGTGGTTCAATCAGGTCCCGGGTGGTTCAGCCAGGTCCCAGGTGGTTCAGCCAGGTCCCAGGTGGTTCAATCAGGTCCCGGGTGGTTCAACAGGTCCCGGGTGGTTCAATCAGGTCCCAGGTGGTTCAGCCTGGTCCCAGGTGGTTCAACCAGGTCCCGGGTGCTTCAATCAGGTCCCGGGTGGTTCAATCAGGTCCCGGGTGGTTCAGCCAGGTCCCAGGTGGTTCAATCAGGTCCCGGGTGGTTCAATCAGGTCCCGGGTGGTTCAGCCTGGTCCCAGGTGGTTTAGCTGGGTCCCAGGTGGTTCAATCAGGTCCCGGGTGGTTCAATCAGGTCCCGGGTGGTTCAGCCTGGTCCCAGGTGGTTCAATCAGGTCCCGGGTGGTTCAATCAGGTCCCGGGTGGTTCAATCAGGTCCCGGGTGGTTCAATCAGGTCCCGGGTGGTTCAATCAGGTCCCGGGTGGTTCAATCAGGTCCCGGGTGGTTCAATCAGGTCCAGCCAACAGCAACACTCCAGTCAGGTTGTCTTCTGAATCTCTCTCATACTGATGCAGGCCAACAGGAAGTGACATCAGGTGTTTCCTGCTGTGTTGAGGATCATCGTCATCTTCAGTGAGTCAGTTACGTTGTTTATAAACAAAACAAAGACGGCAAAACAAACAAACACACAATTCTCTTATACACAATAAATGAAGTTTAAATAATCAGATTGTATATCTGATAGACCAACAAGACCAGACCCAGACCCGACCCAGACCCGACCCAGACCCAGACCCGACCCAGACCCGACCCAGACCAGACCAGACCAGACCCAGACCCAGACCCAGACCCAGACCCAGACCCAGACCCAGACCCAGACCAGACCCGACCCAGACCCAGACCCAGACACAGACCCAGACCAGACCAAGCCCCAGACCCAGACCCAGACCCAGACCAGACCCGACCCAGACCCAGACCCAGACCCAGACCCAGACCAGACCCAGACCCAGACCCAGACCCAGACCCAACCCGGACCTGACCCAGACCCGACCCAGACCCAGACCCAGACCCAGACCAGACCAGACCAGACCCAGACCCAGACCCAGACCCAGACCCAGACCCAGACCCAGACCCAGACCAGACCCAGACCCAGACCAGACCCAGAGGTCCTGCAGCATCCAGAAGAAAGTCCCAACCTGTTTTTTTGTTTCTCATAAAGTTCACTGATGGATTCAGGACTCATTTAACTGCTTTTAAAATAAATTTCATAAAATGTGGTCAAAGTGTGACATCATAGGGTCCCTGCTATGATGTCATGTTGTACTGGTGTGTGTGTGTGTGTGTGTGTGCAGCTGCTGACCAGCAGGGACATCAGGAACTGGTGCAGGTAGACGATCTGGATGCAGCCCAGACTCATCGTGACCTTCCCGTCCACCTTCGACATGTTGCTGTAACCTTCACCCTCCGTCGCCCCCGGAAACAAGGAGAGTTTGAAGCTGAACACCTCCTTGCCCATGATGGAAACTGCCTGGAAGGAGGAGGAGCAGCAGGGCAGGGTTAGCCATCTTTGTGTTGCTGCTTACAGATTTAATCCTATCAGAATCAGTTCTGAGGTTCTAGTGTTTAGCTGACCTGTCTGTGGATGGTTCTGGGGTTAGAGTCTGTAACCACAATGTCTCTGAGTCGTGCAAACACCTCCGTCTCCTTCGCCTGCACCAACACCGATGCATGGATTCCTGCAGGGAGTCCACATGAATGTGTTTACATCTCAAGGAGGAAACGAGTCTGCTCTGGTTAAAACCTGTCTGTACCTTGAACTCGAATGTCTGCGATGCTGCGATCATCATCACACACCTCCACGTGGAAGCAACCCAACATGGCAAACATCTTGAAGCTGAAGATGTCACTGTCTTTACCTCCTTTAGACACTAAAGAGAACCACACACACTTCCTGTCAGATGCAGAACCTCACAGACACACCTGTAACACAAGAGACTCACCTGTCTGACTCCGTGCCGCGTTCTCCACCTGTTTTTTAGTGTCCTGATCGCGGGCACCACTGAGCTGTGGAGGCAGGGCGTTGTTCAGGTAGCTGACGGTCGACAGCAGAGCTTTGGTGTGAAGGAGGAAGTCCAGAGAGGAGAACTCCACCTGGAACAGCAGCAGAAAACAGCTGAGAGACACCTGACTAGAAAACACAAACCTAAAGTGTAACAAGATATCAGCTGATATCAGCTGATTGCTTTCTGCTACAGAAGTACATTTAAATGGTTAAGATACAGAAACACTGTTGACTCCATCATCACTCACCTTCAGGGTCTGCTCCGTGTTGTTGAACAGAGTCTGGAAGCTGGGGCCATTTGGGTCGGCCTGCAGAACCAGAAAAAACATGTTTAATAAACATTACTCAACACCCTGTGATGGACAGGTGACCTGTCCAGGTGTAGCCCTGCCTCTCGCCTAGTCACTGCTGGAGACACCAGTCCTCCATAACGGACCGACGGACTGATGGAGGATGTAATTCCTCCCAAAATCCAACGAGGCCAGATGACGTCATTCTGCACCTTATTATGGTAAAACTTCACTTGTGTTTCTGTCACTTTAACAAAGATCTCAAACCTCCAGCAGAACCAGAACCAGGATGAGTTCTACTGGACCCGCTGGGGTCTGAGAGGACAGGAAGAAACCTCCAGCAGAACCAGAACCAGGATGAGTTCTGCCTGGACCCACTGGGTCTGAGAGGACAGGAAGAAACCTCCAGCAGAACCAGAACCAGGATGAGTTCTGCCTGGCTGACTGTTAGATTCAGACTCACCTTGATGAATTCCACCTTAAGCAGGTTGGAGTCCTGCTCCTCCGAGCAGCTGATCAGGGGAAGAGGTTTCCTGCCACCTGAAACATTTTCACCTGGTTATTGTTACATTAACAGTTTATAGTGAAACATAGTGAATTCCTCTTGATCTAAAGATGTAAAACTCATGAAAGCTGAAAACCTTCAAAACATGTTTCAAAATTAGCCAAGATAAAAGTTTTACTGTTAAACTCTGAGAACATAAAGAACTTCAGAGGAATGAAGCAGCAGAGAAGCTGAAATGTTTCAGCTGTGATCTAAAGTCGTGCAGCAGCTCTGCAGTAAAGATTTGAATGACTTCGTTACCTGATACATCACAGTAGTCGAGTGTGACTCGCCGCAGGTACGAGGTGACACTCAGATCAAAGCTCCGCATCTTTCCTTCAGCTCCCAGCTGACACACGCTGAAGGACAGGATGGTTTTCTCCTGGTCCACCTGTCGGGTTAGCTCAAGCAGCACCTAAACACACCATACAAGACCACCTCAGAGGTCATGATGTAACAGCAGTATGACATCAAAACCAACAAGCGCCGACTCTCTGGACAGGAAACAGACCTCTCTGACTTCAAACTTGAAGTGAACGTTGATGAGATCCTCCAGAGCTGAGCGCTGTTGATCCTCGTTTGTTGACTTCTCACTGGCATCTTCATCTGAATCTGAAATTCACATCATTACAACAACTGAAGCAGGTTTCAGTTCATCTAGTATCTCCTGGGAAAACTAACGTTTTGAGATTATTTCTGGTCTAGAACAAAAACCTTCTGACAAGACAGAAAAAAAGTGTTTGGATGTTTTATGATGTTTTCCAGCCAATCAGAGAGCACCAAACACTTACCTGTTTCAAATGTGTCCAGGAGTGTGGGGTCAAGGTTGGCTGTCCGTGTTCGGACCTCCACCAAAGGCAAAACCTGCAGAAAGAAGCGGCAAAATACTGAACGTTCTCCCCCAAATTCTCCTGCTACGTCTCGGCTCCCTCCACAACTCCTCCCAGTTCCTCCTGCTGAACTAAACAGCTGCAGCCTTAAAGCTCAGAGTTATTCCAGGATCAAAGATAATCAGATACCTGCTTAGTGGGTGTGGACGGTGACGAGTCCGTCTTGGGCAGGGGGATGCTATTGACTAACTCCAACACATGGTGGATCTTCTGGTCTGAGATCTTAACGTGTAGCAGCGGCAGCTCTCCTGATACCTTGAACCTGAAGAACAGACAGTCAAAAGGATTCTGATACCTGGAAATGAGTGGAAACATTGGACAGGTGAGACCTGGGGTACCTGGGCATCCTGGCGTCCTTCTCCACCATACACTTGCCCAGGTGCAGAGTGAAGTCCATCGGCTGGAGGATGTGCTGGACCGATGAACTCTGCAGCCGGGCCGACTTCCAGGCCTCACCTGGAATCAGGTGAGTCACAGAGTAGCTTTGGAAATGTGAAGCACTGGTGTGTGTGCATGTGTGTGTGTGTCTGTGTGCATGTGTGTGTGTCTGTGTGCATGTGTGTGTGTCTGTGTGCATCCGTGTGCATGTGTGTGTGTGTACGTGTGTGTCTGTGTGCATGTGTGTGTGTGTGTCTGTGTGTGTGTCTGTGTGCATGTGTGTGTGTACATGTGTGTGTGTACGTGTGTGTGTGTGTGTGTACATGTGTGCATGTGTGTGTGTAGTGTGTGTGTGTGTGTGTGTGTACATGTGTGCATGTGTGTGTGTGTGTACGTGTGTGTGTGTGTACATGTGTGCATGTGTGTGTGTGTGTGTGTGTGTGTGTGTGTACATGTGTGTGTGTGTGTACGTGTGTGTGTGTACCTGACTTGCTGTACAGCAGTTGAACTCGACTCAGCCCTACATTGTATCTCTCATAGGCTCGATCCATGATCTCCTCCAGAGATGATGATGATGATGATGAAGATGAAGGACCACCCTGATCAACGCTGTGCAGCTGCAGACAAACAGACACTGTTAAACTGATCCACACTGTGTCCTACACACTCCCACTGTGTCACAACTTCTTCAATGTAAATATGTTTCTATAGAAACAGGAATCAGGAATGAATCTTCATCACTTCAGACTCTCTGGACCTTTTTCTGTGATTGACAGCATGACTAATCTTCTAATATTGTTTTAAAGTGACATTACAAACATTCAACACCTTCAACCCAAAGATCTTCAACACAGAATGAACACACCCAAATTACAGAATAAAAGTCTGGAATAAGAGGAGCAGACCTGGAAGCTACCAAAGTCCACGATTACAAGGTCTGATGTGTCACTGTAGAAGCCCGACTTTGGTATCACCAGGTAAGATGGTTTCAGGTCGATCTTCAAGTCCAAAACCTTCCTGGTCTCAATGATGTGAGACAAACCTGCAGAAATCAGAACCAAGAAGTCTGTTGTGCATCCTGCTCATCAGATCTTCAGAAAGACGTCCTCAGACTCCAACTGAACATGGAACCCTCTTCAAATAAGAGTCCAACCAATCTCATATTATCTCCTCCAACAGTCTCTGAAGTCCATGAGCAACAGACAGCTGCTGCCAGATGTTTAACTCCACTCACCTGTAGCAGTTTTCTCTTTGATCTCCTCCAGTTTGGACAGCGTGGCAGAAGTTAGAACCTCTAGATCCACACCTTTCCCCGTCTTAAAGAAATCCACCATACTGTTGACCGTGACCTGGGAACAAAAGGACACATGTAGAGAGGACATCAGACACGGACCCATAAACATGTGAACGAGTAACTGATGGATTCTGATCTGAGATCAGAGGGGAAGGTTTTTTACTGCATCATAGATGATCTCCACAGGCTGAGAGTGAACTCTGAGCAGCTGGTCGGCGGAGCTGTCCTCAGGGTTCAGCTCAAACACGGCACTGAGCAGAGACGAGGACGAGTCTCCAACCGAGGCGATGAGCGAGGGGACCGTCCCACTCTGCTCCAGGCCCGTAACATACCAGTGATCCAGCGCCGCCGCCACCCTGCAGATCAGCAGACCCAATCAATCAATCAATCAATCAATCAATCAATCAATCAATCAATCAATCAATCAATCAATCAATCAATCAATCAATCAATCAATAATCTTATTTATAAACACGTCTTTCGTCTGTATGAAGAGAAACAAACTTTCTTCAGAAATCAAACTGTTATTTCCAGACAGGAAGTGGGCGTGTTCTATTAATCTGTAGCTTTACTGTCATAATAGAAACGATGTCTGCTTTTGAAAACAGCCACCTGACAGCTTGAGCTCCGGGTCTCTGAGAGATTTTGGTGCTGAGGTTGACCATCAGGATCTTGAGGATCTCTGGTACGTTGTGTTGCTCTCTGATGGTCACTGAAGTTCTCAGCAGCTGGAAGGTGATGATTACAGCCACATACTGACACACACAGGTAGATGTTAGCATCATCTCTATTTATATACAGTTACATGCAGCCTGCAGGTGTGTCTACCTGTTTGGGTAAAGTCAGGTTGTGGGAACTGCCACTGTAGCCAATGGCTGTGTAGAGCTTTTCCTTCTCCTCAGTCGTCATGAGCTGGTCCAGCCCTGAACCTGAAACCCAACAAACCAACTCAGGAAACTGGGACAGACGAGTCCTACTGACATGAACTGGGACATGACTTACTCTCAGGCTCCTCCTCCTGCTCCTCCTTCTTTGCTTTCCTTCCAAACCAGCCGCTGAAGAAACCTCCTCCCTGTTTCTGACCTCCTGCCTTCTTCCCAGCTGGTTTCTGTCCTGATCTGATTACCTGAAGAAGACGTCCAGCACAAAGTTTAGAGACAAACTGGACTCAGCTTGAACACATGATGGAGCAGCTTGTTAGTGATTACCTCCATCTGGGCCTGTTGTCGGGCCAAAGTGATGTTGAAAACATCTAGAATCTTTTCCAAATCCTAAAAGACAGAAGCTTCAGTCAGCTGCTCAGGTGAGTTAAAATAAAACCGATTTAAAGAGCTCAGTATAAACGCAGCAGTATGAAGGAATCTGTTTTCCTAATTTTTATTGAACCACGTTATTTAACAGGTCTGTCAGTTTCAGATCAACGTGTTTCCTCTGATTCAGTTCTGAGGATCTTATCGATCTTACTGTTGGAGCGTGACGTTTCAGAGAACCTCGTTAGTCACTTACCTGGATCTGTGGTTCAACCTCTGAGCCCAGTTTATTCTGGGTCAGTAGTTTGGTCTTGTAGGTGTTCCTGTAGGCCCTCAAGTTCTCCCGGTGCTGCCTGATCTTGGACCAGGACCACATGTGGCTGACGCGTTGGATGTGCACCATGATGCTGTTGAAACTGTACCTCCACCTGACAGAAAACAAACAGCAGCTTCTAGTTGGAGTTTTCTTCTTCTACAGAACCGACCAGAGTCACCACGGAGTTAATGAGAAGACAACAAACTGACCAGAGTTTAGCGTTTTTGTGGACGGGGACATCAGGTCGGAACTTCCTGTAGGGGGCGTTCTTCGCCATTAAATCGATGGATTCCAAAACGTCCACCATGCTCAGGTACTGCAGAGAACACAGGAAAATAACCGGTCTCTTTCTGTCTCCACCCGTCTCCACCTGTCCCTCAGTTTGTGTCTCATGTTACCTGTGGCTTCGTCATTTCGATGGCTATATTCTGGACCTCTAGCTGAAAGTTTGCTTTTGGAGATTTCAGCTCCGCCTCAGCATTCGGGTTGATGCAGATTTTCGCAGAAGCAAAAATCGGCTTAAAAACTTCAGAGAAAGATCGAAAGAGTGAAATTATGAATGAGAGTTGGAGAGAAGCTGAGAACATGAAAGCAACAGCACAAGAACATAGTGTGAAGCAGTTTAACTGTAGAAACAGCTGATCTACAGCTGATCCTCTACAGCTGATCCTCTACAGCTGACCCTCTACAGCTGACCCTCTACAGCTGATCCTCTACAGCTGACCATCTACAGCTGACCCTCTACAGCTGACCCTCTACAGCTGATCCTCTACAGCTGACCCTCTACAGCTGACCCTCTACAGCTGATCCTCTACAGCTGACCCTCTACAGCTGATCCTCTACAGCTGATCCTCTACAGCTGACCCTCTACAGCCGATCCTCTACAGCCGACCCTCTACAGCTGATCTTCTACAGCTGACCCTCTACAGCTGACCATGTACAGCTGACCATCTACAGCTGACCCTCAACAGCTGATCCTCAACAGCTGATCCTCTACAGTTGACCCTCTACAGCTGACCCTCAACAGCTGATCCTCTACAGTTGACCCTCTACAGCTGATCCTCAACAGCTGACCCTCTACAGCTGATCCTCTACAGCTGACCTTCTACAGCGGACCCTCTACAGCTGACCTTCTACAGCTGATCCTCTACAGCTGATCCTCTACAGCTGACCCTCTACAGCCGATCCTCTACAGCCGATCCTCTACAGCCGATCCTCTACAGCCGATCCTCTACAGCTGATCCTCTACAGCTGATCCTCTACAGCTGATCCTCTACAGCTGACCATCTACAGCTGATCCTCTACAGCTGACCCTCTACAGCTGATCCTCTACAGCTGATCCTCTACAGCTGACCCTCTACAGCTGATCCTCTACAGCTGATCCTCTACAGCTGATCCTCTACAGCTGACCCTCTACAGTTGACCCTCTACAGCTGATCCTCTACAGCTGACCCTCTACAGTTGACCCTCTACAGCTGATCCTCTACAGCTGACCCTCTACAGCTGATCCTCTACAGCTGACCATCTACAGCTGATCCTCTACAGCTGACCATCTACAGCTGACCATCTACAGCTGACCCTCTACAGTTGACCCTCTACAGCTGATCCTCAACAGCTGACCCTCTACAGCGGACCCTCTACAGCTGACCCTCTACAGCTGATCCTCTACAGCTGATCCTCTACAGCTGACCCTCTACAGCTGACCCTCTACAGCTGACCCTCTACAGCTGATCCTCTACAGCTGACCCTCTACAGCTGATCCTCTACAGCTGACCCTCTACAGCTGACCATCTACAGCTGATCCTCTACAGCTGACCCTCTACAGCCGATCCTCTACAGCCGATCCTCTACAGCCGATCCTCTACAGCTGATCCTCTACAGCTGACCCTCTACAGCTGATCCTCTACAGCTGACCCTCTACAGCTGACCCTCTACAGCTGATCCTCTACAGCTGACCATCTACAGCTGACCCTCTACAGCTGACCATCTACAGCTGACCCTCTACAGCTGACCCTCTACAGCTGATCCTCTACAGCTGACCCTCTACAGTTGACCCTCTACAGCTGATCCTCTACAGCTGACCCTCTACAGTTGACCCTCTACAGCTGATCCTCTACAGCTGATCCTCTACAGCTGATCCTCTACAGCTGACCATCTACAGCTGACCATCTACAGCTGACCCTCTACAGTTGACCCTCTACAGCTGATCCTCTACAGCTGACCCTCTACAGCTGACCCTCTACAGCTGACCCTCTACAGCTGACCCTCTACAGCTGATCCTCTACAGCTGACCCTCTACAGCTGATCCTCTACAGCTGATCCTCTACAGCTGACCATCTACAGCTGACCCTCTACAGCTGACCCTCTACAGCTGATCCTCTACAGCTGACCATCTACAGCTGACCATCTACAGCTGACCCTCTACAGTTGACCCTCTACAGCTGATCCTCAACAGCTGACCCTCTACAGCGGACCCTCTACAGCTGACCCTCTACAGCTGACCCTCTACAGCTGACCCTCTACAGCTGATCCTCTACAGCTGACCATCTACAGCTGACCATCTACAGCTGACCCTCTACAGTTGACCCTCTACAGCTGATCCTCAACAGCTGACCCTCTACAGCGGACCCTCTACAGCTGACCCTCTACAGCTGACCCTCTACAGCTGACCCTCTACAGCTGATCCTCTACAGCTGACCCTCTACAGCTGACCCTCTACAGCTGACCCTCTACAGCTGATCCTCTACAGCTGACCCTCTACAGCTGACCCTCTACAGCTGATCCTCAACAGCTGACCCTCTACAGCGGATCCTCTACAGCTGACCATCTACAGCTGACCATCTACAGCTGACCCTCTACAGTTGACCCTCTACAGCTGATCCTCTACAGCTGACCCTCTACAGTTGACCCTCTACAGCTGATCCTCTACAGCTGACCCTCTACAGCTGATCCTCTACAGCTGACCATCTACAGCTGATCCTCTACAGCTGACCATCTACAGCTGATCCTCTACAGCTGATCCTCTACAGCTGACCCTCTACAGTTGACCCTCTACAGCTGATCCTCTACAGCTGACCCTCTACAGCTGATCCTCTACAGCTGACCATCTACAGCTGACCCTCTACAGCTGACCCTCTACAGCTGATCCTCTACAGCTGACCCTCTACAGCTGACCCTCTACAGCTGATCCTCTACAGCTGACCCTCTACAGCTGATCCTCTACAGCTGACCCTCTACAGCTGATCCTCTACAGCTGACCCTCTACAGCTGACCCTCTACAGCTGACCCTCTACAGCTGACCCTCTACAGCTGATCCTCTACAGCTGACCATCTACAGCTGACCCTCTACAGCTGACCATCTACAGCTGACCATCTACAGCCGATCCTCTACAGCTGACCCTCAACAGCTGATCCTCTACAGCTGACCCTCTACAGCCGATCCTCTACAGCCGATCCTCTACAGCCGATCCTCTACAGCTGACCCTCTACAGTTGACCCTCTACAGCTGATCCTCTACAGCGGACCCTCTACAGCTGACCCTCTACAGCTGATCCTCAACAGCTGACCCTCTACAGCGGATCCTCTACAGCTGACCCTCTACAGTTGACCCTCTACAGCTGATCCTCTACAGCTGACCCTCTACAGCTGATCCTCTACAGCTGATCCTCTACAGCTGACCATCTACAGCTGATCCTCTAAAGCTGACCATCTACAGCTGACCATCTACAGCTGACCCTCTACAGCTGATCCTCTACAGCTGACCCTCTACAGCTGCCCCTCTACAGCTGACCCTCTACAGCTGACCCTCTACCGCTGACCCTCTACAGCTGACCATCTATAGCTGACCCTCTACAGCTGATCCTCTACAGCTGATCCTCTACAGCTGACCCTCTACAGCTGATCCTCTACAGCTGATCCTCTACAGCTGACCCTCTACAGCTGATCCTCTACAGCTGACCATCTACAGCTGACCATCTACAGCTGACCCTCTACAGTTGACCCTCTACAGCTGATCCTCTACAGCTGACCCTCTACAGCTGATCCTCTACAGCTGACCATCTACAGCTGACCCTCTACAGCTGATCCTCTACAGCTGACCATCTACAGCTGACCCTCTACAGCTGACCCTCTACAGCTGACCCTCTACAGCTGACCATCTACAGCTGACCCTCAACAGCTGATCCTCAACAGCTGATCCTCTACAGTTGACCCTCTACAGCTGACCCTCAACAGCTGATCCTCTACAGTTGACCATCTACAGCTGACCCTCTACAGCTGACCCTCTACAGCGGACCCTCTACAGCTGATCTTCTACAGCTGACCCTCTACAGCTGACCATGTACAGCTGACCATCTACAGCTGACCCTCAACAGCTGATCCTCTACAGCCGATCCTCTACAGCTGACCATCTATAGCTGACCCTCTACAGCTGATCCTCTACAGCTGATCATCTACAGCTGACCATCTACAGCTGATCCTCTAAAGCTGACCATCTACAGCTGACCATCTACAGCTGACCCTCTACAGCTGACCCTCTACAGCTGACCATCTACAGCTGACCATCTACAGCTGACCCTCTACAGCTGACCCTCTACAGTTGACCCTCTACAGCTGATCCTCAACAGCTGACCCTCTACAGCGGACCCTCTACAGCTGACCCTCTACAGCGGACCCTCTACAGCTGATCTTCTACAGCTGACCCTCTACAGCTGACCATGTACAGCTGACCATCTACAGCTGACCCTCAACAGCTGATCCTCTACAGTTGACCCTCTACAGCTGATCCTCAACAGCTGACCCTCTACAGCTGATCCTCTACAGCTGACCCTCTACAGCTGATCCTCTACAGCTGATCCTCTACAGCTGACCCTCTACAGCTGACCATGTACAGCTGACCATCTACAGCTGACCCTCAACAGCTGATCCTCAACAGCTGATCCTCTACAGTTGACCCTCTACAGCTGATCCTCAACAGCTGACCCTCTACAGCTGATCCTCTACAGCTGACCTTCTACAGCTGATCCTCTACAGCCGATCCTCTACAGCTGACCATCTATAGCTGACCCTCTACAGCTGATCCTCTACAGCTGATCCTCTACAGCTGACCCTCTACAGCTGATCCTCTACAGCTGACCTTCTACAGCTGACCCTCTACAGCTGACCATGTACAGCTGACCATCTACAGCTGACCCTCAACAGCTGATCCTCAACAGCTGATCCTCTAAAGCTGACCATCTACAGCTGACCATCTACAGCTGACCCTCTACAGCTGATCCTCTACAGCTGACCATCTACAGCTGACCATCTACAGCTGACCCTCAACAGCTGATCCTCTACAGTTGACCCTCTACAGCTGATCCTCAACAGCTGACCCTCTACAGCTGATCCTCTACAGCTGACCTTCTACAGCTGATCCTCTACAGCTGATCCTCTACAGCTGACCCTCTACAGCCGATCCTCTACAGCCGATCCTCTACAGCCGATCCTCTACAGCCGATCCTCTACAGCCGATCCTCTACAGCTGATCCTCTACAGCCGATCCTCTACAGCTGACCATCTATAGCTGACCCTCAACAGCTGATCCTCTACAGCTGACCCTCTACAGCCGATCCTCTACAGCCGATCCTCTACAGCCGATCCTCTACAGCTGATCCTCTACAGCCGATCCTCTACAGCTGACCATCTATAGCTGACCCTCAACAGCCGATCCTCTACAGCTGACCATCTACAGCTGATCTACAGCTGATCCTCTACAGGTGATCCTCTACAAGTGATCACCACACTGTGGGGACTGTTCACTGGGACTCTTTACAACAGTCTGATCCAGGTTTAGTTACAGACTGATCCACCACCATCACGACAGACATGGAACTCCTGCAGATCCACAGTTCCAGTCCCGACTCAGTCCATCAGCTGATGTCTGTGAACACGGTTTAACATGATCCACCAAAGAGAAGAACTTACTGTACTGATACTGAGGAAGCTCCTGGTCTTTACTACTGATCCCAGACTTCAGATGGTCCTGTAGGAGGGGGGGGGGAGCTTTTAAAGAATCCATTCTAGTTAGTTAAAACTCTTCAGGCAGGTGTGATCTACTCACCACGGCGTCCTGCCATGTTGTTTTGTAGTACATGGGACTGTTAACGTTCCAGTACGCACAAAGACACTCGAGGCAACCGAGCTGATAGAAACAAACAGAAGAACATGTGACCGACTACAGATTCACCCTGAAACATCAAAACTTTAACATGTCAAGAACACAGAACATGTTTAACCAGCACATCATCATTATCTGGATAAGCACAGCTGATAATCCAGATCACAACATGGTTCATGGTCCAGACACGGATCCAGACAGGTGGACTGACAGGTTACTCAGTGGGATGTTTACATAATCAGGTTGTTCAGGTGAGAGCGAGCAGAGCATCTGTCACCTTATAGATGATCTTTGCAGCTTCATTCAGAATACACGACTTCCAGTTTTCATCAGTGGTCTGAAAAATAAAAACAAAAACATTTCTATAGCACCTGCACAGGTAGGCGTGTGTGTGTGTGTGTGTGTGTGGGTTTGTATTTCTGACCTCCTGGGGACCAGTTTCCTGACTTTTACTATCTTTCTGGGGTCCGAGGGTTCTTGTGGGGACCGAAGCCTGGTCCCCATGAGGGGGACTCCCCTTTTTAGGGTTAGGGGTTAGGTTTATAGGTATGGTGTGAATAGAGTTTTAGTTAGTCTTAGGGTTAGTTATAGATCAGTAATGGTTAAGGTTAGTAAAAGGGTTTGGGTTAGGTATAAATCTAGTTACTAAAA
The DNA here is from genome assembly GCA_006937955.1 of Pachypanchax playfairii. NCBI lineage: Eukaryota > Metazoa > Chordata > Actinopteri > Cyprinodontiformes > Aplocheilidae > Pachypanchax > Pachypanchax playfairii. Next base: position 1,313,666 of record SSNP01000115.1, on the reverse strand, counting down.
TCAATGGAAGTCAATGGACGGTCCCCATAAGGATACCAAAACACACTTGTGTGTGTGTGTGTGTGTGTGTGTGGGTTTGTATTTCTGACCTCCTGGGGACCCGTTTCCTGACTTTTACTATCTTTCTGGGGTCCGAGGGTTCTTGTGGGGACCGAAGCCTGGTCCCCATGAGGGGGACTCCCCTTTTTAGGGTTAGGGGTTAGGTTTATAGGTATGGTGTGAATAGAGTTTTAGTTAGTCTTAGGGTTAGTTATAGATCAGTAATGGTTAAGGTTAGTAAAAGGGTTTGGGTTAGGTATAAATCTAGTTACTAAAATCAATGGAAGTCAATGGACGGTCCCCATAAGGATACCAAAACACACTTGTGTGTGTGTGTGTGTGTGTGTGTGTGTGTACCTGGAGACTGAGCTCTGACAGAGTCACTCCCATCGACAGGGGGTGTTGTGGGTCCGACAGCTAAGACACATGACATTAACTGAAAATCCAAACTGTCAGCAGGTCTCCATGTAACATGTCCTACACATTCAGAACCAGAACCTGAACCTGGATCAGTACTTACATCATCCTCATAGCGCAGGTGGATAGTGCTGATCTTCACCTGCAGGTTTTTAATCACCTGAGTGGCCAGTTTCTCTACAAATGTGTCTTTCTTCTCCTCCCGAGATTTGTCTGGAACAAGCAGAAACCATAACAAAACATGACACCCGAGACCTGGACCTGAACGGACACCCGAGACCGGGTCACGCACACCTGGACCTGAACGGAAACCCGAGACCGGGTCACGCACACCTGGACCTGAACGGAAACCCGAGACCGGGTCACGCACACCTGGACCTGAACGGAAACCCGAGACCGGGTCACGCACACCTGGACCTGAACGGAAACCCGAGACCGGGTCACGCACACCTGGACCTGAACGGAAACCCGAGACCGGGTCACGCACACCTGGACCTGAACGGAAACCCGAGACCGGGTCACACACACCTGGACCTGAACGGAAACCCGAGACCGGGTCAAGTCTGAATTCTCTTCAGCTTGACTTCAGTTTACAAACGTCACTTTAAATAAATCATCTCGTTAACAAATATCTCAGGTTGAACTGGAAAGTAAAATGAGACTCACCTGCTTTGTTTTCATGTCGTTTCAGCCTCTTTAAAGCTTTTTTGTGCTTTTTTTGTTTTTTACGTCCTTTTTTGGACATTGGCAGCATTAAAGAAGGAGACGGCAGTTAGAGAGAGAAAAGCCCGCAGACAGACGAACAGCAGGAAGCAGCACATTCACCAACAGAACCATGATCATGTTGTGTTCAGGGACAGTAGGAATAAATCAGAATGTGGTGTGTGTGTTACCGTTGTGTGGTTCCTTGTAAACAACATTCTCCAGACTGAACAGCAAATTTCCGGTCTGAGACGCTGACAGCAAATGCAGCATGAACAGGACAGAGAGTATGTTAGTGAGTTCACCTGTACAACTCTCCTTTCACCTGTGTACCTGTGTAGAACCTCATGTGATCACGGGTGTGATCTTAAATCTACAGAAGGAACATCAGAACTTTAAAATATAACTCACCCCCAAATCACCTTGTTTTACTGATAAACTCTATAAATGAGTGTTTAATAGTCCCGTTTACATCTCTGGGTATTATTTTTGGTATTTTAGCACATTTTAATACAATTATTAATTTTCTACCAAAAAACATTAGTGAAGCGCCCTCTTCAGGTTAAAACGTTTCACTGCACTTGAATTTGAATCAGGCATTGCTATTGGCTGAGACCTTATTTTCTCTATACGTGATGTCATCATTCTGCTGCTGTGGAGAATAAAAGAAGCTCCATCTCGGCCACACCTCCGTAGCAAGGTGGAGTTTAATTAGTAAGTGTTTACCAGAGTTTATTTTAGTAAATTGTTTGTGATTCTGTGAAGTTTTTTTTGTACATTACTGAATGATTTTCTCTTCATACGGAGATACTTTGATTTATACCTTGGACACCTGATGTTTTCTGTTTCAGACAATGAGGTACAGCAGCCGCACACAGCTGCATCTGTTGGCAGAGTCACATGATATTACACTAACTAATCTAAGCATAGCTTTAGCTCTGGCTAACAACAATGTACCGCTAAGAGACGGGCCTCACTCTATGCTGCTAACCCACCGCAAGGTGACCATTAGCTCGAAACGATACGGATCAGGGCCGTTCGGCTCGCACAGAAGCAGCTTCGTCCATTTAATCTGTTTCCTTCTGTCTGTCTGTGTCAGTGTGACATGTCAATGACAGCCTGCCACACCCACCCCCGTGTGTGTGCATTAGTCTTTCAGGCAACACCTCATTTTGAGGCATTTTTTAAAACAGGAAGTGTGGGCGGGGCTATAATCTGGAGGGGGTGAGTTGCACTTTAAGTCTTGTTGAATCCAGATCAGAGATTCACCTGAAGACATTTGACAACTCCTGGTTCAGCTTCTGTGTCTCAAGCAGTTGGTCCAAGCAGTTCCTGCCACCTTCCTGGTTTTGGTTCTGCTGGAGGTCTGTCTCTGTTAAAATGGACTGCTTGGATCCAAACAGCTTCAGGAAAGTTTTTAACTAAGTAAAATGACCTTGAAGTGTTTGAGTGACTTTGTGATTTACTTCAGCATGACGTGAAAGGAAGTTCTGTTTTAATGATCAGGATTCAGATTAATCTGGATCAGTTCCACAAAGCAGCACTGAAATAAGAGCAGAAAGCCGAGGAGGCAGGAAACAGGAAGTGATAGATAAACGCCTTCTGGTTTACCTCTGCGTGCAGCCGTCTGCAGAGCCTCGTCGATGCGCTGCAGCTCCTTCTGCTTCGCCTCCTGCTGGTAACGCTCCTCCTTTGCTGCGTCATACTTGATCGCTAACAAAAAGACAAAGCAGTATTTGATAAACACAACATGGTTCAGCAACATCAGGCTGCAGCTGGATGGAAAGACAAACAGGAAATGAAGCAACTACATGATCAATAAAGCCCAGAAGAAGAATCATTAGCATGCTACTAGCCACAGAAAGACGTGAGCATGGTATAGACCAGACTCACTGACCCGTTCAACATCAGGGAAGAGAAGCAGCCACCTTCACATCCCAGACATCACATCTTACTGTGCCTCTGCAGACCAACGGACCCTCTGGGAGTTTCTGCTGGTCACATGCAGCTCGTGACGAGTTCCCTGAGAACCTCTCAGGTCCATCGCCACGGTCTCTTTAAAAACTGGTTTTAAGTTTAAAACATTCGTTCACTGAGACTTCAGAATCCTCTCCACCATGTGACTGAGTCACATGACCACTGAGATGTAATTCTGTATTAAAACAGCATGTTGCAAACTCCATCTTCTCCATCATACATGGACCACATCCGGTGATCATGTGACCTCTTATGACTTCAGGAAGTGATATATGGTGTTGGGATGATCCCTGAACCTCCGTTTAGTGTTTATTTTTAGGAACCGTGTTAAAGCTGAAGGTCATCACAGTCCGTCCTGCAGACACACTGAAACTGGATTTAATTATCACCATCCAACATTCAATTCAAATTTCCGAGACTTGAGCCTGATTCAGCCAGATGTGCACCATCATGTTTACATTGAATTTTGAGTTACCATGGAAACGTAATCTACCAAACATAACACTCCCTTTTTAACTGGAGTTCCAATAAACTCTCATATTAATTTGATGCTTGCAGTCCTTTGATCACATCTGCAGCAGCTGTTACACTCACTCGTGCCCCACAGTGACAGGAGAATGCTGCTTTCTGATTGGCTGAGCCTCTCACTCAGGCACCAAGTGGTCGGACCCTTCAAAGTTTCTAATAATCATAATTAAATATTCATGACTGAATCACAGACATCAGCCAACACAGCAGAACTAACCCTCTTAAACAGACATGAGGAAACAGCGCCGCCTCCAGTGGTGCATCACATGACCTGGTCATGTGATGACCTGGTCATGTGAAGACCTGGTCATGTGAAGACCTGGTCATGTGATGACCTGGTCATGTGATGACATGGTCATGTGATGACATGGTCATGTGATGACCTGGTCATGTGATGACCTGGTCATGTGATGACCTGGTCATGTGAAGACCTGGTCATGTGAAGACCTGGTCATGTGATGACCTGGTCATGTGAAGACCTGGTCATGTGATGACCTGGTCATGTGAAGACCTGGTCATGTGAAGACCTGGTCATGTGAAGACCTGGTCATGTGAAGACCTGGTCATGTGAAGACCTGGTCATGTGATGACCTGGTCATGTGATGACCTGGTGTTTCACACAACAGAAGCACAAGCTGCAGGATCAAACTGATGGTGCTCGACACACAGAAGACAGATGTTCACCAAAGCCATAAACGTTCCCACTGAAAACAGGTTATATCAGTAGTTCTTCCTTAATTTGTGGAAGTAAAAGAAACTGAAGTGCACTTTGCTGTTTGGACCTAAAACAAGCCTTCAGAACAAACACAGGAGGTTCTGTAACTCCAGTTCACATAATGGATCTGGAATTCCACTTTTATTCTAGAACTTCAGTAAATACTCCAAACTAATAAACCCTGAAGCATGTTGCCGTGACAACGTGTAGAATCCAGAACCAACACATGCAAAGAACGTCTGAGTGGAAAGCAGATAAATCTGCATGAGCCAACCCAGCAGAACCGGACTCCGAGGCGACCCGGACTCCGAGCCNAACCCAGCAGAACCGGACTCCGAGGCGACCCGGACTCCGAGCCGACCCAGACTCTAAGGCGACCCGGACTCTGAGGCGACCCGGAGTCCGAGCCAACCCAGCAGAACCGGACTCCGAGGCGACCCGGACTCCGAGCCGACCCAGACTCTAAGGCGACCCGGACTCTGAGGCGACCCGGAGTCCCACCCAAGCCAGCAGAACCGGACTCTGAGGCGACCCGGAGTCCGAGCCAACCCAGACTCTAAGGCGACCCAGACTCTGAGGCGACCCGGAGTCCGAGCCAACCCAGCAGAACCGGACTCTGAGGCGACCCGGGCTCCGAGCCGACCCAGACTCTAAGGCGACCCAGACTCTGAGGCGACCCGGAGTCCGAGCCAACCCAGACTCTAAGGCGACCCGGACTCTGAGGCGACCCGGAGTCCCACCCAAGCCAGCAGAACCGGACTCTAAGCCAACCCGGAGTCCGAGCCAACCCAGCAGAACCGGACTCCGAGCCGACCCGGACTCCGAGCCGACCCAGACTCTAAGGCGACCCGGACTCTGAGGCGACCCGGAGTCCGACCCAACCCAGCAGAACCGGACTCTGAGGCGACCCGGACTCCGAGCCGACCCAGACTCTAAGGCGACCCGGACTCCGAGGCGACCCGGACTCCGAGCCGACCCAGACTCTAAGGCGACCCAGACTCTGAGGCGACCCGGAGTCCGAGCCAACCCAGACTCTAAGGCGACCCAGACTCTGAGGCGACCCGGACTCCGAGCCAACCCAGACTCTAAGGCGACCTGGAGTCCGAGCCGACCCAGACTCTGAGGCGACCCGGAGTCCGAGCCAACCCAGACTCTAAGGCGACCCAGACTCTGAGGCGACCCGGAGTCCGAGCCAACCCAGCAGAACCGGACTCTGAGGCGACCCGGACTCCGAGCCGACCCAGACTCTAAGGCGACCCAGACTCTGAGGCGACCCGGAGTCCGAGCCAACCCAGCAGAACCGGACTCTGAGGCGACCCGAACTCCGAGCCGACCCAGACTCCGAGGCGACCCGGACTCCGAGCCGACCCAGACTCTAAGGCGACCCGGACTCTGAGGCGACCCGGAGTCCCACCCAAGCCAGCGAACCGGACTCTGAGGCGACCCGGAGTCCCAGCCAAGCCAGCAGAACCGGACTCTGAGGCGACCCGGACTCCGAGCCGACCCAGACTCCGAGGCGACCCGGACTC